>JAVXUP010000484.1:0-451777 GCA_033070095.1 Escallonia herrerae | reverse complement strand
AAAGTTTGAGCGGTGGCTGTCGAGATATAGATTTTTACATCTGAAAAATTCAGCCCAGAAAATTTGATTGTGTATGAATACAGGTGTTGAGCAATGGAGATGAAAAGATTGAGAGCGAAGTCCTTTGCGGAGGTAATTACAATTTTAGGTGAGATATATTTTACTAGGAATATTATATTAACCAAACAAGGAACAGCATTCCTTCTTTTATTTATTAATTAATAATAATTAATAGTAATGCTCGTTTATTAATTTACTAGTTTCTGCGGCTGGCTGGCTAGGTAGCTCACAGTCCATGGGACTAAATAAGAAGCCCAACTCTCATTTTTCCATGATGTTGCGTTCAAGGTAACAGACAAGAAGAGAGACGAAGGTGGACGAAGATGGAGGGTTGCTCCGCCCCTACCATTTTAAATTACACCAATAATTAGTTGATCATAAAATATTTGCATTCCCACCACCAAAAACATACCAATAATAAAACCTCTAAACCCCATTTTAATAACAAGAAATGATCATCAAACTTGGATTATACTAATTCAACTCTCTCTCTCTCTCACCTTCCTTCCAATGCCTCTGCAACACCCACATTTGAAGTCAAACACCATCTTGCCTGCAGAACCCCCTCTCGTGCTGTATATTTTGTCACTAACACGCTGCTGAATCCTTTTCTCCCGACTCCTGAAGATACCCTCTGAAGACTCGCACTAGTCTGATCAGAAAACATTTTAAAAACCTGAAGAATCTAGCAAGGTTGATTGAGAAGGAAGAATCTGCAAGCAGGAGCTCTGAATTGGTTTGGTATCTGGTTTGGAGTTGATAGACTGGTGAGGTCTTATGAGTTTGATGACCAGATGGACCGACATCTTCCGTTCATGATAAGAGGATGATGGAGGGGTTGCATAACTGGAATTCAAGACTGGTTAGCTGTTGTATCCTCTGCCTCTTCCTAGCTATTCAAGCAACTTATGCACAAGGTCAAGAAGGTATTTGCCACACAACTTTTGCTAGATTAGACCAATATTATGAACAGCATCATCTTGTTTCTTCTAAGTAACTCTCATCTCATGAAACATATGTAATACTAATCTCAACTAGTCAATCAAGATGGAGGACAAGAATCAAGCACCCGTCTCAAATTTCAGATGCATGATGTAACTGATTAAATCTGATATCTGCGGACGCTACCATACAAAATTCCTTTCTAATTATAGCATGATCTGATGATCAATCGAAACGATTGACATGTTTGATCCTGCTCGGACGAGCTATACTTGACAATCTTGGTCAAAACAGACGAGTGACGGTGCAGAGACAATTGGCTCGTGATTAGCCAGATCCACAACGAGTGTGAGCTAGTTGAGCCGGTAAAGTCTTTTAGCACCGTACCAAAAGACATGAGATCAACTCGATTCCTGCCTATACGAGAGATGAGGTTTACAGGAGAAAGTTACCTCCATTACGTAACCAAAACCCAAGCAACCTCCTTTGAATCAAAGGACAAAAAAAAGGCCAACTTAACGACTATGGTAACTAGATGTCTGTGATGAATAACAAAACCTAATACAATATTCTACTTTTTCAGATATCTCGTAGATTGCCTAAAAATGTTTAGCCAGTTTTTTAGTATAATCTGATTTCATGCAGGTTTTCTCAGTATACAGTGTTGTGCCGATTTGAATGTTACAGAACCATATACCAACATCAGTTGGACAACAGATGCAAACTGGTACCCTGATCATCGCAATTGCCAGGACATAACTCCAAGCGATACAGAGTACGACAAAGCCCGAGTTTTTGGGTCACACTTGGGTAGCAAATGGTGCTATAACTTAACTACTTCGAAGGATCAAGACTATCTGATTAGAGGCACGTTCCTAAGCGGTTCACTTCCGGGCACGCTGTTTAACGTATTGATTGGGGTGACCCCAGTAGGCCTAGTGAACTCGTCAGATGATACAGAAGTTGAGGGAGTTTTTAAAGCTACTAATGACTACACGGACTTCTGCTTATCAAAGGAGAAGGGAGATCCTTACATATCAAAGCTTGAACTGAGGCCTTCGAATCCAGATTATCTGAAGAGGGAGACCTCCAGCATTCTCAAACTTATAGATAGGGTTGATGTTGGGAACACGGGATCAGAGATCAGGTAGGCTTCCAAGATTTTGTGGCCAAAAATGCCCTTCAGAAATATAAACTAGACGTGAGACTGTAAAATTTTCTGAAACCCAACTTCAAAGGTAAGACCAGAAGAGCACTGAACTTCTACAATCAGTACCATCAACAATATTTTTAGCACAGAACATACAAGACTACCTGCTCCATGGCCAAAAATACCATCACCAACATTAGAACAATATCGCCACCTTAAAACTTGTTTTTACAACAGATAATTAGTTCCACAGGGAAGAAAAGTACTTGAAATTTACTGCAGTTTCCTGACACCTAAATCCAAGATTTGCATTGCAGGTATCCACATGACCCATATGATCGAATTTGGAAACCAGAACCAAAACCTGACCAAACTGATGATCTCAGGACACTCTCGCACACCAACATCACCGTAAGCAATGGGAGTATGATATTGCCTCCTATACAAGTGTTACAAACAGCTCGAACCCACCCAGAGCGTTTGGAGTTCCTGCGCAATGACCTTGATACTGGATACTACGAGTATGATCTCTACCTATACTTTCTTGAACACAATGACTCTGTTCAAGCAGGGCAAAGGGTGTTTGACATATACGTCAATGATGAAAAGCGACAGGAGCTTGATATATTAGCTGATGGTTCAAGATACAGTGTCGTTGTTTTGAACTTCACAGCACACAGGCTTCTTAACTTGACCATGATTAAAACCTCAAACGGCTACCAGTTTGGGCCCATTTGTAGTGCTTACGAAATTTTGCAGGTTCACCCATGGGTTCAAGGGACAGTGCAAGCAGAAGGTAGGTTCTACTCCACATCTAAGAAGCCCTAAACATGCATGTGTACATACAGACTACAAAAATATATTAAAGGATAACATGCACTTGTAACTCTTTACAAGTAGGCACAAGCACAAACATTAACAGAATCTAATTATAATTGAAGTAATTTCTAAGATTTATGCAACAACACATCAACATCTTAAACCTGCATGTTCCTGTCTTTTTTCATATGCAGTGGATGTCGTGATGGATGTGAGGGATGAGTTATTGAAGGCCAACCAAAATAACAAGGTGTTGAGGAGCTGGTCTGGTGACCCATGCCTTCCTCGTCCCTGGCATGGTCTGTCTTGCAATTCCAGTAGTGGTTTCTCAGTCATCACTCAGCTGTAAGTTTAGACATTAATGAGCACCACATCCATTGATATGATTCTTCCCAAGAGTTTGATAACCCAATCATCGCATGATATTAATTGGCTTCGTCTCTTGGTCATCACGCGCCTCAGGGATCTCTCTTTCAGTAATCTTCAGGGACCACTTCCTCCCAGTATCACTAAGCTAGCCCACCTAAAGGAATTGTATGATCTACCCACAACTCATTACTGCATAAATCCTGTTCATGATACTACTGAAGCTAATCCTAATCCTGTGTTGCTTCTACTTGTTTGCCTTTTATAGGAATATGAGCAACAACATCTTCACCGATACCATCCCAGCATTTCCATCTTCCTCCACATTGACCTCGGTGTACAGTTCTCTCCCATTAAACTAAATTTGGAGAGCTTTACTAATTATTTCCAGCATATAAGCTTCATAGTCACTGTCAAATTCTTTAAGTACTGCCATTTTTAAGAAAACAAGTTATATAACGCAAACAGCATGATAATATTTTTAATCCTTCCTTAGTCGATTGATTTAAAACAAATTTTTATTAGGGATCTGAGCCACAATGATCTCGAGGGAACGATCCCAGCATCACTTGCCTCACTACCACATTTGTCATCATTGTGAGTTCTTTTACATATCAACTGAGTGTTATATACCAACATAATCTTAATATGGGGTAGTGTATCCAGAAACTGTGCTTACTTCAGTCTTCCTTCTCATTCACCAGATACTTTGGCTGCAATCAACATTTTAGAAAAGAGATTCCTGCAAGCTTTAACAGATCAAGACTTGCAACAGAGTATGAAGTTTGTGCCTTACAATCAGTAATCATTTTGACGTATTGATCTGAAAGAGAGTCAGAGAGAGCCTCACTTTACTCCTTTCTATCTTATCTGCATTTCAGCAATGGACTGTGTGGTAGTCAAGGATCGTCTGGTTCAGCACAAGGAATTGTCATAGGTACAATTGCAGGTGGATCTGTCTTAGTTATGGTTGCAGTTGGAATATACTTCCTCTTCTTCTACAAGAAGAAGATGGCTAAGGGGAAATTTAGTGCTAAAGGACTACCAATGGCAAAGAGTGAGTCACCATCCGTTCTTGACTCCAAGATCTCATGACTACGGATTTACTACACTATAAAAATTATTCAAAAACCATGATACTAATACTAATATTCATTCTCCTATAATTGAGACTACGAGAAACTGTGGTTATCATTACAAGTATTTTAGTTCTTGGGGCTACATAAAGTTTGTCTCATGAATGGCATAGCCACTGATGTTTTCTGTCTATGTTTGGCTTTACAAGGAGAACTAACTTTGAGTTGAAAAATCATAAAATGCAGATGCAGTTTATTCGATACCCAGCATGGATGAAATTGTTTTGAAATCAATATCTATAAGGGCTTTTACTCTTGAGAACATAGAAACTGCCACCCAGCAGTACAAAACTTTGATAGGCGAAGGAGGCTTTGGATCTGTTTACCGTGGAACTTTAACTGATGGTCAAGATGTAGCTGTGAAGGTTCGCTCAGCCACTTCAACACAGGGAACTCGAGAATTTGACAATGAGGTACTGTTCACTTTCCTAAGTATTCTAAAACCACTTACCCATCGATCCAAAGAAGAAAGAGCACTTGTATCATCCAAGTTCAATTGGGCATCTTTCCTCCTTTCTACACAGCTTATCACTTTCTCGGTAAGGCTATTCCAAAGATAAATACGGTACCTTATCCTCCACTAGTGCCCACCTCTTAAGATATGTTTTTGCCCCCCATGTATGATTCTCGACCTGACACAGTTAAGGCATTAAAGAGGGTGTGAATTTCGCTCCTACACCTTCCTAGAGGATTTCACTAGTAAACTGTGACACCGATGGCTAATCATGTTTCCCCCTCAAATTAATATTTCACCACTATGACTTGAACTTTATGTGTCCTCTTGATTCACGATGACTACTAATGACTAAGTTTACCACAATAGAATGTATATGCTCTCACTTAAGATGCCAGCTGAAAAGTATCATGTAACGTTTTCTACAGCTGAACCTTCTCTCCACTATTCAGCACGAGAATCTGGTTCCTCTTCTCGGCTACTGTTGCGAAAATGACCAACAAATTCTTGTTTATCCTTATATGTCAAATGGCTCACTACAAGATCGCCTCTATGGTACTTCCCATATAAACATTATGCTCTTTCAGCTCTGCGTTGTTATATGTTATTTAACTTTTCCTTCAATTCGTTTAACAGGTGAAGCAGCCAAACGGAAAACTCTAGACTGGCCAACAAGACTATCTATTGCTCTAGGAGCTGCTCGAGGTAAGTAATAAAGACATTGTAGCATTACGATATTTGTTAAGCTTTAATTTGCCAGATACCGCATAAGAAAGGGAAGGCAATTAACCACGATTGCCCCCGAATATGCAGAGTGCTCGGGTATAACGAAAAATATGCTCATGCCGTCTAAAGCCACTGCTCTCACACTCAAAACTTGCATCCTCACAAATTATGTAGAGGAAAAATTAATTATCAGCCAAAACAAACATTGACATTCAGAAGAATAATCTCATTACTATTCCACTCATGACTTCTTACTTGGAATAAAATGGGTTTGAACATTTTCGAAAGCAGAAATTGACATGTCAAAGAGGTAAATAACAGTTGGAACTTAAATAGATGAACATCAAGTAGAACTGAAGATAACAAAGTGCACATAATAGCTTGGGAAGACAAATACTCTAAAGATCCCAAAATTAGAAGTTCAGCAGGATGCATCTTTAGGAAGGATTAAGATACCTTAGGGAGGTTTAAGACTTCATGAAATCACTGTAGGAAGTTTTAGTGAGAGTAGAAGTCATGTAAATAGGAATTTGTTTGACATATTTCATATCAAGCTCAGGTCTGCTGCTTTGGTAAATCAAACAACAGATTTTATTCTAGACTAAAAATATATTTTAACATGAAACTCACCTGAGGGCTGTATTGAATACTGAATACCTTCATTGTTATTGATCTTTATTTAAGTGTAACTGCAGTTGGAAGTGAAGCTCATGTGTAAGATACATAGGCACTAGTCCTTCCCCTTTTCAGTAGCAAATGGCAATCAGTTTTCATACAAAACCAGAAAGTGAGACGTGAAACATAGTAGTCACAGCAAAGTAAATTTCTGGCTGATGCAAGAACTGCCAGGGTCAACCAGGGTATTTTTGGAGTTAGTAGTAATTACTTTTGTTCATTTTGGTATTTGGAGTTTCCCTCGAGCCTGCTTTCATTTTCTTCAGCATACATAGAGTGTACATGGTTTTGACCCCCACTATTTAGATAAATTTTCTTATGAAACTTGAGAAGAAAGTAGAAGGAAAAATGAGAACCAAAGACAATGCTTTCAGCAACCACTTATCATGATTTTATTAAATAACAAAGTTGTCGCCCTGGTGGACTAGAACTATTTGAACACAGAATAACTACTTAAACATGCTATAGGATGCCTGCATCTGAGCTCCTTGGTTGATTGGTGCATTTCAGTTAAAATTGAATGAGACAAAAACAGAACAGAAGTGACAGTACCAACGGAGAAAGGGGGAAAACAAAAATAAGAAGAAGGAAATCTAAGAACGGGGGATTGGAGAATACTAAGAGAAATATACACAACAATTTCAGAAACAAGATGATCAATGGTGAACAATTGTATAAGCCGCTATACTGATCTTAAATATAGGCAAATTAACAAGCCAAAAGAACTAAATAGTAATTCCATTCACTGAAGCCCTGACTGTAACCAATGGACCCAGGCTTGCTCCCATGCTTGTCATAGACAAGGATACTCTTCTGTGGCCTGACAATTCCTATACCTCAAATTGTGATGCATGGAAGGCTGCATCATAAGGGATCTACTCCCACAAAGAAAGGGGTCAACGCAATAGAACTGGCCACCTTCTGAGACAGGGAGATAGGATTGACATAAATCAGAATAAGGTGTCACAAAATTCCAGTAATATGGAATCTTAGTCTACTTGAAGTGAATCCATCCCTGAGTTTGAAAGAATGCGACGTCATAGTTGATATATGTAAAATGTAGCTGTTCATCCATACAAGAAAGATTATTTTCATCTTTCAGGTTTGACCTATCTTCACACGTTTTCGGGGCGCTCCGTCATACACAGAGATGTCAAATCAAGTAACATACTCCTGGACCATAGCATGTGCGCCAAGGTTGCAGATTTCGGATTTTCGAAGTACGCTCCTCAAGAAGGGGATAGTGGTGCTTCTCTAGAAGTAAGGGGGACAGCTGGATACCTAGACCCGGAGTAAGTATGAACCTTTTGTCTCCTTTTTCCTTTTGTGGACTAACATCGACATATGGGAGTTTGCTACTTTGCAAATTTAAATTGACTTTGCAACATGAACAAATGATTCAGTTTTTCATGGATTAATTTTTTCGAACTCTTCACCATGAAGATGCACTTGAAAGATTTTAAGGTCCAAGATAGACCACATCTTCTAAAAACCTCTACTATGACAAACGATCACTTCATCATATCGATTTTGAACAGTCCAGTTCCCTAAAAGATCATAAATATGTGTTATTCAGGTACTATTCAACCCAGCATTTGTCTGCAAAAAGTGATGTATTTAGTTTTGGAGTGGTGCTACTTGAACTGATAAGTGGTCGAGAGCCTCTCAACATACATAGGCCACGAAACGAGTGGAGCTTGGTTGAATGGGTATGGTGCAATTTCAAGTTTTTACAACCTATACAAACATGCTGCATATACTTAGCATCATATCTAACAATGAGCAAACTTTAACAGTTTACAACTCGATGAAACCTAATTCCAAAATTTATCAACTCTTCTAACTTTTATATTTTGAATTTCATGCCTTCTATCAGAAGACCTTCACCACAGAACTCCTCAGCTTACTTGCTTATATAAGGAAACTCAAGGAAAAAATGAACTGCATAACAGAACATCTAGGAAACCATGTATCTGAAACATCTAGGAGATATAGCAGATAACTGAATTTTCAATAGGATCACAAGGTATATTTCCTCTGCGAAATGGAAACGACAGGCTAAAAACATTATCCTTTCTTCTGTATATTCCCTCCCTGTACACTGTCCATAACCCCTTGGATGCCATTTAGTGTATTATTTTTGTTACTTACCAAAACAGAAAATAGCAACGAATAGGTACAACATTCATAAAAGCTAATTTAGTACAATCTGAATACTAGAAACTTAATGACAAGCAATTACTATGCTTTGATTTCAGTAAAGCCAGAGTTGGTAATGGTTAAAAAGTTAAATAGTCCTATTTGCTCAGGTATTCACTATGGGTTAACAAATCTGGGCAATGTCTATAATAAAAGTCCGGCAATTTACCTCTAGCTATAAGTATTTTCTGATATAACAACGAGTTTTTGGGTGAAAAATATTAGGGTCAGCATGTCTACTTTAGCCACTTAACCATAAGAAACTACAATGAGTAAATACAGCTGAGTTCTTATCTCTGTTCTCTAGTTATCTTTAAGAGAAAGTTAAGAAAATTCTTTGATACAGGCTAAACCTTATATAAGGAACTCAAGAATCGATGAAATAGTGGATCCTGGCATAAAGGGAGGGTACCACGCCGAGGCAATGTGGAGAATTGTGGAGGTAGCACTTGTGTGCATTGAGCCCTTCTCAGCTTATCGACCGTGCATGAGCGACATTGTCCGGGAGCTGGAAGATGCTTTGATCATCGAGAACAATGCATCTGAATACATGAAGTCCATCGACAGCTTTGGAGGATCCAATCGCTTCTCCATCGAGAGACCAATTGTCATTCCACCGACCCCAACTCCAACTGAACCTTCCCCTATCATTTCGCAACCTGCTCCTCCACAACCAAGATAATTATTTGGGTGGAGAGATACCCGAAATTGCGAGAGATAGTCAGTTTAGTCATATCACATGATTAATGATCAAAGGGAAAACGAGGTTGATTCCTCAGTTCTGCTCTTTAAGACTTCGCACCTTCATGTCCATTCAATTTCGTAAACCCAAAAAGATCTACAGGAACTGTTTGCAGGGAGTAGGCTTAATTCTTACTCTTGGTTGCTCAACTATGGGTCTTTTGGAAACTCATGGAGTAAATATGCAGCAGAATGTAATCATCAGACCGAGTTGAAAATCAACCAGAATGCTTTGAGTAGAGATATTAAGGTATTTAAGTTTTTTGGTCAGCGGGAAAAAGGAAAGATAGTGTCTAAATAGTGGATTCACATCACAGATATTGAAATGCGAAAATAGAACTTATTGACAATACAAATCTAGAATAGCCTGATAAAGTTATAGAATGAAATCAAAAAAAGAATTAGTTAGAGAAGAAAATATCAACAACTGCTGGATAAAGTTGTTTTCTTCAGTTGCCCCCAGAGGAAGGTTGTGGGGTCTGTCATCTGTCCCTAAAGCAGGCACTTACCTGCTAGCGGTTGGTTCTATCTACAGGAGAAAGAATTTTACCATCTCGAGAAAGGTCCTTGACCTTTTGAGGAATGTTTGGAGGAGTTCGCGTGGTATGGACATGGATAATTAGCAGCCAAAAGTAGAGGATTTTGGCAATCATACAAAACCAAAAAACTCTGCTTACTTTAAGAACTATATTATCAGACAAAAGATTCTGCATCTTTTTAACAGGGGAGTCTTCCGGTTTAATGTAGACTCCAAGCTTGAAAAATAAATACTGATGTGAGGGCATTACCCAAACATCTCTCTCCTCACCTCCCCCCTTTCTTCCTAGCATATTTTAAGAGATTTCAGTCCAAACAGGAATATGGTACACCAGAGTCTTGCTAAGAGTAGTACTGCCATAATGAGAAATTAGAAAGGGTCAGAAGGAAATCTACTATCAATGTAGAGCCAAAAGGACGAAGCGAGAAGTAATATAGATGCTAGAAGAACCTCCAAACCAGCCAGCTATACGCTAGGCAAGAATATTAACAAAAAATAACTTAAGTTATGAAATGTTCTAGAACTAGGAATCAAATGGACAGTAGCTTCTGGCTCAAAAATTTCCGCAGAAAAACAGGAAAAGAGAACATAAAGCAAATATTTGATTTTTGGGGTACTTACGCAATAAAAGAAGCCAACAAATGAGAAGTATAAAGTTGGTTTTCGAGATACCTACAGAAAACTTGTTGGTACTTCTAGTCCACATCAGGTACTTCATCCACGTCTCAGATATAGAGGTAAGCCTGATACTTCTCAGACGTTCAAATAGAATACTTATATATACTATTTTGGATATTCATCTTCTCTGCATCGCCTATCCCGGTTTCAGGCCTCGTATCCACATCCAAAATTAAAAAACTCTAAAAGTTTTGTCGAATCCAGAAAAGTGTTGAGAACTTAGGAACAATGTGTGCATAACATTGACAGCAGGCCAGCTGAAATCGTGTTTGCAATTTGTGACAAAGACTTGAAAGCGTTCAGTAAGGGCAACATGGTTCTGATTTGACTACGTTGGAAGAGGGCACGGCCAATACATTGCGGTGCAATGAATTCAGGCCTAACAATTGATATAGCAAGATTACAAAAACGGGACAAGAGGACCCAAAACACGGAATTCTTTGGAGTATATTATGGACAATCAGCTACACGATAACTTCAGGCTCTATTCGATAAAACACAAGGAAAATGACAGCAGATATATCACATCACACAAAACAAAGCAATCTGTTCACACTCCAGATGACAGAATGCTTACAAGTAAAGCTCTTTCTCTACAACGACATAATCCAGGAAATCAGGGCGTGAGTAAAGATGGGTTTGCAGTCGCAGTACCCACTTGCACTTCAATCAGTTCTAGACGACGTTCCAGCGTATCAAGCTTCTCGTTCAATGAAGCTAATTTGCTCTTCGTCGTGGCCTCTGAAAATAAGAAATTGATCTTCACTACGGATTGAAGGTAATAAGATTCAAAGTTTCAGTATACTTTAACTTCTAGGCAGCAAGTTTTACAAAGCAATGCTACATGGAAGACTCTGAATACACAAAACATCCTCATAAACGATGTATAAGCCACCTAAAACAACATAAAGACTCAAGGTCTTTCGCTCTTTCTTTTGAGTAATGGATACATATGCTAGACACCCATACCTGAGAGCCCCTTGCTTTGTTTTAGCTTGCCTATCTAGCTAGATTGCACGTTGTGGATGCAAACAAGGCCTTTTGTAAGTTATAATGATGCTGTTGAAGTAATGAAAATATTTGGGACCGTTTTGCCCTTGTGTTGAAATTTACTCTTTGTGCATTGCTTTATGCAATGTTGATGCACTATTGGCTATAAATTGTTGGGATTGGTTGGCGGACTCTTCTTGCGAGCGGCAAGACGAGTGCTACACACGGTTTCCTTTGTGCCATCAAGGGCCACCGTATGTCAGCTGCAAACATGATAACAGCGGTAAACCAAGGAAGTAACAGCAGAATCTTGAAAATATATGGTTCTGTGAACCCAAGTCCTTGAAATTAAGGTTTAGATCTCAGTTGCACGAAGCGGGGGAGGGGGCGGGGTGGGGCCGGGACCAAGAACGGGGACGGGGGAGCGTAAGCACCTGGAAGAATCTAAGGCTGGGAACAGCTTGAATAAATTAATTTGTAAAGAGTACTACCATTTGTTCAATATATCTTACACTTAATTATGGTGGACACATTTTTTTTCCTCAAGAGTACCATAAGCGACAATCATTTGTTACTTTTACTCGTCACGTCAAGTGGCTAACAGCAACTTGTCTTTGAAAATAACAAATGCAAAAGTAGTTCTGATGTTGTTGTTCACTTCTCAAGACATTTCTAGGCAGCACATCTCCCATCAAATAGGGTTAGACATGGGGCCAAAAATGAATTGAGAGAGGGAGGGAGGGAGCGCACTGAAGTGACAAGCTTTGTTCTCTCGATGAGGGCTATTAGCAACGGACAAGGAGGCTTCAAGGACTTGAAAGAAAAGGAGAACAAATAATCAAGTCAAAAATGGCTTAACTATAAGGTACTCTCTCACTAGCTCCATACATCTCTGTCCAGTTGACGGGATCAAGTCCTATGTTAACTTGGACGGGATCCCATGGAGCTCCTAACTTGGGATTGCAAAAGTGAGTTTCTGAGAGAGAAGCGTCACCATATGAGGGGTTTCCTGCTACTAAGATTCAGATTAGTCCAATGCATAGAACATTTCCTAAGCCAAAACTCTTACCAGAATCGACGCAATAGAGCTCCAAAGACAATGAATATCTCATTGAAGTGTGTCCAAGAAGCAGACGACACTAAAATCTTGAATAACCGTCCCTAGTCCAACGAGGATGGTTAACCCAGATGTCAACCTTAATGCAGATCAGCAGTCTATCAATTTGTTAGATTTCCTTTTTTAACTCGTTGATTTAGGATGCCACAAAGAACATCCTTGTGTAACTCCACACAGTGTAACTTTAGAGCTGGGCATACATCAAAGAAGTGAAAATTCTCCTACTTTTTTCTCTTTGGAGAAACAAATTGACTTAGCTGTTGCTCTGTACATGCTTCAAAATCATCAATCAGTATATCCTTAAAAGTATGCATAATCAAGAGAACTCACGAACTTTCGTATCACGGATTGACATACTGACACTGTGGCATGGAATCGAAAATCACCGATCACCAACTGGGTAACTCTAGTTTCTCAATTTTAAGCAAAAGCGCTGAAAAGATATGAGGGATCGAATTAGAAGGCAAAAATGGAGGTGTGTGAAGTATTGGCGTACCGAATTTGACGAGGAAGTCAAAGAGAGCACGAACATTGTGGGAAATCTGGGAGATGAACTCGCGATTGTCCCAATCGGCTTGCACTGCTATCCCGACGTTCACTGCCTCCGTTATTCCCCCTGCTCGAGCCATTCTCTCTTCCTTCAGAAGTTCTGCCTTCAACTTTGCGAAGTAGACACACGATTTGATAACGGTATTGGCAGTGACCCTTTTTCGGTTTATACAAGTAAACGAGGTATTCTTTTAGAGACAAATAAGGACGCGAAAAGCAAAAAATTGTTATCTCGCCACGTAACTAAGTAAATGTCAATATATCCAACAACGATTCCCTAGCAATTAGAATTTATAAAACCGATTGACTGCCTTGTTTTTTTTTTCTTTCTACTAATATTAGACTTTTATCACCTTATTAGTTAGTCATAATAGTTAAAGTAATTTTGACTTTTAACAAATGTTTGCTTTGACATAATTGTCAAAGCAAACATTTGTTAAATTGTGGTGGTGGATACAGCAATTTCGGTCGAAGAATACAATAATCTAGATCTGGGCGCAGATCTGTGAACGCCATATTTTCTCAGCGTGCTTTGGCCGGAATCTAGAGTCGTCGGTGCTCTTGGATTAACCAGAATCTGGACAGAAGAAAGAAAGGAAAAGATCTAAGGTCACTTTTGATATATCATAATATATTTGTATTGTCCTAAATTTTTTTGACAGTTCCCTAACGGAAATAAATTTTGTGTGAAACAATGACAAACCACAGAGGGCGGGGAGTAATAAAAATACTTAGGTAGAGCCATATATAATTTAAAACAAACCTCCAATTTATCCTTTATACTTCTACTTAAATACTTCGTCCCAGCTCTTGTCAGAGAGTCCATAAATAACACACATTCCCTTGTGAATTCGATCTCAAATTACTTTTATTATCCCCAAAAGACGAGGGGAGAAAGACTTGGAAGAAACTCTCAGTAAGGTTTTCATATTTCCATCCCCAAAACAATCACAAACGAGAGAAAAAGCAACGAATGCCTCCTTTCACGATTCAACTCACAAAACAGTTTTATAAGCCCTTGGTCATGACAATCCGTAGATCACACAGTAGTCAATTTCACATCATCGTGCCTTAAGTTGCCATCTTTCGACCTTCAAGGGGCTATGTTTGAAAGGTTTGAGGGAGAGCTGATAGTGCTTCTCCTAAATTGCACCAACAAAAAAAAATTAGCTTAAAAAGGGAGTAAACAAATTGAAAGATCAAAAACTGGATTTCCCTGAATGATTAGGATTTGGTTGATGTATCCTACCAAATTTAGCATCTATGCACTGTACCATACAGTTCAAACAGCTCTACGGGTAAAAAAAAAAGAGATTCAAAAGAGATAATTCCACTATAATGTTCAAAAAGTATACCAAACATTGACCGTATAATTGCTGCAGCATCGGCCAAACAGCCGTCTTAATTTAAGTCATTTTGCAGCAAAGTGTAACGTATTTTCTTCATATGCCAGGCTGAAATCCTAGAAATTCATGCAGAGGCCGTGACTGGCAATAGTCCATTGTGCCTGAGCAGTGGCTCAGGAGATGGTTCCCTTCCTCGGAATTCCACAAAAACCTGGATATAACACTCAGTATGATCAGAAGAGCGAATGTGGCATTTCAGAGATTAATTAGCATTTGAAGATTGCAAGTTAAAAGGGGAGGAAAGCTAGGAACTTTGAACTAACCTCTAGTGGTGCTTTCCCACCTCCAAGAGCAAGTATAGTTTCTCGGAACTTGTGTCCAGTTTCTGTTACTGCCTGTTAGCGAAACAAATCCATTAATCATGATACTTTTTAATGTGGCTAAATTTCGGTGCGAGAATTAATCATGAAAAGAAATGCGTTATAGGTGACAAGCAGAAAACAAAGAGCATATTGATGTTGCCCAGAATCATATTGATACATCACCAGATGAGCTCTAGGAAGCAACTGAATATATCATAATGACATTTAGCTGGTAAAGTATCTTGGCATTGTACCAAGAGACCTGCGCGCGACACAGACCTACAAGAAGGATTCTTTCTTGGTAGGGGAACCCCCGATTCTGATTGACCCCAAAGAAAGAAAAAAAAAAGTGACTTGTTCTCCAAGAGTAATTAAACAACGATATACAAGGGGTTTGGTGGGTCCATACTCCACATGACTAGATATGACTCATGAGATATGAGCATGCATCCCCAAACAAGATGTCTTGAACAGATGAAATAATACCAAAAACAAATCTAATAGACAAGAAATGAGTTGATATTCAATACTTAGCGGTTGCAAAGTCGATGAAACAATTGCCAGGCAAAATGACCAGCCACATCAAGAGAATACTTGTCTGGTTTCTCGGTACTAGTAGCATTTCAACAACCACCGTGAGGAATTTTTAGACACCCTAAAAGCTACTACAACAACAACAACTAGAAAGGCAATAACAAGTATAACCCTTAGTTGCACAAAGCGGGGGTGGGAGCGGGAATGGGGGCGGGGGAGCGTAAGCACCAAGAAGAATCTGAGGTTGGGAGCGGCTTGAATAAATAAATGAGTAAAGAGTATTATCATTTGTTTAGTATAGTTTACATAGCCAGCAACAACAGACAAGGAGACTTTAAGGACTTGAAGGAGGAGAGAAACAAGTAAATGAGTTGAAAAGGGCTTGATTTTTAGGTATTTTCTCACTTGTTCCATGCATCTCTATCCAGCTAACGGGATCAAGTTCCCATATTAGCTTGGGACGAGATCCCATGGAGCTCCTAACTTGGGATCGCAAAAACGAGTTTCCGTAAGAGAAACGTCACCTTATTAGGAGTTTCTTGCAACTAAGGTATAACCCTCTTCCGATTTTATCTTCAGATGAAAAATAATGCGCTAAATTATCAGTACATTATAGAGAAACTCATTCTGCGTTGTGATATTTTGTAATATAATTATAGCCAGATTACAAATGGAAACTGAAGTCCCCAGCAATGCTCTGCAATTTGTCAAAAAGAAGGATTGTGGAGAGCATAATAACAATTGTGTGGAGAAGAGAAGTAATCCCTCCCTAAAATTTTACTTACTCTAGGGTTACAAATGCGGAAAAGGAAAAGAAATGCAGAAGCTGTTGAAATCAATAAAACATATCTTCAGAGAAACAAGCTCTTATCGTACCTTTTCATCATGCAATCCAGCATCCTCAAATGCAGAGAAAGCATCCGCAGACAATACCTCCGCCCACTGCAAATTTGTACATCAAGTATTTAGAAGATTAGCAAGAAAAGCCTCATGAATTTACTCCTACTCTACAGAGGGGGGTCGCTCGTACTACACTTTGCTAATTAAGTAAGCAAGCTGAAAATGTCAGACGGCTAATCCTGGATCCTAACCAGAGCTGAAGACACAATGGTGATACAGTTTCAACTTTGATAGAGAAGCCAAAGAAATAGGTTACAATAAAATGCTTGTAATTGATAGGTTGGACTGAAATATGCTTTCACAAAGTTGATATAATATACCACCAGGGAACTTGGAAAAGTGCAGTAGGAGACTCAAAAAAATTGAGCAGATAACTAAATGGTCAACAAACTCCCCCCCCCCAAAAAAAAAAAAAACCCCTTCACCAAAAAATCAACAAAGAGAGAAACAAAAATGAAAAATGAATGCGACGATATACCTTATAACTATAGTATCCAGCTGCATATTCACCTGGACCCCAACAGAAGAGAAGGGAAGTAAGAAATGGAAGCAAATTGAATAACTTTTGGACAATGGACAAACATTTCAGCCTGAGAACCATACGGTATGAGTGAATACGAAGGTCAAACTTTAGCAAAGAGCAAACCTGCAAAGATGTGGCTAAAACCGCAAAGGAACCTATCCTCTGGAAGTGGAGGTATCACTTGTGTTCTTTCACAGACCCTTCGATCTATATCATAAATGGATTCTGAACCACCAGGAACGTACTTCGAGTGCAGCTCCAGATCAACAGTCGCAAATTTGAGCTACAAAACAAAGAGATAGATCGCATGTCATTGTCATGACATGTTACCATTACTGGATATCAACGAACCCATCAAACAACAGCCTTGAATCGTGAAAACAACAGCATGGGAATAATATTCAGGAAGTCAAAAAGTAAGGACACTAAAAATAATGCACCAATGAGATTTGACCTAGGGACAGTTTATTTGTTCTTCGGAAAAATTTTAAGGTTCCGAAAAATCAAAAAGAAGTTTTAGTAGACATAATCAGCCGCAAGGAGGGAGAGATTGACGAGGATGTTGCCCATAGGATAACAGCAGATTGGCTAAAGCTGAGGACAGCAGTGAGGCCTGCAAGTGTATGTTTCAGAATGTTGGGCAACTAAGAAACACCATATCTCTAAGATGGGTGAAAGCTGATACGCGAATGCTTAGATGGATCTGCGCCACCTAAGAAGCAAGGATTCTGGTGCGGGTGCGGACACGCAGATAGTCATTTTCCCATTGTTTGTGTGTAACAAAATAACACTTTTATAGACAAAGAATAAGAGAGTTTGATAATTTGGAGGGGCAATTTTAGAAATACTAGAAGTGCATAGACAAATATAATAAACTTGTACAAGCTTTGGCATTACTAATATTTCTTGAAAATAATGGGGCTAGTTTAAAAGATAGTCAATAAGCTGGTACCTAAAAAACTAGAAAGAAAGTCGAATACAGCTGTCACTGATCACAACAACAAATCGACCACAGAGACAATAGAGTTATCGGCAACATCTCTGCAACCAGAAGCCCTCGATGCTGTAACCCTGGTCGGCACTGCTGCCAGAAGACCGCCACTGCCGGCGCTTTCCGGTGGAGATTGTTCCTTCTCTGTCTCTTCACATTCTTCTGCTTCTTGTTCTATCTCTCTCCTCTCTGCCAAAAAATCCTAGGTGTGTGTCCCCGCTGTATTTGTATCCAAGCCGCACCCAAGATCCAGAGATAAAATTAAAAAAGAAAATAATTCTGGAGACGCACCTGCGCACCTAGCCCGCACCCGACATGCACCAGGTGGTGGCACGTCAACCCGAGTGGCGCACCCGTGCTTCATAGGCGACCACACAAGGAGAGATAGAAAAAGAAATGAGGATGACCACAACAAATTCAGTGTGGCGCAAATTGAGTAAAAGATTGAGGGAGAACATAGCTTGAGATGGTTTGGTCATATCCAATAAAGGGCTCTACATGCCCCTGTAAGAATAAGTAATTTGTGCCAAGTTGATGGGGGTAAGCAAGGTAGGCTTAGACCGAGGGCTAGGTAGCACGGACACCGACACCGACGGGGACACCGGACACCGCAATTTTCAAAAAATCAGATTTTGGACACCGCAGGATATATATATTATTTATATATATATATATATATATATATATATCAAATACATTTCACAATCTAAAATAATAACTTAGTCAAAAAAATATTTCTGAAATGTACCGGATAAAATAACTAAGTAAAAAGAAAGAGAGGGACTTTCTTCACTTAGAGTGCGTTTGACACTCTTTTTTTTCCTCTTTTTTTTCAGTTTTGAAAATTGGAAAAAAAAGTGCGTTTGGTAACCATTTTTTTTTTCCTTCTCCAATTTAAAAAACCAGTTTTTAAACTGAAGAGTAAAAAAAAAACTCCATAAACTGGTTTTTTTTTTTTGAGACCACCATCACCACCCTCCCACCGCCGGCAACCACCTCTGGCCGCCGACAGCCACCTCCGGCCGCAGGCGACTGCCTGCACCAACCTCCGGCAGCCACCGGCGACCACCGTCGGCAGCCACCAGCCACCGCCGTCGACCACCGCTACGCCCCACCACCGCCACCGCAAACCACTCAAAAAAAAGTCAAAATAAAAAGGGTTACCAAACACCCAAAAAAAAAAACTCCAAAAAAAAAGGTTATCAAACACGCACTTGTTTTTGTAAAAAAAAAAATTTAAGCTGCTCTTTAAAAACTGAAAACCAAAAAAAAAGTTTTGTCAAACCAACCCTTAATCAGTACTAATGCAAGAAACAACTCTTGATAGAGGGAGAAAAAATAAAAAGGAAGAAAGAAAGAAATGACTATTGATGGAGGAGAAAAAAAGGACGGACTCTTTTTTTTTGGTTGGTTAAAGGAAGGACTCTTCACAGAGAAAGAAACGACGGGGAATAGAAGAAAAAGGAGACAAGATGAGGAAGAAGGATTTGTGGGTCAGCGACGGCGGCGGAGGACCTCCGGTGACGATCAAGTGAGCTTCGGTGACGGCGACAGCTGCTTCCGTATCTGGCGACGGCAACGGCGACTGGATCTGTTGGCGACTGAGCTTCGGCGACTGGATCTGTTGACGACTGAGCTCCGGCGACTGGATCTGTTGGCGACTTAGCTCCGGTGACTGGATCTGTTGACGACTGAGCTCCGGTAACTGGATCTATTGGCGACTGAGCTCTGGCGACAGCTCCGAGTCGGTAATGGCTCAGAAGGGCACCTGTGAGGTGAGTGAGAAGGAATCGGCCGTGAGGTAAGAGAAGCAAATGGTCTGACACTGCTCCATGTCGTGTCCAACACTCCTCGGTGAAGTGTCCGACACGGTGTTGGAAAATTAAAAAAAAAATAAAAATTCCAACACCGATTGGCGTTGTCCGACACGTGTCGGGCAGTGTCCGGAGGGTGTCGGGGTGTCCGTCCGTTTAGGACACCATACCTCCACCTAGGAGAGGTGTCCGTGCTTCCTAGAGTGAGGGTAAATTCGGAGAAGAGTGAGAGAAGACTTGATTGCTAGGAATGATCAGAGAACATGTGATTTGACGGGGTGAGAGGAAGAAAAGAATTCATGTAGCTAACCCAACTAGTTTGGGACAAAGGCTTGGATGATGATGATTGACCAGAAAAATCCTCAAGGGGATAGGAGAAACATGAGAACTCAAAAAAGAGAATAACCAAGTGGACTGTCGAAAGAAACATGTGTGACGGCATAGATAAGATGCAGAGAAGAAAGTACTGGCATGCTGCACCAACCTGACGTAGACTTAGGGTGCCTGCACGGAAAGTCCTAGCTGCAAGAAGCTTTTTATATATATCCTCAAGGAGACTTTCTCCAGTTTCATAGTGTTTCGCGATGCTCATTAGGGTATCCCTGCAGCACAATTGATTGATCAAATGAAAGTTGACAGAGACAATAAGTTTCCTACTGCCAATTGCTTTATATATATAAAACAAACTCCTATTTCAAGTGTAAGCCAAATTGTACACTTGCATATATATATGAGCCGTGATAATACAAGACCAAAGATAAAAAGCCAGGCCCAATAGATTATTGCTCCACCTAAGAGATCTGCACCTCAGTCTTAAGCCAGAATAGTAAACACCACAACTGCTATATGCTGGCAAGATTGGCAACTGAGGGTAATTACATATCAAGAGCAACTCTGGAATATTGTACCTGTGGTAACACCAATTTTCCATAAACTGGGAGGGTAGTTCAACAGCATCCCACTCTATTCCCCGTATACCAGCAACCAGACCCTCATCCTGCTTAGTTAGCATATGCTGAAGTGCATGACCAAATTCATGGAAGACCGTCTCAACCTACAAATGTGGTGACGCAAGTTTACAGCTGAGCAATAAAATCATGATTGGCAGCAGCAATAATTTAAAAAATGGCCCACAAAGTAAGTAAGAGTTCTCTTGTTCAAACGTGGTCGAACCTTGACATCATTGCTATAAATATAAGGACATGGAAGATCATGAAATATGAGTAACCGCTATCTTCTTTCCTTGGGGCTGAGGGGTAGCGAAAAAAGCACATTTGTAAAACAAAAAAACAGCAAACCCGTACAAACTGGTTGAAGCATAAACGACGACTTATTTCTGTATCAATAAACTAGCAAACACAAAACAAACAAGATTGAAAAAATCGGCTCAAACTGAATCCTAAACCACCGACTGAATAAATACTGATGCATGCATCACATATACTAACTATTAGCCGATTGTTTAGGCATTTGAAGCAATGAAAATGCACCAATCGGTCACCAGAGAGTGCCAAATATGTCAAATTCAGTAAGATTATAATTCAGCAAAAAAGCGATCATTTATCGAAGGAAGAAAGAAAATAGAATAAGCTAATCAATTGACAGAGATGGGTCAGCATGGGGCTTCTTGTCTCATGGGATTCGATAGCATCAAAAGGCAACAACATCGGAAAGAGAAGTATAGCAGTTCTGCAAATTACTTTTGAATTTTTATATAACATCATCGCCCACTCATGCAGGTGAGCTGAATATGCATGCTTACCTCACGGAATGTCATAAGGCTGGGCTTGTCCCCAACAGGAGGCATTTGATTGCACACCATATGGGCAACAGGCAACCTAGCAGAAACACCATCAGGTGAAAATACACGACTACGAGCAACAACCTCATCCATCCATGCACCTCCACGTTTCTCGGATGGACGACTATATGGATCAAAATAGAAGTAAGCAGTAGGGCTGCCTGAGGAATCCTTGATGCAGTAGAATCTAACATCGTTATTCCACACCTGCAGAACAACCATAACAGCATAATATCAGGATGAAAATCCTCTTCTATGCAACAAGCAAATACATGAGTACGAGACAATGGAAATATTACTGGAGCTAAACCATCGGCTGGCTCAATATGTATTCCAAATAGCATCTTTGCAAGGCTGAAAAGTCCGTCCATGACTTTGGGCAAAGAAAAGTAAGGGCGTAGCTCTTCCTGTAAAATCATAATAAGAGCATTAAAATCATAATAAGAGCACACTGTAAAGGTAAAAATACAAAGCATAGACAAAATTCATGGGAGGGGGTTATATTATTAAAGGGAAGGAAATCAGATAGAATACGAAGTTATAACGTAAATTTGCATTCATCGCAACATGGAGAAGTCTAATCTGCAGCCAGTACTACCAACAGAGCTTAAACTAGTTCCAACTTCGGGTTATAAATAAGGCAAAACGAAAAACAAGAAGGAAAGAGGCTATTCAACAATTACCCTGAAGCATGACTAACAAGCTTATACTGTTGCACAACAGAAGGAGATTCTTAGGAACATAACAAAAAAAGTTAGGTAACCAACTGCTTTTAAAAATTTTATGAAACAGACACAGGAATTTCTTTTTTTCCGTTCCTTTTTTTTTGCAAAGTAAAACATAAAGTGTGTGTGTGTGAGAGAGAGAGAGAGAGAGAGAGAGAGAGAGAGAGAGATGACCTCGTTTATCTCATACTTAGATTCACGAAGCCTCTCACTCCAGAAGCTAATATCCCAATGGCTCAAATCATTAGCCTCAGGAGCACCTTGATCTTTTGAAAATTGTTTGAGTTCGTCCATATCTACAAATTTGAGAGAAATTAAGATCAAAATCAGAGAGAGGAAGAGAGGGGACATTACAGTTCAGCAACTTCAAAAGATTAATTTTGAATAGGCTCCATGATTATAGTAAGCACAACAACGATAGTATCATGTCTGTTAACTTTGAGTTCATGAGTTTGACTTGGTCAACAGTCAAAATTTGATGGCAATAACATGATAATGGTGAAATTGGATTATATTGCTAACACTTGTTTTGCAGAGATAATTAGCATTTTTATATCTTAAATGAAGCTAACGAACCATGACGGCGGATTGAAGACTAGTTAGGGTTTCCATGAGTGAAATTTTCCAATGTAGTACAGTCAGCCATATCATAATATTCAATAAGTTAAATATCCACACTGATAATTCATAACTTTTTGTAGAACCAACTTCGTTCCATGGTGTATAATCAATAATCTAGTAACTTAAAACTAAAATTCTCTGAGAAAGGTCATATAGGATTATCAATTATAACTATAAGAGGAAAAATATAATTATTGTATACCCATATAACAAGTAATATTGCTACTTGTTTTTACATTTCGGAAATTATATCGATTAGCGAAATTTCCAAGTCAATTAATTGCATCCCAATTACAACCTTGCTTAGACTTTTTGCATTCACTAATAAGTTTTAGAATGCTCATTCACGCAAAAGAGCAAACTATTGATTAAAAATGTCTGATGAGAAGAACTTGGAGCAACGCAAAGGTGATGATGGAAAATATTGCTCGCATATGATTATCTCTACATTGGAAGTAGATGGTGGCACAATTAGTGATTCTTCTTGTCTATTTCAGGAAGCTACCAAGGAAAATTAAAATATAAGCAAGCACAAAAAGGAGACACAATAGTTCAGAAGGAAATTAGAAGTTTCTTAATGTAGACTAATACGCGATTTCTGAAGAAAGCACAAATGTAGTTTAAAGTTTCTTACTTGGTCTGCTTTATATCCATGCACGAAAGAAATGTTTTTCAATCAGGTGAAATCTAGGAGCGAACTTAATAACTAGGATCAAATACCAATTGGACCTTGACCTTTGCTCGCTTAAACCCTGGTCATGATTTTTTTGCCAATTGAACCCCAATTTAGTGACTGTTCACCTATAAAGCACGGACACGGGTGCAGGTGCGGATATGCCAATATGCTATTTTTGAAAATTTTAGGATACGGGTGCGGCGGGGATACAGCAAATTTTATAAATATTTTTTTTAATTATGTACACTTAGTATTGAATTTGGAAACAATTTGAATCTTAATAATCATAATATATGTGTTTGATATATGTAAAAAGATATTAATATTCCAACCAAAGTAGTGAGTTTTTAAGTTACTGGGTTCTTTTGCAAAATTTTAAAGATACTAGTGAGCATTTCTTAAGTTTAATGGGCTGTTTTATAAATATTAAAATTCTATAGCAACTGAATAAAGTTTTTATGTGGTATCACTTTTATTTCTTTCAAGTACTGGGGTTCGTTTATGTAATAATTAACAATTGGGTCCTTAATAAATAACAAAAGTCAAAAATCATTCCAGCCAACATAGATAACATCGACTCCTCTGGGACCGGAAGCAACAGCACGCCATCGCCGGTAAGTCCTTCTTCTTCTCCTCGTCCTCCTTCTCCTTCCTTCTACTTCTTCTCTCTAGTCTCCTCTCTCCTCTCAGATTCCTTGCCGGCGGTCGCTGGAGTTCCCAGTGTCGCCGGTGGTCATAGATTTGCGCGACAATAGTGTTTTTACAGATCTGATACGCACCCGAGCCGCACCCGGTATTTAAGACATTAAAATAAATAAATAAAAATTGTTGGACACACACCCACGCCGCACCCGACGCGCACCAGCGCCCGATGCGTATCCGATGCTGATGCTTCACCCTAAGTGCCGCATCGGTGCTTCATAGCTGTTCACCAATTCAACCCTACCGTTCACCACCATTTTAGCTCCAAATGATTTGCGGCGATGTGGAAATAAAACAAGTTACTTTCTCATATATGTCAACTTTTTGGGTATTCTTATACAAATTCAATGATTAATCCTCTCCCATTCTATTCAGATATAATAATCACTGCCACCACCACCCTTCCCACAACCGTGACAACAGATCCTAATGCAGCGAATCTATTTGATGCAGTTGGATGGGGATGGCGGTGGTGAACAAAAGTCAGTTGAGGTTGTGGGGTCAAAAGTATGTGTATTTAAGGCTGTGGCGATCGTGAGGGTGGAACTATAGTGACGTGGAAATGGACACTTTGGTGGCGGTGGTGGACCAAGGGGTTAACACTACGACGGCGGTGAAGTAGTTGGTTGTGGAGGTGGAGGAGGTGGTGTTCGAGGTGGGTTAGGCCATTGTGGTGTCTTTGGAGCTAGGGAAGGTCTCGATGGTGGTGCAAGGGGAGGTCTTGGTGGTGGTGTAGGAGGTGTTGATGGGTTGCCGCTGATCGGCAGGAAGAAGGAAGGTGACCAGCGATGGGCAAGGGGCGGGAAGGTGACCTGGTGGCAGGATAAGGGGGCCGAGGGAGGAGAAGATCGGCAGGAAGGGGAAGGTGACCTGATGGCACGTGGGGCGGGGGGGGGGGGGGTGGAAAATGGTGGTTGGCTGGACGGAGGATGAGAAAATAGAATGTTTGAAACTGACCAAACTAAACAAAGGAAAGAAAGCATAAGAAAAGGGTATGTTTAAATATTCAACTTGGCCTTGGCCTTTCAAATATTTTGTTTGCAAAACTAATACCCAAAAGTTAACATACTTGAAAAAAGTAACAAGTTGTATTTTCCAATCACCCTAAACCGTTTAGAGTCAAAATTTGGTGGTGGATGGTAGGATAACATTAGGCGAATATTTAATCGGTGTTCAATTTGCCAAATAAATTATGACAATGATTTAAGTGATTATCGCAGACATGAGGTCAGGTTCTATTTGGTACATCATCCTAATAACTAATACTTATAATAATAATATTTGAGGATAAACTGTAGTCTAGGATCTAGGGTATGGTAGGTATTAAAGTGGATTTATTTAATATTGACCCCACCTAAGTACCCTGAAAAGTTCACGTAGAAAGGGTGTTTAGAAAAAAAAAATCACGACCAAAGGTTGACTGTCCAAATTGGTTCAATTGATCATGCAATAGGTTCAAACGCTGGGTAGACCTTCGGCTAAACCTAATGTCCCAGATGGACATCGATTCAACTTCAACCAAACTTTTCAGAATTGGCCGAGCCAAAGGTCATAGATCCCCACTGTCAGAACCATCCGTTGAACCTATGTTCTTGGGGGACTTCAACCAAAGTTTAAAAGTCCGACCTAACGGCTATATATCGGTTCAACCAATATTATAACAGCCGTGAGACATTTTTGAGCTTCAACTTAAAGCCAATACAGGCAAAGCAATCATTTATTATTCATTTGAATCTTTCCGCCATCCTCAAAGTTACTAAATCAAGATCTAATCATACAAAATTCTTATTTCTCATCTAATCATTATATTCATACCTTTTTGAAAGAAATAACTCTAGAGCTTAGAGCCTGGCATACTCTATCAATTTCCATTGTAATATCAAACATTGATAGAGATCTGTTTTATTGTTTCAAACCAAATGAATCCTTGTATCTTGACTCTTGGGTTTGGTACTATAGCCATGAATGAGGCTTGAGAAGAGTGCTTTGGTGGGTTGTACCAGGAGCCTTGATAGTTGTACTTGCGGCTTGGCTAGCACCCGAAGCTAGTGCATGTCTGTGGATTTTGGGACTCCCGGAGCTAGAGTTAGAGACTAACCTTGGGGCTGGTCTGCGTGACCATACTAATTTGCACTTCCTGCTTTTTTCTGTGTACAAGTTTCCTTTCTTACTTTCTCTTACTTGCTTAATTGATTTGATATAGCTAGATTAGTGGGCTATCACTGATTCTTTGGGCTTAGCTTTATCTTCTCTAAAACCCTATAACTCGAAGTTGAAACAAACTCTGAGATTAGAAAGCCACACTTTGCCGGTAAAAGACCTATTGGGAGTCCCAGATGATTAAATAAACCAAAATTTTACCATTACTGCAGTTTTTAATTGAACCCCCCACGGTCATAGTTGGACTAACAAAGTCAAGTCAGAAAATTACGATATGAATACAAATAATCAAGCATTGACTTGGAAGCCAAGATAGTTGCTTGACATACTACCATACCGCACAAAATGTGTAGCAACCAATGCAAGGTTTCAGTGCCATCATATGTAAAATGTACACTTTTGAAGAGACACTAAAATTGATTAAAATGCTGATTAGATTCAACAAATTACGATCCATACTTCAAATAGATAACGGCATTTAACTTTCTCTTTCTGATTTTCCTTTTTAAAGGTCCATCCGTGAGGAATTTGCCAAGAAACATATGAAGGTGCTCATCTTGATCGTCATCATGTTTAGATTATACCTGAAATTGCTGCAGTCCATGAAGCAATCCGCAGCTTTTCAAGGAGCTCTTCTGCTTTCTCAACAGTAGCCATCTTAGTTGCCATGCTTACCTAATGATATTAACCAGAGTAAGCCCATGAAAATGAGATATCTAAAAAAAGTAACACTCGTACCTCAGCATAATTATTGTAGCCGAGAAGCTTAGCCTTTTCTAGCCTAAGCTTCAGGATTTGGTCAATAATTCCTGTATTATCCAGTTCTCCACTAGAAGCGCGGGTTACATAGGCAAGGTAGACTTCTTCACGCAAAGATCGGTTTCTAGCATGTTGCATAACCGACATAAAACTTGGATCATCCAATGTAATTACCCAAGGTCCAGTTTCAGCATTTGCATTTTCATGTCCCTGATTCATCAAGAAACATAGACAAGATTCATCCAGTTTTACCAGAATTCACAAGCAATAAGTAAGAAATGCAGTTAGGTCCTAAAGTGGTATACCTTAGACACCGCTGTTTGTGCAGCCGATCCAAGAAAAGTAGATGGCAGTCCCTCAATGTCTTTCTTATCAGTTATTAATTTTTCAAACTTCTTTGTCGCATCCAAAACATTCTCGTCAAACTTTTGAGAAAGTTTAGCCAATTCCTGCAAATCAATTCACAACGAGTGGCAATTAATAGTCTACCTAACCTAAAAGATCATTAAACGATGCAAAATTCCATTAAGGAAAAGAAGACCTCTAAAGCAGCCATACTCAGTAATAAGCATCTACTTACATACGGCCCTCCCTACCACCCTCAGCTTTTCTCTAGGGGTTTGTGAGCCAAAGGGGAGGAAAAGAAGGGGATAAAGGCATTGATTTCTTTTATCAATTACTGTTTCTAACAAAATTTTGAAACTCAGTATTGTACAAAGATAGCAGGTACTTAATTTTGTGGTTAACATGGATTAAATCACCTATATGACAAGATTATTTTTTGGTTTCATGGCACCATTTTAATGTGCCTTGAAATGAAGGAAACTGAGTGCATAAAGATAAACACGTAAATTGTCAACCGGAAGGGGAAAAAATCATGTAGAAAGATCAGTATGATCCATATCAGCGGCAAATAGAACATGGAATTGTCCGATAAGTTTTCCTACACAGTATTCAACATACCTGTTGAATTTTGTTAAATTCCTCCCTTTTATCATCTTGAAGGGACACCCCACTAAGAACAGCCTCCTTTATTTGGGCTGCATAAGCACACAGTCAGAGATGTTAAACTTGAGGATGGATTAGAAACTTGAATTCTCTTTAAATTGATAAAATTACACAAAAGATTATTCTTTTAAGTCGTCTTTGCAACTTTAAAAAATCTCAAGGGTTAGACTTTCTGTAACTCCCTTGTACCCTAGCTTTCTAATAAGTAAAGTCTATTACTTATCGCCTAAACAACTTTAAAATAAATATAGCTCTCACAAAATTCTCATAATGCAAATGGTGGGGATCCTCGCCAACATGTACCATAATGTGAATCTCAAACTAGAAGGAAACAGTAGTCACTGGTATAATTTTTCTTCTCTCATATCCCTTTATCCGACTGACTAGAAGTATCTTGCATATGGTTCTTTTCTTACTTAGTTTCTAGTAGAAACTAAGTAAGAAAAGAACCATATGCAAGATAAAATTCTATATTAGGGTCCATAGGACAGAAAAAGAGCCCCTCATGTCAAAGCCACAAGTTTGGAACAACTATTAAGATTCTCACCATCAACTATACGTTTACGAGCCTCACTCAGCGTCTCCCAATCAGGAGATTCTTTAATAGCTTTAAAAGCGTTATAGATCGGTTTACTTTGCCCCAGCTTTAGCTCAAACTCAACTTTCTCCGGCTGCAAACCAATCATCATACAATATTAGCATCAACATCATCATAGAACTATCACCAAGCCTATGCACATAAAATACAGAACTTTAAAACCTATCTAGAAGACAATCATGCACTCAGTTTAGCTCATTTTAGGTCTTGTTTTAGATAATCTCAGTAAAAGATTCAGAATTAGCGAGCCAATCCGTTTCAGGCCTTATACAAGCTCCTAATAAGGTAAATCATAAATTCATTTTACAAAACAGGTCTCAAATTACTCGCTATTCCCGCATATGTAGGAATATAGAAGAGAAAAATGCAACAAACGGTATCTACAGTGACCAAAAGCATGCGATAAATAATAGCCACAACGATGACTTTGTAACAACAAACTGTTGACTTAAAAGAAGTACAATGCATGAAACAGCGACCTAATTAGAACATTGGCAACGAAAACTACTGTTCAAGCAAAGGTTTATGCACAGAGAGGCAGAAATATGGAGACCTGGACTTCTTCGATTGCAGAGCGAAGCTCGGGAGTATCTTTAACAGCCTTCAGGTGATTCACAATCCCCCAAACCACCGCCAATCGATCGATAATCTTCTCCAGCGGCTCTACCAGCTTCGTCCACGTCGGCTCCACCTGCCTCTCGAGTTCGCCCAATTCACTCTCCTGCACAAACCAAACACTCATCAGCCATCACCACAATACACACACACGGAGTTAGTCGAGCGATACTGACGAGTTCCTTCAGCAGGCTGCGAACTCCGGGACGGACGTGGCCGGCCTCGACGACGTCGAAGGGAGGAAACACGAAGCCCTTCAGCAGGGGATTGTCGACGATTTCCGCCATTTTCGGAGCGGTGGCGACGGCCGAGAAGGAGCGGAAGGAGACTCGGCGGCGGGAGGTTGACTTGACGAACTGGAGGCAGAGTGAGAAGGAGGTCGACCAGAGGGGACAGGGATGGGATTTGGAGAGACGTTTGGGGCTAGTGAGGCTAAAATTTAATCCGAATTTATTGCGTGGTAAACAAGCGGAATGAATTAAAAACTTATTGTTGGATATAAAGTTATGGCCTAATTCTTTGCCTCATATTTTTATTTATTTATTTATTGTAATAGTGAAGCCACTTTATCAGGGCATATAGTTGTACTTATAATGGTAAGTCTAAACATATAAGTGTACGACATGAATTTGTGAAATAGTTGATACAAGATGGTGTTATAACAATTGTCTACGTGTCAAGAAACTAGTAAGAATGACATCTTATGAGATGGGGCTGAAACCTATTGAATTAATTATCAATAATGGTAACCCGACCTAACACTAGGAAATGACTAGTAGTGAGGTTTAAAGAGTAAAAACAATTCACTGATGTGTGATTGTTAGTATTGATAATGTCGAGCCCCTAAATAATGAAGTAGAGGTTGAGAGTTTTCTCTTAATGAAGTATGAGACTATTTTGTAATGTGTTCTAGTAGCGGAAATACATAGCATAACTTCACATATATGAACTTAGAAGTGGTGCCGCTTCTTATGAAAGTTTGGGTTTACTTTCTAGAGAGTTCATGAAACAGGATATAGCACAAGGCCATAATAGTGCTAAGTTGATTAAGAATTTCTCGTCGAAGCAAGAAATTTGTATGTGTTCAATAGCTCCGATTTTATAATAAAGAGTAGCTAGTTTAAAGCTAAGGCCACTAGTAACTTTTATAAAACTTTGAGCTATTCGCACTAACGAAATGTTTAAATCGAAAGATACCTTTATGTATTCATATTAATTTTTAGTATGTCTTGGCTGTAGTTATTTTTCAAACTGTTCGTTATTTTCAAACAAGTAAAGGATTGTTGGGTTTTGTGAGTTGAGTTGTTTGAAAACAACTTACTATTTTGTCTCACATTGCTTGGAAGTGAGTTTTGAAAAGGGTTTATAAGGGTAAAAGTGCTTTTACTTTACATTTGGTGGTAAGATTAGAGTGTGCTAGTCCCCATGCTACCCGTGTGCGGGTGCGCGAGTTTAGGCACGTTATTAGGTGCGCAAAAACGCGCCTTATTTTTGGAAAATATTTTGTATTTTTGAAAAAATAATTTTATTGAAAAATGTGTGCGATTTATTTAAATTCGAATTTTAATTTATTGTCAGTTATTTTTAACTGTTACAACTGTTTTGATTTTCCAAGAGTTGTGTCTGTCCAAAAATTCACACCTTGTTGGTGTGAATTTCCATTTACAGGGACCATGTTGGTGTTCATCTCAACCAAACTTATGATGCCTACTCTCCTAACCGGACTCCACCTTCAAGCGATGATGACACTTTCACAACGGCACCCAATTCACCAATGTCGGACATGGAAGCTAACTCTGAAAATTCAAACGCCAACCATGATCCCGAACAACCTCACAATGCGTACCCAGGGGAAAATGCAGATATGGATGAGGATGATTCTGTCGAAGCCAATTCTCCGGAGCATCTTCAAGAAGAAAATGCTAACTTCAACCAAGAACTCCTCATCGCCGATATCAATGAAGTAGGTAATTTCGATGAAGCCCAGCAAATCATTGCAATAGAAAATCAGGCCTTAAATATGGCTGACCTAATGGCGGATTTGGAACAATTAAACGCTAACCTCAATGGCGGTAACTGGAATAACGGGAACTGGAATGAAGAAAGCATTTGGGAAGATGACTACGACATGGAAGAAGCCACTGAACCAGAGGAAATCAGCATAGGAGGCAGCCAAAACAGCAACGAACCACCACCGGAGGACACAGATGACGCTGAAACAGCGCTCCTTTCGCCGGAATCTTCCCCTGAAACTATTTCTCTAGAACCCGTTGCCCACGCGCCGAGCTCACCTGACAACCAATCTCTGACATCTATGATTACCGCAACTACTCCCCACAAAATATGGAGCTTTCAGGCTGCCACGTTGTTACCTTTTCAGGAGGCCATACCATCCGATTTTCTCAAATCTTGGCCAAAATCTTCATCGCCATCCCTGGAGATCTTACCTGCCGATGGAGCCGAATCCAGCTCAAGCACAAATGATGAGATTTATTCTGTGGTGGGAAAATATCCTGAGCCTTCACTTGGATACTCAACCCAGAATAATAGGTCCAGTGAAATGAGCCTTTCCAGTTCGCCAAGCCAACAGCCCACTTTGCAGTGCAAGCTGGCCCAGCTCATTTTAAGCCTCCCTGAAGACGGGCTCAAATTACTAGCCCAGCAAGTGCTGTTCGGATCCAGTCTCCTATTCACTTACGGTCGAGAGCCCACTACGATTCCAGATCACGAGAAGGCAGCCCAAGACCTCAGTCCCTTTCACCTTCTTTCAGCCCATGACTCCTTAAAAACTCTAGTTACAAGCCCATCTGCTCACAACATATATCCTCTCCTTACAAATTGCTGGGAACAAATGCTAATCTCGGAATTCACTGCAAAGCCTGAAGCAGTTTCACAACCTCTCCTGCACGTTGCCTTCTCTCACGCCACAGCTCCACCCAATTCTTCCATTATAGCACCTGACAATCAATTCTGCTAAGGCTAAAACAGGATATTACTCTCACCATAACCCAGCATGCCCCCTCCTCGTGCAGCTTCCCGGACATTGAAACCGCTACCTCGCATGGTGTCACCGCCAATCAAACGGTGGCACTTTATAGACCAGCTTTTCATATGAGGATTAATGAGGGGTTTTCTTTTACCGCTCTAGAATTTGATCAAAGTTCAGAAGATGATTCTGACCAAGATGAAGATCACGTCTCCCATGCAGGTTATAAAATTTCTCAGCAAATATCAAGTAACAAAAGAGGAGAGGTGGAGAATGGGGCTAATCTTGAAGAGCCATATGGCAAGAAACGGAAATTTAATGGCTTTGGTGTTAACTCCCCTTATCCAGGTTCTTTATCTGCTTTCCCATTAGAATCTTATAATCATCTTGCCATGTTCCTTCTCCGTCTCCTGTTTATGCATGCTTTAAAGAAACATAAGAGAAAATGGTGGCGTCTTGAATATGATGTTCCTCCTGTTAGTTTTGCTAGAAAGAAATTGTGCCTCCATACATGCGTAGCTAATTCTAAGCCCCTTCTGGTTCGCCCTCCTGATTCTAATTATTTTCAACCTCCCTCAATCATATCATCATTCGTCCCTTCTATCAAAAGACGAAAATTCTCTTCCAATGGCCTTCTGCCGCCCCCCACGATCTTATCGAAAAATCGTGAACTTCTTGACAGCTTATGCTCAGAAGTCTTCTTTTTAAAAAAGAAGAAAAGATCGTTGATTGAGCGCGACAACCCTTTTTGTTTGTTCCTAGTCTCTGATCCCATTTCCTACTCTTCGAGGGTTTCGGGTGTTGCCCCTTCGCAACCCCTTCACCCTCAATGAGAATCATTAGCTGGAACTGTCGCGGGCTTGGCCAAGCACGTACAGTTCGAGCAGCGATCAAAATGGCTCGGGAGCACAAACCTTCTTGTTTATTTCTTCAAGAAACAAAAAAACCTGTCAGTTTCGTATCTTCAAAATTTGCCAATCTAGGGTTCTCTTCAGTTGCGGGTACGGATCTCGGTGGCGTACTTGGTACCAAAGGGGGCCTTTGGGTTGGATGGACGAACGACATTTCGGGTTCTATCCTATATTCCGGTAAAAACCTTATACTGGTGCAATTTCAGTCAGGTAACACTCTCCCGTGGGTTTCCGGCTTCATTTATGGGCACCCCGATCTTACCAAAAGACAACATACTTGGGACTACATTCTTGGAATTCTCTCGGGTATTCAGCTTCCGATGATACTTATAAGAGACTTTAACCAAGTTCTTTGTGTGGCCGACAAAATCGGGCCCAATTTCATGTCCATCCCCGGACATTCATATCTTCATAAATTTTTACAGCACCTCAATCTCATCGATATCAAATGGCTAGGTCCAGCTTATACCTGGACTAACAATCAAGATGGTCACTCTTGCACTTATGAGAGGCTTGACAGATGTTGTGCAAATCCCAACTGGATCAGTTTCTTTACCAAAGCGTATGTTAAGAACCTTGGCATTCAATCATCCGATCATGCACCGCTTCTTCTTGATACTTCACCAGTCAATATTTTCCTCCCGTGTCCTCTCCGCTTTGAAGCATCTTGGCTCAATCATCCGCAAGGATTTGCTGTGATTTTGGACTACTGGCAAAATAATGTGGAAGGCTCGCCCCTTTTCAAAGTGATTTCTTGGGGAAAAGGTATGCTCAGAGGTTTAAAAAAGTGGAACCAAAGCAATTTTGGACGCCTTGACCTTCAGATCAAGGATTCCATTCAGCGAATAGCACACTTCCAATCCTTAGTACCTAACCCAGATGCTCAAGTTCTAGAAAAGTCAGAAAGAGTAAAGTTAGATTGGCTTTTGGATTGCGAAGAAATATTTTGGGCTCAAAAATCCAGAATTTCCTGGTTGAAACTAGGAGATAGAAATACCAAATTTTTTCACGCCTCTACTATGATCCGAAGAAACAGGAATCGAATCATAAATATCAGCGACATGGATGGTTGCAACCACACTTCTCACGCTGACATCACAGATTGTTTTCTGAAACACTTTGCTCAGATTTACAGTTCACAAGGCTCCCAGCATAGAACGTCACCATCTTGCATCCACGAAATCTCCAAACAGCTTAACCCCTCCCAAATCGATGTCTTAACTCGTCCCTTCACAGCGGCCGAAATCAAACTAGCCCTGTTTCAAATCAAGCCTCTAAAAGCTCCTGGACCGGATGGTATACCTGCAATTCTTTATAAAAAATGCTGGAGTTTTATGGCAAGACCTATCATAGCTGCATCATTGTCCTTCCTAAGATCGGGCCACATGCTTCGAGAGGCAAATAGCTCCTTCATTGTCTTGATTCCCAAGTGCGCTGACCCTTCTAAACCAGAGGATTTCAGACCAATTTCTTTATGCAATACCATCTACAAAGTCATATCCAAAACTATAGCCAACCGAATAAAACCTCTTCTTCAATTCCTCATTTCTGACACTCAGAACGCCTATGTTGGTGGTAGACATATTACTGACAATGTTCTGCTTGCTCAAGAACTTACGAACAAAATCAGACTGAACAAGAAAGGAAAATCATCTCTGGGAGCTATTAAAATGGATATGAGCAAGGCCTATGACTGAGTAGACTGGAATTTCCTTGAAGAAGTACTTGAGAAATTCAAATTTCCCAACCACCTTATCCGCCTTATTATGCAATGCGTGACCACCACCTCATACCAAGTACTTATCAACGGCTCCCCCTCAAGAAGATTCTATCCGTCTTGTGGCCTAAGGCAAGGAGATCCACTGTCTCCTTATTTGTTCGTCTTATGTGCGGAAGTCCTTTCGGCCTCTCTTTCCAACGCTCAAGTCGCAGGCCAGATCCCAGGTATCAAGGTGGGTCGGTCCAGCCCACCAATTAACCATCTCTTCTTTGCGGACGACATCCTCATTTTCACTAAGTTATCTGCCAACAATTGCTTGACCCTCAAATCAAAGCTGAAAAATTACTGCAAAGCTTCGGGACAACAAATTAACCTTCTCAAATCTTCTTTAATGGTCAGCCCTAATACCGACGATCTGTTGGCTTCTCAATGGGCTCACTTTTTAGGTCTTCATATTTCCAAATCTTTCGGGCATTATCTTGGTTGTACCTTGGATATAATTTCTGAAAGACGCCTCTTCTTTCAAAACCTCGTGAGTAAAATCCAGTCAAGATGCGCAGGTTGGAAAAGTGCTTTTCTTAACAAAGCTGGAAGAGAAACCCTAATTTCTTCAGTTCTTATGGCTCTGCTAAACTATCATCTCCAGGTCTGCTTATTCCCAAATCTCATCTGCAAATCCATTAGTTCGATCCTGCGTAAATTCTGGTGGACAGGGATGAATCTTTCATCCTCTGTTTATTGGATAAACTGGAACGCCATTTGTGCTCCAAAATCGGCAGGTGGTTTAGGTTTCAAGAACATAAGGTTATACAATCTTGCTCTTCTTGCCAAAACTAGCTGGAGAATTTTCAAGGAACCGAAAAGTCTTTTGGCAAGGGTCCTAACCGGGAAATATTGTAACCGCTCTAACTTCAGAAATTATCCAACCAAAGGAAATTTCTCCTGGGGTTGGATGGGTGTTATCGCTGGACGCCAGGTCATTACATCTGGTCTCAGATGGCAGGTCGATAATGGATCAAGAATCTCGATTTGGAATGATGCTTGGATTCCAAATTCGGATCCCTCCCTTTCTATTCCCTTAGCTAACAGCTCTAACCATCCAGCCTCTATCGTCAAAGATCTCATTCATAACAATACATGGAACTCTCACTTGATCAATTCCCTGTTTCCCAACGACATCGCTAGGAGGATTCAAGCCATTCATATATCGCCTCATGATATTGATGATACTCTGGTATGGAGGTATACCAAACATGGGGACTACAATGCTGCATCCGCTTATCACATGTTATACCTCCAAGACCTAGAACAACGTAACCACCATGATCGTCAATCGTCTGCTCCATCTTTTAACCCAATAATATGGAAGCATGTTTGGTCATTACCAATCCCATCAAAATTGATTTTCTTCCTTTGGCAACTATTGTGGAACCGACTCCCGTTATACTTCAATCTCCACCGCTTAAAAATCTCACATTCTGACCTTTGCCCTATCTGTCAAAACTGCTCAGAAACAACCGACCATCTCTTTTTCTCTTGCCCGCCAATAAGATCAATCTGGTTCGGAGGTCCGGCTAATCTGCATAGTCAATCAGTGGGAAACTCATTTAGCAATTGGCTAAAATCTTGGCTTCTCAACCCTGCCTGTTGTGGTACTTTACTATCAAAATCGATTCATATTATATCCACCTTATGGACAATCTGGAAGCATAGAAACAGTCTGGTCTTCAACCACATCTCGCTCCAACCGGTCGATGCCATACATAATATTGCATTCCTCTCTGATAACATTTGCAAAGCTTTTGCTTACAAGAAAACCCCTTCTTCGGACACTCCAAAACCTTTGCATTTTGACCTATCTCTCCCTATTGAGTTGGCGCCCAACATCCATCAGTGCAATTATGAAACTGCGAGACCCCTCACAATGTTCATAGACGTCAGATTCAACAAAGTCACATACAAATCGGGTTTGGGGCTCTACTGTATCACTGATAACGGTCTCCGTTGTGCGACAGCGGCAATTTCTTTCTCAGCTTCCGACGAATTGCATGCTATCTCCAAAGGCTTACTTACTGCTTCCTTGTGGGCAAAGCGGAATAATTTATTACACATAAATGTTTTGACTAATTCAAATTTTTTGCTAGATCAGATCTCGGACTTGAAAGAAATCCCTGACACTACTACTCCCATTATGTATGACTTTTGCCATGTACTTCCGCACTTCCATCAGTTCAGAGTTGACAGAGCCACCACGTCTCAGCTTAAGGAATCCAGATCATTAGCTGCTTTTGCCTGCCATGCACGTATCACCGTTTACCAGGACTGGGTGCATGACTTTTGCCGCAACAGGATCTTTAATTCCTTGGTGTCGTGAGGGTGTTTTGGTTTTTGTGTAATTTTTTTTGCTCTGTTCGTCCTCTCTTGTATTTGTTGACGGAAGCTCTGTCAGTCATGGCTTTCCTTCTTGTATTTCACCGTACGGTGATGAACTCTGTATTATTTATGCTATTCTACTTCATCTCAAAAAAAAAAAAAAAATTCACACCTTTTCAGATTTATAAATACATGTTTTTCAGTTCTTTTAAGATACTGATTTCCTGATTTTGAAATCTTTTCTTTCTGCAAAATTTCTATAACAAAAAACGTACATTACTCAAAAGAGAATTCCAAGGGGAATTTTTGATTTTGCTGTTTGCAGATTCCCACAGACTTTGTTGAATCCTGGAGGATTATTTGTCGTTAACCCATCAGTAAGCTCGATTTCGAGTGGGGACAAATAAAGCCTTAAAGAAAGTGATCACGCGCCTCAAAATCTTCAATTCTGATTCCAATTCCACCAAAATATTCAACAAGCGAGATAGGGAGATGCGTGCCGCCATGAAGACGTTGGCCATTAGGAGTGTACCGAGCAAGGCTCCGTTTGGCAAGCGTATTGCACTCGTTCTCGAACTCTTCATTTTTCAATATTAGCTTTGTGATGGCTACGTTTAAATATCTAGGAATGGGAAACGTTTGGGGAGTGTCTTTTAGTCATTTTCCTACTAAAAGGTGAGCAGAATTCGGTTTGTTTTAATAATAACGTGCTTGACTTGATTGTTTGTTTTAAAGTGTTCTATTTATCATTTACTATCAATCGCTCTTTTACTGCAAGAGGTTCTAATTTTCCCTTGCCAGTGATGCCCCTCGCTTTGCTACCATGATTGGCGGAAAGAAAGGGTCCCCGAAACTGAGACGTAAGGTGTAGGCGTGTGCCTTTTTAAATGAGGCATAGCATAAATATAAAATAGATATTAGTATTTTAAACTAATAAAATAATCTAAAAAGGTTTTCAAAACATGATAATTTAATAAACTTCTAACCGTAGAAATTTCAATCCAATGAGAATTAGTTCATCTTAATCGAACATGGCACCACCATTCTCATCATTGGTGAGGGTCAAGGCAATAATACTTTCTTCAAATGCAATCATAAGCTTCAAGTCTGGTTGATATTCCTCATCAACTTCATTTTTTTCTTTTACATGGTAATTTTAAAGAGTAGATCTACTTAAAAGACAACAACAATCTATGATGTGACACTAGCACAATGAACATCAACAAGAGAATCGATTAATTGGAGATTTTGGATTTTAGTTTTTTTTTTTAACATTAACATGTGTTTTTATGAAATAATAGAACTATAAATGAATGGTTGAGATGATGTTGCGATAGCTGAAATTAAAGATTTGAGTTCTTAGGCTTTTATTTGCACTTACACCCCCACATTGTGCCTTGCTTTTGAATTGCGCAAGGTGCGCGCCTCTTTGAAGGGACTGCACAAGAGGTAAGGTAAGCAAGACGCCAAGACGTGCTCTTTGTGCCTTGCTCCTAGAGTACCCAGGTGTGCTTTTGATAATATTGGTTTGCGGGTCAATGTACGAACAAAACTGTTATTTATTGGTTTGAAAAATTTTTAACCGAATCAAACCAAACACTGTCCGTTTGAATGATTTTAGTCGGATTGATCGGTTCAATTTGGATCGGTTCCCTTTGCACCCAACTGCATGTAAACTTGTTCAATTCAATATCTAAGGGCATGTTAGGATACAAGTACTATTTTAAATGTTGACTACAATATTGTCATTATTCTACCAATTTTTTTTTTGTCATTAATGTACAAGAAACAATGAGTGAATATACAAGAAATGTTGATGTGTAATCACTGCTTTTGGGTTAAGAGTGCTCCAGTTCTTTTCTCTTCTTTTATTATTATTTTTTTTGGTTTCAAGATTTTATCTATTTGGCTTTGCTTGATACCATGTATGTGAAAATAATCAATGAATGTCACTTAATATAACCTAGTATATTGTAGGTCCGGTCGCTTCTGTTTATGATATATTCAAAAAATAGAACCAGTGAACAAAATCGTGGTCGGTTTAAGAATATATGAAAATAAACCATTAAATTTTTAGACGGTTCAATTTGATCGGTCAGTTTGAAAGATTTAATGCTCATTGCTACACACTAGGGTGCGCGCCAGTAAAAAGATATGAAATTTAATTGCCAAGTAGTACGATATCATAATGTGAATAAAAAGTTATAAATTTTATTAAAAAATTGTCGGGATTTGGAGACAATATGTTTAGCTTTATTTCTTATGTCGATTTGACTCTAACAATTGACCACTCCAGGGATGACAATATTGGATCGATGAATTAGATGACGATATGATCAATTGGTAGCGACTTTATAGCCTAAAATCAACATTGATTAGAGACCAAGGACCAAGGCAGACTTTGATGTGCTTAGAAAGGTTGATGCAGGAACTACTAACATCGGCTTTACGAATTGACCAACTTGGTCTGTAGGACTTCTCGAGACCATGAAGAGAGGTTGGCTGAAGTTGTGTTATATCTGCAACCCGGTTAAGAAAGAGTTCGCCGAAGTTGCCAGTCTTCTTATGGCCATGGAAGCCACTTGGACTTGCCTATAACCATGTCAGACACAACGGAAATGAGATATTAACAGCATATCTTCTTCAGTTGACATGAGTGAGTTCTTTCCCACTTTGCATTCCAAATAAACAGATGACTACTAATCACTTTTTTTGGCTTTATTGGGGGATCGGGGTGAGGGTGTGTCAGTGTGGGGAAGAAGGGGGCGGGGGACGTGAATTTTAGGAGGGTGTGCAATTAGAAGGTAAACAGCTTGCAGACTAGCAAGAACCACGTCAGGCACAACAGAGTAGAAACTGAAGTGTCAGTACAGCACTTTGAAATGGATGCATGTTTATTGCTTTCTTAGAACCTTGGATAATGGACATATACAGCATGGTTGGACACAATTCAAGGTTCTGCTGAATTTACATATAACAGCTCTAGATTCACATTCTTCTATATGAGACACAGATAAGGTAAATCCCCCATTCATCTCCATCAAGTAGTTAAACCATTCTGTCTAGAGTTTGTGGTGCCTGTTTTTAACGAAGGAAGATTAGGGAATCAGAATGAATATGCTACCAACAAGAATTTGACTATAGCGAACTGTACATGTCTGCATCACGCTATAGTCAAAAGTAAGTAAATCTACCCCATTGCATTTGCATTGTCAAGCTTCCAGAAAGAACTGATATCAAGTGGCGATTTTAACAAAGCAAGTTTCAATGACTAGAGCATTAGACGAACTTTAAAACTAACCATTCCCATACGTGATTCTAGCTAGTCCAGAAACGACAAAAATCCTGGTTTCCTTCTCTCTTTATGTTATCCTTCTTCAGTCGTGAACCAGCTAAGAAACAGTTGGACCCTTTTAAACAGATTTAGTGATGCTTTCATACAAAAAGAACAGTTCCATATTGGTTAGACCAAGGGGTATATTTCTGTAGCTGACAGTTCAAGACGGATGACTTTCTTGAAGAAAATTACATGAACGTCAAAAAGCATATATAATCGTAGTTCGTTGAAAGTTTATACAGCTGATTTCACGAAAGGCGGTATATATGTTATTAACTCCATTAAAGCGGCTTACCCGTGTGCACTTTCTTTCTCAGTTTTTGTACTTCATGGTCTCTTTCTCAAACCCAATTGTTGGGAATTCTTTTGCATACTCCTCGACCTCATGGCGGAGCTTTGAAATCTCAGATTTGATGCTAGCACTGGACTGCATTGTGGCGACAAAGTCCTTCAACTTTGTACCTGGCTCACAAGAAAAAGCAATGATGAACAGACAAATAACGGCTATAGAAGTGTACACTTAAGGGATAATGAGAGATGCATGGTTACAAGGAGAGATACACACGGTCAATGCCAAATACGACCAATAAAAAAAGATCAGCTAGAGGGCTGAGAATTAGGGGTCTGACTAAGAGAGAAAATAGGAGGTCTCTATATCACCAAAATTACATTTAAGAACTTGCCCTTCTGAATCCCTACAGATTGGACCAGGGCACGTGGAGCCTCCCAAAGCCCTGTAACATACAGGATCAGCTCCCACAAGCAGCTCCAGCGTAAAGCCTTTACCATCCTTTGTGATGGATATTGGTCTTTCTGCTTGGCCTTTGGTCCCATGGGCGGTTCCCCGTGAATTGATCTTTTTGTGCATAAAACTGCAGACCCTAGGAGGTATATCTTTGACCCAATTGGCAACATGACCAGTCAATGTGGTCAGCGCTTTCCAGGTGGCATTATCTCACTGCCAGGGTTGGTTACAAAATCCATCCTCACAACAACATCCCGTTAAAGCATGCTTGAAATTAACAATGAATGTGCACAACTGTATTCTAGAGTAATAGCATAATATAGCACAAGCAAATATGTAGAGTATGACTCATAGTTGTTGCCAAAGAGGCAAAGACACTCGAGTCAGGTAATATGAAGAGACTACTGTAAATGATACATGAGCATGCAGATGTGATCAAGTCAGGAACCTTTAGCTTCGGCCTTAATCTTCAGAGCCAACTTCACAGCAGAGTCAAAGAAGTGAGCAACTTTAGCAAAATCCTCTTCAATGAATCCCCTAGATGTGAGGGCAGGGGTCCCTGAAGCACAAGTTTTTGACCTTGTTAGTTAGTAAACTAAAAAAACAAAAGAAGAACCTGATCAAAGAAAAAGATAATACCCATCCTGATGCCCCCAGGAACCATGGCAGACACATCTCCAGGAACAGTGTTTTTATTGGCTGCGATATGAACAGCTTCCAACACCTTTTCAACCCTCGAACCATCAATACCCTGTAGGAAGTTAAATCTTAAGACGTTAGTGTCTCCCTAATTCCATGATTAAAGGTAACAAATCGACAACATCATTCTCTCCTATCTTTAATAAAATATTCAACAAAGTCTTGAATTTTTAAGTCAAGCTCAGCAGAGAATTATTTCTTAACTTTGTGGGAATTGCCTTATATTACAAGTACTCAATATTGTTGGGAACTTCCCAAAACATAATTATAAAGCCATCAAATAGCCAAAAATGCTACTTTATTTTAGAGGACGAAAGTAAAAAGGACTGTCGATTATCGAAGTTGCATAAACCCACCAAACAAAATACAAGCATTATTCTCCAAGTAGCTACAGATCCTTTACCTTTTTCTTCAAATTCACCAACACTAAGTGGTTATCGGTGCCACCAGAAACAAGCTCATAGCCATTCTCAGCCAAAGTCTGCAGGATTGTAAAATTCAATGGTTTATTTTCAGCAATTTATCATGTTGGTCAGACATACTCGATCGTGGAAACTCAGTTTTGGAAACGCAAGAATACCATGTATCTAGGTATCATTTTCAACATTTCACAACGCCATAGTGCCATACCTGCGCAAACTTTGAGCAATTACTGAGTACTTGCTCTTGGTAGGCTTTATATTCTGCAGTCGTTGCCTGCACTTGTACGAAAGTAAGAAAACAGTTATCTTTATGGTTCCTAAGCAGATGGCATGCTTCCCTTGCAAATTTTGCCTACAAAAGAGAATCAAGTGGATGTACACCCTACACTGGCCACTGGCCAGCATGAAACATTTTCTCGAGGTTAGTTGAAATCATCGATCGCAGTTGCTAAAACATCCTAGATACAACTTAGATTGTCACTTTAAGTTCTGGCATCTTACTCTGTGTATTTCGATTTCCCTGCTTTTCCAAGAATTTTTTTCTTTAATTGCATGCTTACCACTAAGTAAAGACTAGAATGGTGACTATTGAAAAAGTGAAGAAAGCGCCATTGAATTAATGATGCGCTGCCGATCATACGAAGGAAGCCAGTGCTATATGAACCCAGTGCTATATGAACCAAACGAGACCATCTGGAGCTTGACATGAACAATTTGGAGATGCAAAATTCAAATCCAGCCACAAAACACTGTCAAACTACTTGCCAAATTTGCAACGTCCAACAACTTGACAGATACAAGTTTACTGGCTCTAATGTGTGATTTAGCCGACGTAATCTAAATCTCTGGTTTGTTCCTTAATTCTTTAACCCTCGAACAACTAAATATATCTACCAGGATATTTCTTAGTAATGGCTTATGGCGCTCGAAACTTCTCAAACATCAATACAGACAAAAAGTATCCTGTAGATCAACGTGAATTCAGAATATTCATCAAATCTTTTGTCGCTGGTCAAGATAATGAAGTATCCACTCATTTGAGTAATTCAAGAGCATTTGGGGTCTGTTGTATCCTCCATCTCATCAAAGCTTCCCCACCCCGGGAGAGTCCCCTCTCAGACGGGCGAGTCCTCTCTCAGATAAAGTAACAACAAATGGAAGCTGCTCACTTTAACATTTTGTTCCAAGGAGATGAATCTATTTTTGCAGTAAGTATTAGTGTATTACTTCTTCACAGAGGTACAGTGATCGTTTGTTAGATCCTACTTTGAATGTAGTTCCAAAAAGTTCAAACCTGGTCTTCTCGTCAAATTAATACCTGTTTTAGTGCAACAGCTAAGCCAGTGATTGTGTGGTTGTGGGGGCCACCTTGAAGTCCAGGAAAGACGGCTTGATTGATTTTGTCTTCATAGTCATACAACACCTTAAAAAGAAGTCAAGAGCATAGTTGTGTTTCAAAAACCATATATAGATGCAACGAAGCTTAAGGAGTAAAGCACACTACGGTTTTCTGTCATTTAAACATCTAACCTCTTGTCCTTGTTTATTTATCTCTTTCACCCCCTTCCTGAAGAAAATCATGGCACCACGTGGCCCACGAAGTGACTTGTGGGTTGTGGTGGTCACAACATCTGCATACTCAAAGGGTGAAGGGATGACACCAGCTGCAACCAGCCCACTGATGTGTGCCATATCTGCCAATAGAATAGCTTTCTGCTTGTCACAAACCTGTTGGATATACTCAATCAAGCTTCGCTTCAGTGTACTGAAATAAGTTGGAGTTGATTAGCTTAACAAATTTTACCTTGCGGATACGTGAGTAATCGTAGAGACGAGCATATGCACTAGCACCAGCGACTATTAATTTCGGCCTGAAGAGTGTGGCACTTTTCTCCAACTGTCATACAATATGACTTAAGGTTACAAGCCTTCCATAGCTAAGTAGGTAAAGAGAACAACATATACGGTAAATGCGTTACACAACATTAAACAAGAAAATTTACGATAGGCCGACTTAGATTTGCTTAGCAAACCAGAAGAACACCAGGTTTCTTTTGTTTCCAGGGTTCGGCGGAGGTGGGGGTTAAGGGGGCACACTGACCCAGATATATTACCAAGTGGACTGCAAAGCAGGTTGGTCAACTCAGGGCAAAACTAGGATGAGAGTACCAAGCTGACCACAAATTAAAAAATTTCTGCTTAATTCAGATTTGACCAGGATCTGAAATTGCTAGGATTTTTCATTTCATTCCTATGTTATAGCCATTTCAATTTGTTTTTAACGTGTCACCACAGTTTAGTTACTCTATAAAGTTTGGCCTGCTCTCTTCGTGTAGTGAAGCCTCACTAACATGCCTCGATAAGCTTTGCACGAAAGAAACAAGAAAGTGGAAAGCCAAAAGAAAGAGAATGGTGTTAATGGAAGTTCCCTTTAATAAAAAGAATGGTGGAAAACTACCTGATCATAATCAATATAGCCTGTGCTCTCGTCCAATCTATATGGCATAGTTTCAAAAAATATAGACACCGCAGATATCTTCTTCGTGTCGGTCTGCAAACAATAGAAACTATGACATTAAGCATGAGATGGTACTCAGCATTACGTAATCCTAACAAAATAATGCTGTAACAAGGAGAGATCTGCAAAATTGTTATATGTTCCATAAAGTAACTATAGTTCAGATTCAGACCCACTAAAGTCATTGTATGTTTGTCTACGCATTTTAGGTCCAGTGAGGGAAGATTCTGAACTTAACAAGTCACAGAGTACCATATGACAAAACACCAAAGACTAACTCTTATGCATTCTAAGTTATCTTGTACAATTTGAAAAGTGTCGACAAGCTACTCGAGATTTTATAGATGCCTAACAACATCTAATTCTCCACTTTCCAAGTCCAGAGGTTCCTGTTACTCTCTTCTGAACACAAAGAAGTCGGCATTCCCAAAATGCTAATGGTGCAGAAAGGTATGAATCCTTATAGGTACGTGCCCTGTGCTGGAGACTCCACATATGAGTTATGTGTACGATATATATGGTAGCAAACAAATTTGTGGTTGTAGAAGTCCTTGAGATGTTACATTTTCTGCAGGTTGCATGGAAAGGAGTGAAGCGTCCATGTATAAAATACAACACCGTGCATTATTTAACCCTAGGAAACAGATTCATGTACTCAAGGGTAACATACTACAGTTTTGGGGTTCGAAGATTGTGTCCCTACTTGTCATTAACAAGCAGTAAAATATGCTGCTGCTTGCCTGACACCCGTGCCCCAGTCTATGTGAAAGAGTTGGGACCTTTTATCACTTTTAATCTAACCTAGAAGTGCTTATACTTGCAATATAGGGGGGAGTTATCTGCAGGTTCTCATGGACAAAGACCACATTTACGATTCTGTGAGATGTCATAATGTCTTTGGGTTGGGGTTGATTCTTCATAAGGTTTCTCCTGCCATCTTTCATGCACAAGAAAGTTGATATTAGACTCTCGTGATTAGAGATCAGGCAGAAGCTGATGCCTTTGCTACCTTACTGCACGTTTCATGATCTAAACTACATGTTCTAAACACTTCGAATATCCGAAAGATTAAAAGAGTGCAATTGTGCACTCGTCTGACCAAAAGCACACGAGGCATTCCGGTTTTCCTTTTTCTGTGGCTGTATTGTTGTCTTCTATCATGCAAATACAGGTCTAAAGCACAAAAGTTGAATGCATTCATAACCATGCAATTTAATAGCACAAAACTGAGGGGGACCTCCCAACAACCACCTTTGAAGATATAAATTTCATGTACATGTGTCTTGATGAAAACAGAGTGGTCATTATTTAGAAGCAGAATAGGACCAATTATTCAGCATATACATTCGAAGCTGTAAACACCTGATAGCCGTGTGAAAGATGCCCACCATGGGGAAGATCAAGTGCCATGATTCTGTCATGGGGCTTTAGTAATGCAGTGTAAACTTGAAAATTAGCTGGAGACCCTGAAAGTGGCTGCACATTCACTGCGATATAAAGGGTGATTAGTGATTAGACACTGAGAATTGCTGGGAAACTGTTAGATCATAACCCAAGATGGGGAAAAAACAGTCCAATTTGTCAATTTTTTTATTTCAACGGGAATGTAAATAATTACCAAAATAAAAAAAAAAAATCCCCGGGTATCCACTATTGACAACAGTCAACAAACTTCAAACAACTGATGGCAAAAAATTATTCAAGTCCTTAAGAACAGGTGATTTCTGGTAGTCGTAACTCACAATTGCCTGCAAACCAACCAATAGGGAATAACACAGCCTAGGAGGTTTCATTCAAAGAAGTTGGTCCTACTGGCACTCAAGGTCATCAAACTACAACGTTATATAGAAATTATGGTTGCAAATAGATATATGATGCTGAAAAATCTCCAACAATTAGAGAAAGGCACAGTTGTAACATTTTCCAGCATAATATTTAGATTTCTACAGGATTTGCCATTAAGGCAATTACCTCCCCATTTCGCAGGATCCAATCGAAATGCTTCCAGTGCACGCTTCTGGCATAAAGACTCTGCCATGTCAATGTACCTGAAAACAGAATCTCATTAACAACAGAAAAATGGATCAACCATGCATGATATATGCTAATGCTAACTAAACATCAGCAGGCCATAAATATCTATTAGATCAAGAGAATCAACAAGGAAAAAAATATATGGAGTAGTCTGCATACTCGTTTCCTCCATAGTATCTAGCACCAGGATATCCTTCACTGTATTTGTTAGTCATAACAGACCCAACTGCTTGCATCACAGAGACGGAAGTGAAATTCTCTGAAGGAATGAGCTCAAGTCCCTTCAAAATGAGAACAAATCCATTTTAATCATTTAGTTCAAGCCAAAGTTCTTCATTAATCACCCTAAACAGAAATTTACACGACATCTAAATTTATTTGTACTTGAAGCAATCAAATGAAACTAGACAACACTTTCAAATAGTTTCGGAGTTTCTGCTCGTCTTCGTGAGACATAAGAATCAGAATAAAGTTCTAGACTAAACTTTCTTCACATAAATAGCACTCCCTCCATATATTTGTCTCCTATCACTTTCGAGGAGTTCCTAGAATATAATCAAAACATGTATCTAAACATCAACTTTGCCCATCGTTTCTACCATAGTTTGACTTGTCAAGCAATACTAGCTCGATAAGCAATTACTACCCAAGTTCAATTCAGTGCCTCGAGGATCTCAAACTATTCTGAAGATACGCAATTAGTCTAAGGGGACAAAAATTACGAAACAGCGGGACTATGAAGTAAGACAAGAACCTTCCACTGTCTCGCTTTCTCGTGCTCGATTATATCAGCAATCTCGGGATCAATAACCTCCAGCGGAGCGTTCAACTGCTTTGGCCACTGCAAACTCACAGAGTTCAACATCATCACCAATCACTACAGAGTACCAATACAACTACGAAAGGGGTAGTTTCAATACAGAAAAGCAAGGCAGGCAAAAACAAATCAAATTGAACACTTGATATCCTTACCGAGACACCTGGTTTTTCTTTCTCATACACAGCTTCATTCGGCAAAGATGTCTACAAACACAATGACAACACAGTAAGTAAGAAGATTGGTCTCGAAAATGTTTTTGAAAAGCTGTTTTTGTGAAAAAATTGAAGCGAACCATGTAATAGATGGAGCCGCCATTGAGGAGGCGCTGGATTGGCTTGTCGACGGAGGAGGAAAGCCTGCGAAGCGCCATTGCCATTGCCATCTCTCTCTGCTAGCTTGTCTTTCCAAAGGCAGGGCCAAACTCAATGCGCGCAGTGTGATGCTTTGGTAAGCCTTTTTTGGGGGTGAGGTTTCGGTGGTTGAAGAAATTTGTGTAATTTTTCTGGTGATTGTCGGGTTTAACGTTATCCGACTAAGGGGATTTTCACAGAGTCACCAACGGCTAGCATCAATTGGCTCCCACCAGCTAGAAACGAGAACAACTAAAATCAACTGTCGTTCTGAGGGCCCGTGCTCCTTTCAATCTACAATCGACAAGTTTTCATGGTCTATTACATTTTCTCCCACACTAATTGCCGCTAAAAACAAATAAAATTACATTTTCCATGCAATTGTAAATATTGCTCGATAATAGGGGTCTACAAACTCTATAGGGTTCGACTAGTTACCCCTAACACGATGCGACCGTCGCACCTGCATCTCGTAAAAGAATGCCAAGGCATCACAGTGAGTGAGCAACATCTTGCACGCTCATATGCTAAGCTACATCTATTGACGTATTGAATTGGTCTTGAAACACACTAGTAAGGATGTTGGAGATCTCATGTCTTATTTCTTCTTAATCACTAAGCCAGTCTAGCAGATTAAATTGGTAAGCTTTGTAAGCACGAATCGATCAGTACAATTTGTAAATTTTTTTCTTCATGCTAGGTTGTAAAATTACAGAGATTATATGTGACCCAACCCAAAAGTAATAAAAGGGTGTGTTTATTACCTCTGGAGACCCAAATCTGTCACAATACTAGCAGGAAGACATTTTTCGAAAGGCTAGTACCAACAAAAGTTCTAAAGTTATTGATGTGAAGAAGAACGAATTACTTTGCAGTGAAAAAAATTCAGTCGATACTCACCTTTTGGTTCTTCCATTTAAATCAGAGATCGTGAGTGTATACTACCAAACTCACTTAACGCTAGGGTCGCTTTATTTTTCGGTAATGATCCGTTGTCCATTTGTTGCTAATGTATTTTTAGTGAGAGTTATTTGTTATTTTATACAAGATAAATTCATAATCAGCAGAAACACAATTACACATTCTATCTGAGTAAAATTTGAATGAGCGATACATTTGCACCAAATCTAACCAAGGAAGTCCTATCCAAACTTAGACATCTGTTGGCCACAAAGTGAGGTTCAGCCTTCGCTCATAACCTGATAGGAGAGTATCTTGTTTGTGAGACAAATTACGCCACCTATCCCCTTGCTTTTGTCTCTTCTTCCTACCAAATCACCACCATCTGGTCACAATCACGACACGAAGAAGTTGACAGCAAGCCGAGGCCCTTTGCGTCCAAGCCCCAGAGCATGGGCTAATAATTGTCAAGGCAGAAATCTGGGCCGCTAATATGTAATTGTAGGTAGGCTTTTGTTTCTTGGGCCCAAAGCAATTATGGGCTTTTGACTTAATCTGCAGTTTATTCGTCCACGAAGTTTTACTTTTATCCGTGTTGGAGCAAACTTCTAAAAAGCCGCCAATAATTTTCACCATCACCACACGGTAAAATGACGAATACTTTTACCTAACTTCTAAATAGACGCAAGTCGTCATTTTTCTTTTGTTTATCTTTCTTTTTAAAGTTTTACTTTTATCCGTTATGGCACAAACTTCTAAAAGCTGCCAATAATTTTCACCACAGGGTAAAAAGACAATGTTTTTACCTAACCTCTAAATATACACGAATCATCTTTTTTTTTTTTTATATCTTTTCTTTATATATAATGTTCTCAACTTATCATGGTCGGACCCAAAAGCCCACTTTGTGCAAACAGTCGACATATTCAACAATCAATTTTTCAATGCATCAAACTGGTCAAAATGCGCGCACCCACTTAATCTGCACTTTATTTGTCAGACGAAGTTTTACTTTTATCCGTGTTGGAGCAAACTTTTAAAAAGTTGCCAATAATTTTCACCATCACCACACGGTAAAATGACGAATACTTTTTCCTAACTTCTAAATATACACAAGTCGTCATTCTTCTTTTGTTTATCTTTCTTTATAAAGTTTTACTTTTATCCGTGTTGGAACAAACTTCTAAAAGCTGCCAATAATTTTCACCACAGGGTAAAAAGACAATGCTTTTACCTAACCTCTATAAATATACACGAATCATCTTTTATATATATATATATATCTTTTCTTTATATATAATGTTTCCAACCTGTCTTGGTCAGACCCAAGGGCCCACTTTGTGCGAACACGTCGACATATTCAACAGTCAATTTTTCAATGCATCAAATCGATCAAAATGCGCGCACCCAGGTCACGTGCATTTTTCGCTTCGCATGCCTCGTGCGCAACTGAGACGCCAATTATTTCACCTTAGCGTGACTCACGGTAGCAAGATGGTCACGCCGATCCCACTGAACACCTTTTCACAAAAAATATCGGCCGACGTTGCAACCAGAGCAGCGGAGTCAAGGGGCAAAGGCCTTGGCCAACCCCATGGGGTCAACCTCGCCCCCCCTTGCCTATGGGGTCGGCCTCGACCCCCCATGCGGGTTGGCCTTGGCCTCTCCCCCCAGTTGTTCACTTCTCACGCAAAGTCTTTTTCATGCATTGTTCGCGTCGTATGCCTCATGTGTGACTTTGACACTTTGTTCGTTACGTGGGTATGACTCACAACAACACGCTCGTCATACCTCAACCATCCAACTCCGCGTCGTCCACCAAAACACCTACCATCGGTGTGCCCAAAGTTCACCAAAGGGGGAAGTGGCCTTAGCCACCCCCTAGGGTCGGCCTCGGCCTCCCCAAGAGGGTTGGCCTCGGCCTTCCCCCATATGTTGGCCTTTAACCTCCCCTTCCACCGCACTTGTTTTCACGGGGCTCTGCATCTTCGCGATGCTTACCAATGCTCGCACACCAACCTTACGACGTCCGTCATCCGTCATCTGCGGCCGCACACCGCTTCACGATGCCCGTCGCCCAAAGTAGCGTGCTACCACCAAGTGACCTTTTGCCAACAGTCGCGTACCATCACTCCCAACTTTGTCATTACTAAAGATCGCATTTATCATTTTGGTACAGCATACACACTCGGCTCACGCCCCGTCGCCGCGCCCATGCGCCACTTTCATGGTACGTGCCCCGGTACCAGGTATGGTCTCGCGATGGTTGTCGCCTAGCCCATGCGCCACTTCCATGATACGTGCCCCGGCACTAGGTATGGTCTCGCGACGGTCGTCACCGGGCCCATGCGCCACTTTCATGATACGTGCCCTGGCATCAGGTATGGTCTCGTGACGGTCGTCGCCACGCCCATGCGCCACTTCCATGACATGTGCCCCCAGCACCAGGTATTGTCTCTCTACGGTCGTTGCCGCGCCTATAAGCCACTTTCATGATACATGCCCCGACACCAGGTATGGTCTCGCGACAATCGTCACCGCGCCCATACGTTATTTTCATGATACATGCCCTGGCACCAGGTATGGTCTCGCGACGGTTGCGTCACTTTCATGATACGTGTCTCAGCACCAGGTATGGTCTCGCAACAATCATGTCTCATGCCATTGGCACTTTTATGATATGTGCCGCGCCACAATCATGTCTCTGCGTTTAGTTCAACATCCCATGCGCCACTTTCATGATTCGTGCCGCGCCCGTGTGCCATAATCATGTCTCATGCCGTTGGCATCGTGCCCATGTGCAGCAATCAATGTCTTATGCCGTTGGCACCGCATCCATGCGCCACAATCAATGTCTCGTGCTGTAGGCACCGCGCCCATGTCCCACAATCATGGTACAGGCCTCTGGGCATCACACTCATTCACCACACCATGCGCCCCCACCATGGACGTAGAACATGCTTCGATCCACTCTCCGAAGTATGCAGTATTCTGAGGGGCTCCGCTCGCAGTGCTCTAGCACGAGGACCCTTCGCAGCGAGATAGGCTCGTTACCACAAAGCTATCGCCGCCTGGGGTGACTTGCATGACACTAGGCACTGCGTTGGGACCATGTCCACTCACGTTATCGGTGATCATTGGCTCCCCCAGGACGATGACCCCGGGGTCACTCCGGAACGGGAGTAAGTCTTTGGAGGGCATCGTGCCTAGTCCGCCTGACAGTTGGTTACATGGGTAACCCTCGTCGCTGTCAGGTTCTCTACGCGTCTCTTGACGCACACTAGTGGGATTTAGTAAGGGCTTAAACCGATGGCGGGGCAATGGGCTTACTCTGATCATGCTGTCATGGTGTGGTCAGTCTTCTCAGATAGGCAAAGCAATGCTGTGCGGGGCAGGTAGTGCAAATTTGGGAACCGGCTATTCAACGGAGAATCGATATTTTTTGGACCCCCTGGTGACGTGTCACTCCTAGGGGAAGACATGTAGCATTTTATGACACATGCAAGCCTTTACCTATAAATAGTGGACTTTATGACTTATTCAACGACTTTTTTGCTCATTTTCACAAAATCACTTTCTCACTATAGAACTTGAGAGTTCTTGGATTCTAGAGAAAGAAACACAATTGGACATAACATTGGACCGTGGCATTGGACCCTGACTTGGACCTTGACTTGGACTGTCGACTGCCGGTCCTGTTCGTCGCAGCCTTATCTCCACAGTACTGCCATCCCTCGCGGCCTGTCTAGGAAGTCTTGCTCTCTGCCCTTACTCCACCCTCACTGTCTCTCGTATTGTTTACTTGGAACCTGACTCAGACTGCAGCCTTTGTGGCACCTCCACGTAAGTACGAGCCCACTTTCTTTGGCATCATATAAAAAACCAAGTTAGAGTTAAAATGGTATTTGACTTTTTCACTTTGAATTTGTACAAAATTTTATGATAGATTCGATACTCATAATGAATAACTTTACTCATTTACTTCACCGTAACTTGACGTACAAAAAGATACAATATTTATTTAAGACCAAATGATTACTTAACAAGTCATCAAAAGTTTAGTTTGGTAAGATCTTGAGTTCAATTTTTCTCGCTTGATCAGTCCTCCTTGATATTGTGCGATTGACACTCAATTTATTTGTGCACTTAGTGCTTGTGTGCTTTAATTAATCTCTCCACTCTCAAGGACTTGCACGTGAGGATGAGTTCTAATGTATAATAGGATTTGCATGCGAGAAGGAGTGTTAAGGTATGATATGCGTTGTTGGGTTCATTTTCTAACAGTTTTAACTTTTTGAACAGATATCAACTCAACACATTATATTAGCAATCAAGAGAATCAGTTATAAGAGTGTGATACATATTGCGATACAGTGAAAACAAGTTAATAGATTAAGAGCCGAATCGACACCTAGGATACATGTAAACTTATCAACAGATCGTTCTTTATCCTCTCCTTTTCCATTCAAGAGGACATTATCAATACGATTTATCTGAAATCATATGGTCTAGGTTAATACCACAAAAATAGCGAAATAGAATCAATTAATGTCGTACGACCCAAAATTCTGGATTTATTCCGATTCCGAATATATGGATTGGATTGTGCTAAAGATTCAAAACTCATTTTCATCTTTTTTTTTTTTCTGAAAAAAAGATACTCTAATTAAAACATCATTGATCGTTGAATATACAATATAAGTTTTGCCAAGGGAGCAACTCCATTTTCTCACCTCAAAATATATCTTGATTTTCGTGTTTTAACCGTACCTTCCCGAACTCTCCGTGAAAAATTGGCTTTGTTCCAGGGGCACACTCCATGAGGGCTTGTATACCATGTTCAATAATTTGGTCGAAGTAAAACCAGAGGGAATCCAATGAGAGGGCCAGGGCACGCAAAATGAGAGGTAGGAAATGGGTCCTCGAATCCTACAGTAAAAATGTTTTTATGTCTGCGCTTCGCTTTTCTGGGTTGATCTCATCTCACAGCATTCATTCAGTATTCAGTACTGGTGATGACAAGATTCGAGTCCCCACAAGTTTTGGTGGGTTTAGGCTGGCAAAAGTGTTCGGTTGTACCAGAACTCACATGATTACTTACCTATCTATTTCCCCTTTTCCGTTGTTTATTTCAGCTCTTTCTTGCCATTTTTTTTTCGAGTGGTTTAAGTTCGTTTCGTTTGATATAAGTAGATAGACCTTTTACTAGCAATCCAAGAAATTGAGACAACTCTTTCTCAGTTTGACTCTAATTAGATTTTCTTAATTGTTCCAACCTTTTTCCTTTTTTTTTGGTGCTTTTTAACTTCGAATTTTTATTTTAACGTTTAATTCAATTAATGTTGCACATCTTACTCAATTCACGCTCAATTTGTTCAAGACTTTTTCTCTATAAGCTAAACTGCTACCATCAATCTTCTCCAAAAACCAGGATTTCAAAGATTCTCATTACATTATTGGAAATCATTGACTTGCTTTGAGTTTAAAGAACGATAAAAAGGGAGAAAGGGCAAGAATTTAGTGAGAGAGACATACAAAGCATTTGGTATTCACATTTTCAGCAAAATGATACTTGTATTAAAAAGAATTTGTATGGCATTACTCTAGAGAAAAACCTAAAACAATATTACAGCAGTTAAATGACCAAAAAAAAAAAATGAATTACAAAAGTTTTAGGCCCACAAAATTTTTATGGTGCAGAAAGGATAAACATTTGCACCTTTCTACCATTGGTAGCCTCTAATATAAGAAAGCCAAAGACCATCACGCCTTCTCCCTCTTCTAAACTACTACCACAAGTTGCTTGAAGACCACATCTTTTTTCATGCGCAATGGGGATTGATCTGATCACCACTCCCCGGCGGTCATCCTGCTTCTCCGTTTCCGGGTGCATGTCGCCTTCGTGCGTTTCGGTGCACGAAGATTACTCTCGGATTCGTTCGCGCGGTGGTGACAGTGGGAGCCGGAAATGGCGAAAGATGCTTAAGAAGCTAGCCGCAGAAAGCAAGAGCATATACGGATCCAAACCTACGACTTTCCATTACGATGCTGTTAGCTACGCACAGAATTTCGACGAGGGGCATCATGGGGACGAGTACGCTCACCGGCTCCAAGTGTTTCGACGGTATAGATGGCATGTGCAGAAGCAATGATGGGAGGTTTTGTGAGTGCAAATTTCGATTATAATTGCCAATACGTACTACTTGGTTTTTCCTTACCTAAGATCTGAATACTGAATACTGGGTTATCGGGATATGTATGCTTTAGTGTCTTTCGCCGAGACGAAGACATGTGTATGGTGCTGGTATAATGTGCTCATCTTCCGCATATCCTTGGCTCATTGAGGCTCAAAGACCGCATGGATCCATGGAGTACTATTACTAGCCAGGATTTTGATTCAATGGCTTCCATGTTTATCATATAGTTTTAGCTGTGAGGTGAGATGGAAGAGAGCATTTTTGTGTGCACAGAATGTCCTTTGAGTTTGAGCCAAATATACGATAACAGTAACCAATAATCACTTGTTTGGTTTAGCTGCTGAATTTTATGCACTGCTTTCCAATTGAAACCTGGTTTTATCGTATTCCAGATGGAGGGGATCCTCCGATAAATCACAAAATGATACTCACATCAAAATAATAATGATGTAGGAACCTTAAAGAATAAGTCTCCCTTAACTTGATGATTTACTAAAGAAGATATGACATCATGATTTCGACGTTCAAACATGAATAATTAAGGCCATTCTGATTAGAAACAATTCCATCGCCTTAACAAGTTTCTGAGCCACAACACATTTTCTTTTGTAGTTAGAACTTCAATGGCTATGTTATTAGCAAACAGAAGGGTCTGCATTCTTTGTGCTTGTATATCACATATTTTTGCGTACGATGCACACATGCGTGCCATTATATCGTCACTACTATGGTGAATAAAAAAAAAGGAGATCAAGAAGATTTACGCTCATCAAGTTTGAAAGTAATTCATTTATGGAAAATGAAAGCTACGTTACCAAAGAAATTTGGTTTCCTGTGCGGCGCAGTCAACAACAGCTGCAAATGCATTGATGCACACGAGACTCTGAAAGCAAGGAACAAAAAAAATCCGAGAACAATGACTATAAGCATCCTGACTAAATGCAGGAACGTTTGTTGTCATTATAAGAAAAAATTCTAAAAAGTAATACTGAAATTTTCTTTTTCTTTCAAATGTCGCCAAAATGCCTCTACTGGACGCTACTGGGGTTCACCCGGGACTCTTTGGTGTCTATTTATTTTCCCATGGGCAATCTTTCAACCAGTAGTCTAGTATAGGACTTAGTAAATCTATTCTTCATGTACTGCATTAGTTCTTTTCGTACCTAATTTTTACCGCCGCCTGCGTTTACAGGATCTGAAGATGCTATGACCATCTTTCCCAGAACAAAAGCTAATGGGTGTTGGTGAATTAACATGAGATTATGCTTTAGAGCAACATGTGACTGCCATTTGAGTTCATCAAAACTCTTTGGTTCTTCAAAAATTTATTTGTTAGTGAAGGTTACTAATAGTTTGAGCTGTAATAGTGAGAGTTCCGACTGTACTTAGAGTTGTCAAACGGGTCGGGCGGCCCGCGGGCTGGCCCGGCCCCCTTAATGAACAGTAGAGGCCCGGCCTTTTAGGGCTTAGGGCCTGGGCCTGGACCAGGCCTGAATTTCCGAGAAAAAAGCCCGGGTCAGGCCCGGCCCGAACCGTGACCCGGAAATGGCCCGGGTCTGGCCCTTTTCTTTACTTTTAAAATTCAATTTTCTCCCCTTTCCCCCCAATGTATTTATTCCTTTTTCTCCCTAAATTTCACTTTTACCCCCCCAACAGCAAAATAACGGCTAGTTTGGGAGGTATTTTTGTCAAAGTTAATTTTTTCAACTCTTTTAAGATTTTTACACTCTTACCCTCCCTAACAACTATAAACGGATAGTTTTTAGGGGTATTTTGGTCTTTTGTGAAGTTTCAAAAATCTATAAATTCACACCATTTCTCTCTAATTTTTCACACCAATCTTCTTACTCTCTCTTATATAAACATTCTACATTTCTACAAGCTTTGCTACTCTTGCTAATTACCACTCTTGCTAATTACTACTCTTATTTACTTATTAGTACTCTTGCATATTATTACTCTTGTTTACTAATTACTACTTTTGCTAAATTTTAATTACTAACCACTCATCTTATTAATTTGTTACTCTCTAATTCTTTTGTCTAGTAATTAGTAATTAGTGAATTTTTATATTTATCAATTACTATTACTATTTTTTTTAATTACTAACTCTCTCCAATTTCGAATTACTCTCAGTGATTCATTTGTTACTCTTTAATTCTTTTAATTGTTATTTCTAATTACTAATTACTGCTCTTATACTTGTGTATTTAGTTACTCTTACTAATTTTATTTTTCAATCTAGTAAAAAGTTTAGCGTCAAATATGGCTGGATTACTGAAGAAACTGAAGCGTGGATCATCATCACGAAAAACATCATCATCATCATCACAAAAACCACCACCAGCACGAGCGCCAGCACCACGGCCATCACAAACACCAATCCAAGCACCACCACAACCATTCGTTCCTGGACGAATGAGTACAGGCTGTATGATAGATACCCAAGCCAATTGGGAGTTCAATCAAAACATTCCAGATTTTGAATACACGCCTGATCAAGACCCCCCGCATTATAGTCAAGGACGCAGCTCGGTTGGCGAAGCTACTACTCCGTGGCATAATCTTAACCCTATGCCTGGTCATGATGAAGAAGGGCCGAGCAATGCCTCCGGTAATGAGCCAGAAGTCCAAAAGGAAAAAAAAAAAAGCCGAGTGTTGGAATCATTTTGATGAAGTTATGGTGGACGGCATCCGAAAAGCTCGATGTAAGTACTGTGCTAAATTATTTTCGTCTGGTAGTGGTAATGGACATCTTAACAGGCATTACCCTCAGTGTGCACCTCGACAAGGCCACGTCGAACCTACCCAAACGCAGTTATCTTTTGACGGTAAGTTATTTGTTTATAATCAGCGAGAGCAAAGAGACGGTCTCGCTGAATTTGTTATTCACGATGAACAAGCCTTTTCTTTTGCCGATAATGCTAAGCACTCTAGATATATGAACACATACGTTCAACCTTTGTACAAAAAGGTTCATAGAAACACAACTAGATCCGATGCACTCCGACAGTATAATGCTGCTAAAGCACGCCTGATCGATTATTTCGATAAATTTGACGGTAAAGTTAGTCTTACTTCTGATATTTGGCAATCTCCGTTTACTTTTGTTAGTTATACTTGTGTGACGGCCCATTGGATTGATGCAGATTGGATTATGCACAAGAGAATCATCGCTTTCGAGCTCTTTCCTTTTCCGCATGATGGAATGAACATTGCTAGTATTATATTAAAAGCATGTACCACGTTTAAATTAAAGGATAAGATTATGAGTATTAGTTTTGATAATGCTTCTAACAATACAGCTGCTGTTGATGCTTTAAAGGAGAGCCTCAAACCTGTACCTTCTGGTAAATTATTTCATGTTCGTTGTGTTTGTCATATAATTAATTTAATTGTTCAAGATGGTTTAGCTGCTGCAGGAGATATTCTTGTCAAAATGAGGGGTATGACAGCGTATGTTAATAGTTCGAGTCCGAGAACACAACAATTTAAAACGTTGTGTGTTGAATATAATATGCCTCGCAGGAGAGCAGTTACAGATGTGGTCCACAGGTGGAACTCTACATACCATATGCTTTTACACATTCTGGCATACAGAGAAGTCTATACGCATTTTCTACTAACCTTGTTCCCAGCCGGCTTGCCAACTCAAGAGGAATGGCAGATGGCCACATACCTAGCTGAATTTTTGGAGGTATTTTACACGTCTACCAATTTATTGTCTGGTACGTACTATCCCACCTCTCCTCTCGCTGTAATAGAAATTCTCAAGATGGCTACAATGTTAACAAAATGGAGATATATAGGACCCTTTCAGGAAATAGTAAAAGTGATGGATAAAAAATTTAATAAATATTGGAGTGAACTGCCTGTTATTTTTGCTGTGGCTACTTGTTTAGATCCTAGGTTAAAGTTGCATGGCGTGAACGTCTCGATACAAGAGATATCGAAATTAATGTGCTACCCAGTAGAGGACACAACCGCACTCACAGCGAAAGTGAGCAAGACATTTGAGGAACTGTTCAACCTCTATCGTAATTCTGCTGACGTGCGCGGGCGAGCATCATCATCGACTGTTGAGAGGTATTATGCGCCATACCTTAAGGGCTTTGAACATCTAGTAGCAAGACAACTACCAGGTGAAGGTACTTCTAATTCGGCAGGTTCGTCTACTTTTTCCTCTTTTAATGAGATTGGTGTATATTCAAATACTGATCATTATTCTGATTTATCAATGCAAGAACAGGTTAATTTTAATTTGTTAAATTTTTGGAAACAAAATCAAAACATGTATAAAACTTTAGCCCAAATTGCACGGGATGTACTGCCAGTGCAAGCCTCCACGGTTGCTTCAGAGTCGGCATTTTCAGCGAGCGGGAGGGTTTTGGATGACAGGAGGAGTCGTCTTAACCCCGAGTCGCTCGAGCTATGTGTATGTTGGAAGGATTATCTTGATGCGAAATACCGCGAGCAAGATAAACCGATTGATGATAGGAAGAGCAGTGACTCGGATGTTGAAGTACTTCCGGATGATTAGGTAATTTCTTTTTATTTTCCTTCTCTTAAGTTTTAAGAATAAAATTTCTCACAAAATATTTTTTTCATATATATATATATATAATAAGTTTTTACAAGCAAGATAGATATTTTTTCATATATATAAAAAAATAGGTAACTTCGCCTGTTTGTTTACAAGCAGCCTGTCCCAAGCCCGGATAAAAGGAGGAGGGCCTATAAACACATTTATCTTCAATGTATATAATTTATAATGAAATAAAAAGATAAAGATTAGGTTCGTTAAATTGTAAATATTGGACATGCCTAAAGTACAATTTGCTTAAATAATAACAACAAATTACCGTAATTAAAGCCTTTACCTTGAATAACAAGAAAATGCAAAAAAAAAATAAAAAAATTTGGGCCCGGGCCCGGCCCTGAATGTTGAGTCTAGGGCTTGGGCTTGGACTGGGCCCAGATATCCCCAGATTCTGGCCCGACCCTGGCCCGTTTTACTGGAGGCCCGATGGGCTTGGGCTGGCCCAGCCCGGCCCAAGCTCGGCCCATTTGACACCTCTAATTGCACTTGTCGTACAACTGTACAATATGCATGCCTATAGTGTATCAGTATTTTTGTTGGTCAATGTCATTGGAGAAGGCGTTCTGGCACTGCTGTTTCTCATAGGTCATGCCATGTTCATCGTGATTATGTAACTTGGTTGGGGGAGACACTTTGGCCTTTTTATGCCCGCGAACCAACCTCTCCCTTTTTCATCTTGTCTTGTTAAAAAAAGGCTGAACCACTATGCCATACAAGAAAGGCCATATTGGAGACTTGCACATTATATATATTGATTTTGGAAAGGGAGATTATTTTCACTCCAAACATATTGAGCTATTCTCTTGTTTATTGTTAGAAGGTAATAATTGTCATTGAAGTACATTTTTAGCAACAAAAGAATAGTGAAAAGTATATAAACAAATAAAAATACCATTTCCTTTTGAAAATAATAGTAAAATAAATATGGTGGTCTTTTTCACAGAGGTAAACATTGATGGGGCAAGAAGTTAAATATGGGCTTGAGACTTCGCAGAAGAATTGAGGATGAAATACAAAAACCTAAAGCTATGGAGGCTGAGGCTGCTAGGCAATAACTAAAGGTGGAGCATGTCCTTGTGGAAGGAGACTTGACAGGTATTTTGCTAGCCCTTTCGGTCTATGCACCATTGGCAACTCTTGGTTCCCACCTTCATGACGTGTCAACAAATTTTCAACAAGTAAAGTTCAATACTACCAATCTGGTCAACTCAGAATGCACGCTCCAAGTTATGTGACACGCCTCCATCACCCAAAATATTTTTAAAATTGGCATTAGTGCCCCAGGCTTCCCCCATAGAGGTCGGCCCAAGTCCTTCCTGGGATGGGGTGGTCGGCTAGAGCCCTTCCCTTGCGGGCTCCTTGCCCCTCCCCCTTTGGTCTTTCTCTCATCAGGAACTCCTTGCTCCATTACCTAGTCACCACACCAGAGCGCCTTGACGTTCAATCGTATCTAAGCACCGTCTGCGTGTTACGTGCCCCTGGCATAACACTCGATGCTGCCTGAGTGCCACGACACTTAACCGTGCCCCATAACCTCTGCGCTGCGTGCCACCGACACTGCACCCGCGCGGCGTCTCTTGTTATACGTGTCTTGGCACTACTTCTTTAAGTTGTTCCTATCCGCTATCGATGTCTCATGTTCCCCAGCACGACACTTAGTGACCGCGCCTCTGCGCTATATCCATTGAGACTGCCCATAGCACCACATACATCCTACGCGCTTATGCACCACTTATACGGTTGTGCCCCCTGGCACTCTGTAACACTGCCACATTCCTGGCATTGGTCCTACCCTTACCACACCGTGAGATTATTACCTTGGTCATTGAACGTGCTTTGGCCTGCTATCCAGAGTGTGCAACATCCCTCAGGGTAGGCTACTCGTCCGGGACACTACCCTAGGGAGCTCCGAGTGCTCCAGCATGAGGACTCCCCTTCCTCCAGGTAGGAGACTCCTCTGACACACTACCTCATACTATCGAGCAAGTGACTCCTCTTGGACACTACCTTGGTGTGTTTCGAGTACTCTGGCACCAGGACTCATTGCAAGATAGATGACTCCCTAGGATACTATTATTGTTAGGGAGCCTAAGTGCTCTGGCATGATGAATCCTTCCTACCAGGTAAGCGATTCATCTGGGACACTAACTTGGAGTGCCACTTTGTGCTGTAGCACAAAGAATCAGTGCGAGACATACAACTCTCTCAGGACATTATCTTTGTCAGGGAGCTCCAAGTGGTTTGTTATGAGGACTTCCTTCATGCCATCTATGTCACTTCTTAGGAATACCACTTCAGCTAGTCGGTTAGGCGACTCATCGAGACACTACCTCAGCATGTTGGTAGGCGACTCGTTCAGGTCATTACCCTGGTACGCTTTGAATGCTCAGTAGAAAGGCTCAACCATGGAGTGACTTCTCCAGGACATTACCTTCACCATGGTGTTTGCTCAACTAGTATAGTGCTCTGGCACTGGTGACTCTTTATCGGCACCTCTAGGGACTATAACCCTAGGGCTTCGAGAAACTACCTTCGCCACGGTGTCTGCTTAACTAGTTTATGTGCTCTGGCACTAGAGACTCATTATCGGCACCCTTAGGGACTATGATCCCAATGTCACTTTGGGATGGGAGCAGGCCTCCGTAGGGCATCACACCTAGTCTTTGCGGCACTAGGATCGAGCCTTCTCCACCGCTGTCAGGTTCTCTACATCTCTTAACGCCCCTATTAAACTTAGAAAGGGCTTTGGACTGGTGGCTCTATAAAAGGGGTTCTTTAGCCACACCGGTGCTGTGTGAGCCGATCTTTCTAGACAAATAGAGCGAAGCTGTGCGGGACAGGCTAGGGTGGAGCACCAATATTTATGGCCCCCTTTGATGAGGTGTCACTCCAAAGGAGCGCCATGTGTCGTTTGATTACATCACACGCGATGTGTGTGCAATAATGAAGTTAGTAATATCATATTTTTATAATATCAGCTTGGCCTTTAGAATATATTTTCACTATATTTTTAATGAATTTTAAATTGTGAAGACCAAACATGTCCTTATAGATAGTTATTTACTATTTAAAATTTTACCTTTTATGATGCCTAGGGTTGTAATTTTAATAGATAGTTATGTAATACTAAAAGATGTGTTATGCCAAAAGGTCTATTCTCTATATATATTAGTAAGCGTAGCACACGTGATACACTTGCAAAAATAAAGTTAATAATATAAATCTTAACAAAAAATAAAAAAGGATCACGTATAAGTATTTATTGTCACATCCGGAAAAATAAATCTTAAAATATAGAAAAATAAGTTAGTGATGCGTGTACAGAAATAAGTTTGCAAAATATTTTCATCGTGTCAAACTTGACCTTTAGATTTAATATTCAACTACACTTTTTAATAAATTTTATATTGTGAAAATCATATATGTCCTTATAGATAGTTATTTAGTATTTAAAAATATTTATTTTGTGTGACCTGTCAGAGATTTTTTTTAGAATGTCAAGTGTCAAAAATATAAATAGGTAATTATGTAATACCAAAGAGGTGTTATATATAGGTGCTCCCTTTATATATATATATATATATATATATATATATATATATATATATATATATATATATATATAATGTAGATTGGTATAAATAGATAATGGACTTGAGAATTCATTTTAAGGAGAACATAAGTCATTTGCAAATCTCAATTTCTCACTCTACAACTTCAGAACTAGAGAACTCTAGAGAGAGAAAGACTCTGAAGACCCCCGACTCTAAACCCAAGCAATAGTCTAGTGACTACTATCGTGCATTCACCCTGTGCCTTCATCCCGCAGCACTGTCATTCCTTAAGTTCTGTCTGAGAAGCCTTGATCTTTACCCTTGTTCTATCCTTATTTTCTCTTACTTTATTCTTAACCCAAATTATATTCTTTGTGGCACCTCCATGTATACTATGACCTTGGCATCAAAGTACTATTGATGAACTGTACGACAATGCTCAGCCGAGTTTGGACATAAATCCACAAGTGAAAGGTGTCTGGAAGGCATCAATGTCATCCAGTTACGTAACATTTTATTTTGTCCAGAGAAACATGTAATGTGGTGGCTCATTCTGTGGCCAGATGTGTCCTTAAGATAAGACAGTTTGGTCTGGAATTAAGATAAGATGATCAGGTCTAGTATATATATATAGCGGCCATGATCTTTTTTTTTTCAAAAGCTGTCAATCGTCCGCTACATAGTGTAGCGGACAGACCTTTTACCATATTGCCCCTCCTCCTTCATCCGCTATACTGTAAGGCGGACAACTTTTTTGTCCAGACTTGTGACAGTTAAAAAGTCGTCTGCTACACAGTATAGCGGATGATTTTTTGCCTAACGGTGGTCAAGTCATCCTTGACCCCCCTGACAGTTGTCACGTCAGTCCTGTCACCCCACGACTGTTACTTTGTTCTTATCCCACCGTCCGCGACACTGTGTAACGGATAATTTTTAAATAAATACTAAAAATCTCTTATCCGCTATACTGTATGGCAGACGGTTTTTACTGTCCGCCATACTATGTAGCGGACCTAACATATAGACAACCTAACTTTGAAACTCTTATTCATTCTTTCTTATCACAATTTTTTTAGCGGCGTTGGCAAGCAGATCTACGCAATTTCTTCCCAAGAAATTCTTTAATCGCCTCATCAATCACGTAAGTTCACAAACCAATCCTTTATTTGTTCATAATTTAGAGTTATTATGAGTATTGCGGCTTATGCATAGTTTTGAATATGTATTGGACATTTGCTAGCGTTTGTCAATATATATATGTATATACATACATATATATTATATACAACATGTGAACTTATTTGAGCACATGCTAGCGTTGTATGTATTATGCATGTGCTAGCGTTGTATGCTTGAGAATGTTTGATAAACGCTTCCAACCTTGCTGTTTTTTCATAATTTCAGTTGCAAAAAATAGATTTTAACCCTGGACCAGAAGATCCCTCCGTATTATACGACCAAGCAAACCATATCAGTACGCTCATATGGGATGGTGGAGTAAGATACTTATTTTATCAACTTTCTTATTCTTAGGAACGTTGTATACTGTTTGTTTTGCTTAAATTGTATTTATTAATTCGTAGGAAAGAGCACTTCTCAACACAGTAGAAGTATCCGATAATTTCAAAGCCTAAAAATTGAACAAATACCAGAAAAGATTACTGCGTGGGATTGGGTTTGGAATTTTCACACATGGGCAATCTTTCAACACCTTGACCGGCACTTAATAGGTGCCCTTGTTGAAAGGTGGAGAAGTGAAACGAATACGTTTCACTTCCCTCTCGGAGAGATGACAATTACCCTAGAAGATGTAGGGTTCATCTTAGGGTTACCGGTGACGAGGCGGCCGGTAATTGCTCCTCCGTCAGAAGCAACGAATAAGAGAACCGCTAGGGACTTCTTCACTTCGATACCCCAGGATCAATTTAGCACTGGTGGTATCAAGTTGAAGTGGTTGGTAGATACCTACAAGGTTTTGCCAGAAAACTACACGGACGAGATGCTTGTGCTGTACACACAAGCCTTCCTCTTGTGGGTGATGGGGGCAATTTTATTCCCAAAACGTCGAAGAATACGGTCAGCGTCAAATATTTACCGTTGTTGGGTAACCTGCGGAGGTTGGGAATTATGCCTGGGGTGCAGCAACTCTTGCGTACCTGTACCGAGCATTGCACAAGGCAACGAGGCCCGACTCCAAAGCTATATGTGCATGTCTCTCGCTATTGCAGGTATATCATATAAATCTTGATTACGCGTTTGATTTTTTTTTATGAATCGACAATAAATTTTGACGATACTTTATATAATTTGTCTTTGCTCTCAGGTGTGGTCTTATGAACACCTTGCTACCGGCGCACCCAGGCGTAGGGATGGAACCGATAATGTGTGGCCTCGGTTGTGCGCCTGGGAGTACAGCCGGAAGGACAGCCACTACCCGAGGAGAGACGATCCCCATCACAACATTACGTACTATCGGGGGGAGCTCGACTCGCTATCTCCGGGCCAGATGCGATGGGCACCGTACAAACATTTGGCGCGACGGGTGGGAGAGTCGTTCGTCTTCACGCTCTCTGGTTGTAAAGCACACCCCTGATCCACTTCGAGGTCGCAGAGTGGCAGCTGCCAGATCGTGCTATGCGCCATTTTGACTGCCTGCAGGGGTTGCCAGCCGACGCCCCGAATATGAGGCTTAACAGGAACCCACCGGGTGTCGGACGGTTTGGCAAGGCAAATGCGCACGACTTGTGCGCACGAGAAATTGAGGTTTGGAATTCCTGGCAGGACACGCTGGCAGCCATTGTGTCGGAGCCTGACCCCGTGATCAGCATCGAACAGTACAATGAGTGGTACTACCGCATCACCCGGAGGAGAGTAGCCCCAGTAAGGTTTGAACGCGGGGAGAAGTACCACCCTAGGGGTCAGATCGATGAGCATATGGCATACAATCTGGTAAGTTGCCCAACAAGTGCTTTTAATTGAATTTGATGATTCTAAGTGTGTGTATGAAGTTACTTATTTATTATCTCTTTGGATGTAGGTTAATGCCTCGTTCGCCTTCTTCCAGAAGTTGAGCGAGCGGAAGGATCTGGTGGATGCAATGGGCGAGGAGCTTCGCCAACAGGCTGAAGCGTTGGCGTTTGGCTGCGGGAATTTTTTGCACCAAGCATCGGGATAGCCTTCGGGCGTCAGCCAGGGAATGGGTTATCCGGGGTGGCAGCCCCTTTATGTGAGCGAGGGATACGATGATCCCTCGGGACAGACTTTGGGGATGAGCCAGGGATATGATGGTCCCTCTGTACCGGGAATGGGTGGTGATTGAGGATCGCCAAGCACCATGGGCCAGGCTCAAGCGCCGTGGGAAGAGTACAATGCGCCCTCGTTCTCTTTGCTTTTGGACTCGGAACCCAACCCCTCTCTCAGAGTCAAGTCACGCAGGACTGAGGTTTTAGAAACATCAGTCTATCCAAGACACTGCCCATTATCCCGTGGGAAGGACCATTTTTTTGCCGAAGGAGGGCAATATCCTCCGGATTACCCCCCGAAGGAGGGCAATATCCCCCAGTCGACCCCCGAGGGCAATATCGCAAAGGGCATCCATTGAAGCCCCTAAAGCCGCATAAATGCCAAAGAATCTGAGAGCGTTATTTTAGTGGGGCCCCCCGAGACAAAGCATTGTATAGTGTGGATCACCCGGAGGACATGGATTACTGTTGCTCGTGGGGAGAAATGTCCTCCCTGGCTTCAGGGGATTGGTTAGACAACGGTGTCATCTCTATCTACGTGGAGATTCTGAAGCAAAGGGGTCGGGAGCGGCTGAACGAGTATCCGGGCGTTTTTATGGTGGATGCTTTTTTTCATAGCCTCCTAGTATCTGAATGGCATGAGTGGGTCGATCGAAGGGGGAAGAAAAAGTTGAGCGAGTGGAGACCGTCCGCTAACCTACGAGCGTATCTTACTAGGGATAGTCCAGTGAGCGCAAAGGTTGCCCACGTGTTTCTAATCCCATTTTTAGGGAAAAGCCACTGGTACTTGGTTTGCTATGAACCAACACAAAAAAATGTATCAGTCATCGACAGTCTCCACGACGATACCTTCCAACTGCCTGTGTTGCGGATGTACAAAGCCCAGTTGGATGCTATGGTAATCTTACGATTGTTGTTTAATGCTTATTGTAACTTGCCAATTGTAAATGTTAACTCGTGTCTTACACCATTTTCTATTTCTCACAGAATCTATTTTGTGCCATGGTCCACTTTATCCGGGAAGTAAGACTACCGGCACGGCCAAAGCTCCAATTCCGATTGAAGAAGAAGAGGCCCAAGCAACATAATACTTCGGACTGCGGCGTCTTCGTCTGCATGTACATGGATTACATTTGTCGGTCTGAGAGCCTCAGGGCGGCCGTTTGAAGTCAAGAATGCGTAGAAGGCTTTAGATATAGGATATCTTGGCAAATTATGAAAGGCCGGCCTAGAGCGGTTAGGTTTATTGAAAATCCGTCTAAGGACGAGAATCCGGCTCAACATGAGGACCCTAGTTGACATTGTACCATTCGAATCAGTTTTTTTGAATAAATCTTGATTATTTTTATGAAAGCTGTCATTGGTTTGATTTGATTTGTGTTGAGATCAGTTGATTTATGTTGAAGATGATTGATTTGACTGATTTGTGTTGAAATCAGTTGACATTTGATTTGGGTTGTGATTTGATTAGATTTTGATTTGAGTTGACGTATATATTTGGATTTTTTTTGCTCTCATTGAGAATGATTGAATGGTGGGAAACAAAATGGGGGAAAGTCCAATAAATTGTCTCTGCTGCAGCGTCCTCTACATAGTCCAGCGGACGCTCGTAGCCCCAAAAATTTTCTAAGTGTTGAAGTTGAGAGTTTCTGCTGTGCCGTCCGCTACACAGTTTAGCGGACTCTCGTAGGCCCAAAAATTTTCTAAGTGTTGAAGTTGAGAGTACCTGTTGCGCTGTCGGCTACACAATGTAGCGGACATGTAAAAAACAAAAAACAATTATGTTTAAATTCAGAGCTTCTGCTACGCCGTCCGCTACACAGTATAGCGGACGTGTAGAAAATAATTTTTTTCTAAGTGTTGAAGTTTAGAGTTTCAGCTGCGCTGTCCGCTATACAGTGAAACAGACGTATAGAAAACAAAATTTTTTCTAAGTGTTGGAGTTTAGGGAACCTTTTGAACCGTCTACTACACAGTGTAGCGGACGCTTGTAGGCCAAAAATTTTTCTCTGCTGCGCCGTTCGCTGCACAGTGTAGCGGACATATAGAAAACAAAAAATTTTCTAAGTGTTGGGAGTTTTAAGACTCTGCAAAGTCGTCTGCTACATTATGTAGCGGACATTGTTATAAATTAGCGATGGAATTTCCGTCGCTAATTATGTTTTACGTATTTTAATTTTTTTATGAAATTAGCGATGGAATCAACAATCTCAATATTTCAAATGCACAATTAACAATAAAAAATCATCAATTAACAACCTAAAATCATTGATCAATAATCACAATTCTCAAATGCACAATTAAGAACCTAAAATTATCAAACAAATTCAAATAACACAAAATTGTTCAAAATGCACATATCCGATGTGATTAATTTGATTTAGGGTTTAATTAGGGCTCAGAGTTCAACATTGAGGGAAAGCTTTTTCACAAGTGCTTTGATCAAGCACCAGCACTTGAAAACGCATATGCCCCATGTGTTCAAAGATTACAAAGTCCCCTAGATGGAAGTCATGCTGCTGCACGAAGTTGTTCCAACCCTCTTCGAAACAAATTTCCACTTGGCCACACTTCTTCTTGATTTTAACAAGCCATGACCCCTTGCGGCTGGTTAAAGTTGCTTCATTTGATCTCGTTGTGGTAAGCAATCTGCAAAAGGCTACCGGTATGACCTAACATATTCATAATACAGTAAGACAGATAAGTTTTTAACCAAAGATAAAACTTTTAACACACACGAAAACACAGAGAAAGAGGGATGGCCTACAAGTTTTGTATGAAAACCAGGCATCATGACCTTGAAGAAGTGTCTGCCGACTGAAACGTCCCTGTTCATTGAAGCAGAAGCCATCAGGACGGATCTATCGCCGGAGGTGGCGCCGCGTGGGGGGGGGGGAAAGGGATGTTGCTGGAGGAGCCGGGGCGTTGAGGGGAGGACGGGGTTGTCGCCGAAGGACGGTGGTGTCGTCGGAGATGTGGATCGCCGTAGAGGGGGTCGCGGATGGGTGAGATGTTTAAGATAGATAGAGAAATGGGAGAAAGAAGAATGGCCGATCTGATTAATATTTAACAGGAGTTTTAGCGACGTGTTGAAGTTTTAAACTGTGTAGAGACGTCCATTACATTGTGTAGCAGACACAAAGAACACCAAAAGTTTTTTTTTCTGCATCGCCATCCGTTGCATTGTGTAGTGGACCCAAAATTTTTAAGTTTTTTTCTACACTGCTGATCCGTCCGTTATATTGGGTAGCGGACAAAAAGAACACCAAATCATTTCTAAGTGTTGGAGTTTTAAGTCTCTGCAGAGACGTCCGCTGCATTGTGTAGCGGACATAAAGAACACCAAAAAATTTCTAAGTGTTGGAGTTTTAAGACTCTGCAGAGCCGTCCACTGCATTGTGTAGCGAACATAAAGAACACCAAAAAATTTCTAAGTGTTGGAGTTTTAAGACTCTGCAGAGCCGTCCGCTGCATTGTGTAGCGGACATAAAGAACACCTAAAAAATTTCTAAGTATTGGAGTTTAAGACTCTGCAGAGCCGTCCGCTACATTGTGTAGCGGACATAAAGAACACCAAAAAATTTGTGTTGGAGTTTTTTTAGAGCCGTCCGCTACATTGTGTAGCGGGGAGTTTAAGATAAGAAAATGCACTATGTCCGCTACACTATATAGCAAACGGGGCAAATAAAAAAAACTTAAACTTAGATTTGATGGCTCTCATAGGTCCATCAGAAATAAAATTTCAGTCTTCGATTGAAAGATTATTATAAAAAAATTACAAAAAATTATTACAAATGTCAAACAAACTTGATGGCTTATACAAAAACTAAAGGTCCACTGCAGCTTCTTCTTCCTCATCTTCGGCGTCATCTTCTTCTTCGTCTTGCAAACCCCCTGGACTTATCCCCAGTGCCTTGTAATGGTTCCGCTTGTCATGGTCGGTCATTTTGTTGCACAATGCACACCTTCTCAGCTTTTTAGGTTGAGTTGCCTGTTCAATAGAGCTCTTCATCCGCGTAGATCTCTTGCGGCCTTTCGTTTGCGATATAATTGGATCCAAAGCCGGATATCATTGTCGTCTTCCTCCCCCGGCTCATCATCTTCTGATCCCGTTATAGGCTCAGTGTCAACCGCATTGCTGACTGAAGCTGCTTCCAACTGGTCGACGATGGGCTCTTGCTGCTGAGCTACCTCGAGGAGATGTTTATATCCGGCCATTGTAGCAGCACCTTTTACGGACAAACGGGTGAACATTGTCACCAGATGATTATACCGCAACGTCTCTGATTCTTCAAAGTCAGTATACGGGTGCTCCGGAAAGGCAATGGTACCGTGCAACCTGTTTGCACCTTTCGTCCACCGTGGCAGGACATATTTATCGGGGATTGTCCTGATATTCTTCTGGGTGAAAAACCGCAGAATGTGTCTACACAGGATGCCATGGAACTCAAACTTCTTGCAAACACATGTCACCGAATCTGTCAATGTGTCGTGGCTCACCGTATAAATTCTGCGCAGCTTCTCAGGGACGAGGTCATTCACGAGCGAATAAACCTTGTACTCACGCGTAGACATTTCTGCCACCTTGTTTATACTGTATCGTCCCGATTTTTGCAGCTCTACTTGGTATAGCATGAAGATCTCCTTCGTATAGACTTTGGCACCGTTCAGCTCCAGCGGGGTCTCAAGCAACCTTCTCCTTTGTTTGTACGTGGTTGCAAAGTCTGCAGCCCTTTCTTTTACGAATAACGAAGTAACTGCTTTTTGTGCGGATGCGACGAAACTCTTCAAATTGGTAGTTGTACCCACATAACTATCGAACATGGCATTCATAGATTCACTCCTGCCCGTCGTTTTCATGCCCGCAAAAACTACCTCCTCGTGTAAATGCCAATCCATTGCTCTTTGAGCTCGTACAAGTGCTGGAGCCACTCGTTGTCTTGCAATGAGTAATCCTCAACAAGCTTTTCCCACCTCTCCTCGAATTCTTCAATCGTTAATGACTTGTTAACGCACTTGTCAAAATCCTGTTTAAAGTCTGGATACTTTGCGTACACGTGATGCAGACGTTCAGGGTATTTGTTGCTTATGTGCCAAGTGCACAAGTTGTGTCGAGTGTCTGGGAAGACGGTAGCAATAGCCTTCTTCATTGCCAAATCTTGATCGGTGATGATAAATTTAGGTGCTTTGAAGTTCATTGCTTCCAGCCACGTCCTAAACAACCATACAAAAGAACCCTCGCTCTCGTCCCTTAACAAGGCGAACCCGAACAGGATGGAGTGATAATGATGATTGACGCCCGTGAAAGGAGCGAACGACATCGAGTACTTGTTGGTACGGTATGTGGTGTCGAAAGTCACGACATCCCCAAAATGCTTATAAGCTAGCCTCGAACGACCGTCGACCCAAAAAATTGTACTAACTCGATGCTCGTCGTCAAGTTTATAATCGAAGGTAAACTGCGGGTCCTCCATCTGCATCCGTTTCAATAGGCTCATTGTGGATTGAGCATCATTGAGGTCATACGCGGCTCGTCTATGGGTTCGGACCGCGTTACGAACGTCTGTCGTGTTAAAGTTTAAATTTTGAATTCCCCCAGCCTGTTCAGCAAGAACATTAACAATCTCGGTAGGTCCTATCCGCGCATTGCTCATTGTGTGAATTAGGCTCCTCGCGACCTTACCCATCTTCTTGTGTTGATGCATCTGACTCACCTTAGAAGGGGTTACTAACGGGTGATTGTGTGCCAGTTCCAGGCTGGTAATAAGCCAATGATCTTGCTTGGGTTTATAGCTTACGAACATCTTGACCTGGCAATTTGTGCGCTCAAAGCAATCCCGTCTTCTACGCGAATATCCTATTTTGTCATCACTGTCATCATTGCCTACGCGTGTCTCATTTTGCAATGGGTTTCTGCCCCTATGACACTCGTATAAGCGAGAGCATATCTTTTTTGTTACGTTGCTTGTTCTTGTAGTCTTTATTCTAATGCCAAAACCAACCCTCAATGAATACGCTCGAAAACATTCTTCAGCTTCTTCCAATGTTTGAAACGTTCGTCCTAGATACGGATCACTAGCATCTACGGGGGTGTTGGAGCTCGACACGAAATCAGACATTGTGAAACAAGACCTATGTAGAAATAGACTACGCTTAACAATCAAATGACATTCTTAATTGAAAATATTACCTCAAAATTACCTTTGCGAATAGACCAATTTAGGATGACAAATATACTATATATATAATCTCAAAAGTGTCTCTAATTTAACAATTATTAATTTATTGAACATAACAAATTAAAATTACTAAGATAAATAGACAAATTCATCATGCCAAAATACAACAAATATATCTCAAAAAATTCGAATTTAAATAGGATAAAATTTTCAAAGTTAGCGAACCTAAAAAAAATCGAGTTTAACTATAATGAATTTGTTTAAAGTTAACAAATTATACCTTTTTTATGAACATCATGTCTAGAACATCACAAATTGAAGAATAGAGTGACAAATTTCTAAAACATCACAAAAAATCTATACTTTTTTGTCCAAACAAAAAAAATTATACTTTACCAATAAATTTATAAAAAAAACTTCACCATTCACAAACTTACCTTGCTTGAGTGAAACTTGAAGCAAGTGTTACTCGAAACTTAAAGGGAGCTGAAAATGAAAGCAAGTGGCAAGTGAGTCGAAGGAGAAGAAAATTGTGCTGAAAGAGCTGAGAATCTTTTGGGAATAGGCAATACTATCCGCGATGCTGTGTAGCGGACAGCATTGGTGACAACTTTGACGTGTGCAGAAATAAAGGTACAGAAATGAATGGAATTGTGTCAGTCGTGTCAGGACAAAAAAGTTGTCCGCCTTACAGTATAGCGAACGAAGGAGGAGGGGCAATATGGTAAAAAGGTCCGTCCGCTACACTATGTAGCGGATGACTGACAGCTTTTGAAAAAAAAAATCCTGGTCATCCATCCTTTCGGGATGGACTGCCAGATTACGCTAGCAAAATCTCCTATTTTGCTAGCATTCTCAACGGATTAGTTCATATATATATATATATATATATATATATGTATATATATTTGGGATTAATTTTGGGATGGTTAAACCTGATTTAATCTAGATTAAATCAGGTTTACATGTGTTTGGTAAAATAGATTAATAGATTTAATCTGCCTCAAAAAGTTCAAAACTGATTAAATTCATAATCCTGAAAAGTGAGGATTTTAAAAATAATCACTTTTCTCATAATCAGGTTTGATCTTCTAATTTATCATACTATCCTCATATTTTTAATACAATGACATCTCATACCCTTTAATTGATTTACCAAAGTTATTATACTATAATCACTAATGTGAGATCGTTGGTGTTTTTAATTTAAAGTAAAAAGTAAATAACTTTTGTAGGTGAATGAAAATAATTTTTTTGATAATTTACTTGAATATTATAGTTATTTACAAATGAAAGTTATCTTAATATGATATAAAAAATTTATTTATTAAGTTTCCTCTATGGTCATTTTGTCGTAGTGGAATTGATATAAGCACTTTTTATCTAAACATTTTTATAGCTTTAAGTTAGTTTATAACTACTTTTACCAAACAGTAAAGTAATTCTACTTAAATTAAATTAAATCTGATTTTGAAAACTAATTAAGATTTAAGCAGAATTTTACTTTTTAGAATCAATCCCAAACGGACTTTTAGCCTTTGAGTTCTTTGACAGTTGTGGATACAGGATGTTATCGCAAGGTGGTCAAACTATAGGGACACAAAATCTCCATTAGATTAAAAGTGCACGTAATTTGTTGTGTTCAGAAAATATGAAGGAAAAAAATATGCTTCCTCTATTTCTTTGATCAGTATGAAGATAAACCGTACCACTAAAAAAGAAAGATCAAAGCAACCGTTCTCTATTCAGAAGTTATTGTTTCCTTTCGGTCTATTTGGAACCAATTCTTTTAGGATATGAATTTCAAATTCGAAATTGAATTTAAAATTCTATTCATTTTTTTGTTTGGAACATAAGGGAATTCAAATCACATAATTCCAATTTTGTGTTTGGAGAACAAATGAAATGGAAAGGTAATAAATTTTTGGACAAAAATATCCTTTACTTACGAAGAAAAACGAACTATAGTAAGTGGTTTTAAGTGTGCTAGTGCCATCATATGGTGGTGGTGGTGGTGGCGGACCACAAGGTGTCTCAACATTGACAATGAAAGTGGTGGGGGTGGTTAAGTGATAGTAATGATGGTGGTATTGAGGTGTAACAAGGTGTAACTGGTGGTGGAGAAGTGACGCCAATAGTAATGCCAGTGGCAGTAATGCTGGCGACTGTGGCGGCAATGGTGGTGATAGTAGTGGCAGCGACGATAGTGGTAGTGGTGGTAGTGATGGTGTGGCAGTGACAGTAATAGTGGGGTGGTCAAGTGATGGTAATGGTGGCGAAGATGGTGGTAGTGGTGACAGTAGTGGTAGCAGTGGAGGTGACAGTAGTTGTGCGTTTGCAGTGGTGGTAGTGGTTCTGGTGGTGGTGACAATAGTGGTGGCGACAGTGGTAGTGGTGGAAGTGGTGGTGGTGGTAATGGTGGCAGTGTAGGTGGTGGCAGTATTGATGGTAGTGGCGACAGAGATGGCGGTGGCGGTGGTGACAATAGTGGCGGTGGTGGTGGTGGTGACAATAGTGGCAGTGGTGGCGATAGAGATAGTGGTGTCGGCAGTAGTGGTGGTGTTGGTGGTAATGATAGTGATGGTTGCAGTGGCGGTGGCGGTGGCGTTGGTGGTCGTGATGGTAGCGGTGGTGGTTGTGATGGCAGCGGTGGTGGTGGTGGTGGTGGCGGTGCTAATGACAGTAGTAGCGGTAACAGTAATGTTGGTAGTGGTGGCACTAGTGGTGATGGTGTGGCGGTAATAAAAGTGAGGTGACGGTAGTGGCAATGAAGACAATGGTGGTGGGTACATTGTTGGAGAGATCAATATAACAGGTAAGATAGGGAAATAATTACTTTTAATTCAAGTAAATCGAAATCTCATGAAATCAGATTGTTTTTCATCGGATTGCACACTATAGAAACAAATCCAGTCAAATCTAATGAAATCTAATTTCTTTTTCTTAGTGTTTAAAACGACAAACCTTGAGGATTTGAAATGAAATCTCATCAATTCTATGGTTCCAAACATACTCTTATTACTTTTTTGTTTTTTGGGATAAGTTTTTGCTTCCATTCCACTTGGGGCACACTTCTTCCAACTCATATTTAGTGATAAGAAATGTGGCTAAAGTTAATTATTGACACTTCTAGTGAACATAGTTAGCAAATCGGTGTCCTTAAAAACAATGGTGGAGCAGACTTCTGGCAGCACTCTAAAATTAAAAAAAATAATAATCTGTGTCCTTAAAACCAATGGTGGAGCAAACTTCTGGCAGCACTCTAAAATTAAAAAAAAACTCTGCATCATTATGTATTTCCAGTTACGATTTACTTTGACAATATAGCTTTCCAAAGTTAAGACAAACTATAACCAGAAGAGACATTAACCAGATTGCTTGCAAGCTTTCCTTTAGAGCAAAGGTCGTAAAGGGGTTTTACTTTCAAAAAAAATAAAAATGCTGCATTATTATGTTATGGTGGGAAACGCTTTTCACTTTGAGAAGGAGAGGCTGCTGAACAAGGTGGTCTCTGGCATATTTCGAAAAACAGTTTTTGCTAGCAGTTACTAAAACAACGTCTTTTTTGGGAATAACAGTGTGGTCAAGTGACCACCTTAAACATAAACCTTTATCCACCCCTGCGGCTCCCAGAAATGTCTCGTAGTCAAAGCATCGAGACATTTTATCCCGTTGACATGTGAGGATATTGGTTCAATTAAGGTCATCATATCAAATTTTGAACATATTAAAACAACACGCTTTTTATGGTTTATAATCCTGTTATCAAATTTTTGGAATAACACGTTTTCTAGATGCCAAATTTAGTCAAGACATCTGATATTTATAAAAAATGGACGAGATCTCTGATGGATCCTCATAACCTCATTAAGTACAGTAAAACCGCGGGAGAGTATTTTGGCGGGGCGGTGGCAGAAAAGCTCAAATCTTATAGTTACAATTTGTTTATAGAAGTATGCAAGTCTGGAAAAACACATTCGTCTGCTATTTTCCAGAAAAAAGAAAGATAAAAAAGTGAACTTTTTATGCAAAAGATGGTTTCTATTATTCCACAAAAGGTGAATTTGCAAGTTTATGAACCGTTTGATCAACTAGATGATCGCAATTGACAGGCGTGGAAGCGGAAAAAATGGATGAAAACGAAGGTGAAAGTAAAATGACCACTCAAAATGCTACAGAAACTTGCTTCAGAGAATAGCTGTTCAACTATAGAATTTGCACACAATTATTTGCTTCAGATCGGCCTGCATAGACAATCACCCAGCTGATTGCTCTGCCCTTATTGTTTGGTATGCAATTTGTTGAATTTGCATGCAAACCTGACAATGGTTGCCTCTCCTGACATAGTTATGCAACGGTTGACCTGGAGACACACTAATTGTACCTGGCATGTTCATCTATAAGAACATTTAGCAATTTCTTACCAGGAATTAGGGAACTAGGAAAGCTATTCAGGCAGAAGATGAATTAGGTAACCGGAAAAGTACTAATTAATGCATTAGAATCCGTGAGCAATTTAATATACTGTTGAGACACAAGGGTCACTCAATTTACGCACTCACATGTTAGGCAGATGACGTAGAAAAATCTTGAACATAACACACAATGACTCTTTTATCTCTTGCTTTTTACTCCATGCAATTGATTAGACATATATAATTTTTATAATGTTTCTAAGTAACTCTTGAATATGTAATGAGGCTACCACTAGCATACTATTTATTTCTTTTTTTTTTTGCACTAACATACTATTTCAACAACATATTAGTCATTATTTTTACTGACACATAGCACTTGTAACTTGGACTAACGTGCACCATTCGCACACCATATTAATGACTCATATCCTATTACTGGTCACCACCCCGAGGTTAATACAAATAAACAAGTTTACTTTTCAACACTATTTTAAACTTGTTTTATGATTCAAAATATTCTTCATGGTTGAGAGGCTTGTTAAGTGTTAAAATCCCATCAATTGTAACAATTATTTTTGAATCACTTTTATGGTGCATAGCATGTGGGTCATTTTTATATTACACTTCTGACATTTCTTCATTACTTGTGGAGGTATTTAATCTTAACCATTTTCTTGAATATCTGTATTAAGTCCTTCGCTTCCATGTTCACTTAACCTGCATCACTCGACAAATACTCCACAACTAGTTGAGAATAATATTTATCTTTCACAAAATCATGTTCCTTAACAAGTATAACAAACTTGTCACCATAATTTTTACTAACATGATTTATGAAAACATCATTTTTAACAACATATTTTAGTTGCACTACCTCATCATTCTTAGCCATGGAAATGTAGTCGTCACCAAATTCTTCTTCGCGTTTTACTAGTTCGTACTATGGAAATGACCCAAACTTTTTTTCTTCTTCTTTAGAGTTATACATGAGTTGTTCACGTTTTGACCCCCTTGAAAATTTTTACCTCATTGTATAAATGCTTATATCCTCCATTTTGTCATTTCGACCGTTATCATTGTCATTTGTGATCTCACGCCCCTGTGTGTGTATCTTCAACAATTTCTTTAATTGCTTCATTCTCAATTTCCTTAATTGCTTCATTCTCAATTTCCTTCATAATTTTCATATTGCTTTTGCCAACTCTTCACTCTCACTGACTACAAAAGTCCTGAATTCTTCTTCATTCTTCAACTTACTTTTATACTCCATTGGAGTTTCTTCCTCAAGATATTTGTAGTCTTTATTTTTGAACACATTGCTTCTCAGCTATATACCAATACTCGTGAATAAAAAATCACATCTACAGTTGGAAGTAACGACCTCACTCAATTGCCAAACATAACTTGGAGATTTTGAGTTTGCAATGCACATCCAAATCTTTTGATGGATGGCAATCTGCAGCACTTGGAGTGCCTTTTCTTCCTTAATTTGTCAAACTCTCTTTGACAAGCCACTATATGGTTCTTCACCAACCACATTCCATAACTTATACCATTTGAGATATAAAGGAAAAGACACTCCTCATTCTCATAAAGTTTGAGAACATCAATTTCTCACACCACATATTTATTTTGGATATTTTTTTTAAAAAAATGTAGAGTCTCAAACAAACTCAACGCAAAGTCTACTAGGATTGTTTTGACTCTTATACCATTTTGTTGAAAACAAAGAATAACACAATTTGCACACTTACAAGTTGGGAGGATATAGAGAGATCTTGAAGACAACACAAGTAACACTTGAATTTCATCTCTCATTCAACACCATACAAATGACTAGACATGCTTAACTCTTTCTATTGCTTCTAAATAACTCCTAGATATGCAACTAACTCACTACTTCAATAACATATTAGCCACTACTTTTACTAGCACATAGCACTTGTAACATATACTAACATCACCAAATTAATGACCTGCTATCATATCACTAATCACCACCCCTAAGTATATATACACGAACAAGTTTGTTTTTCAACGCATACGTCTTATACACTAGGTGACTGTCCAACAACAAACCCTTACCTTTGTATTCAGCCAGAATCCTAAATGTGATTTTCTCTAAATTATTCGCAGTTGCTGTTCTCATATGACAGATGCAAGCAAAGATTGTATTAGTTATTTGTTCTACTATACTTATTTCAAGAATACAAAAAAATGTTTACCTCAACTGTGCTGCTGATTCTTCAAAATTTTGTTGCTCCGGTTGGCTTAGCATGAGATTGATGGAAAAATGAGGCTCCTTTCCAACATTGAAACTATATGGAGTGAATGCATCTCCAGTTACTGCGTTTTCTTCACTTGTTCCGTAAATCTGATACATGAATTGCATTCTTAGACTTCATGAGATTACTACTAGTGTCTAGCCCGGAAACAATGCCAAGCACGAGAAGGTCTTATTGATTACCAACTATAGAATATTTGAACTGCATAATAAAACTATTGCACAATCTATATTTTCATGGTTATTTTATTAAAGATAGTCACGTTTATTTTTAAACAGATGAACTTTCTTTTAACAAAATAAATTAATCCTTGTGGTGAAATATCAATAAGCATTGTTCTTATGCATATAGTGAATTTTAATTTGGTAACCATATAGAGGAACAAAAGATAAAACTTTGAGTATATGTGAGAAAATCTATACCCTTAACAATGATAAATTGTTTTTGACGTAATTTTGCAAAGCTTTAGCACTTAATTTATGATCATATATAGACAAACAATCTATTTTTCAAAGGACCCTAACGACCAATAGTAAAGAGTATCTTCTTATAATTAATTAAATTCACATCAGTTATAAGATCAATTAGTAAGTCTAAGACTAATTATAAGCTTTAGCACTCAAATTTGACTGTACTATAGTCGATTATAACTATGAGTGGTGATTGCAATGTTCACTAAAAAACAGTTATGTGGACTAATATTTACCCTATAATTCTTAGCTTAATGTAAGGATATTTGCTAAAATTTACAAGGTCATTGTAATTAACAAGTATTACTTAACAAAATTATTATATTGTGATAAAATATAAGTATAAGATAGCAAATGCAAAAATGAATAGTATGATATATAAAATTAATAAATGAATTATAGGCCAATTTTTCTTAGAGAATATGAACTGGTTATCTCCCATATATACGAATTTACAAATAAAGTCAAGTATGATATTAGAAATAAAAAAATTTGATACCATTATTCTTAATTATTTCTAGTATATTTTAGCAAAATTCGTATGAAATCCACAATGAATTTTTTTTATATGTAATTTTACAAAGCTTATTGTAATTGAACGTAGACCAACAATCTATTTGTAATAGGACATGACAACCACTAGTACGAGCATTTTTTTATAATCAATTGAATCATAGGAACAGCAAGACCAATTAGTAAATTTAGACTAATTATAACCTTAACACTTAGTTTTAACTATAACAGAGTCAGTTATTACAATGGGTGGCGATTGTTGTGTGCATGCAATTATAGGTATTATTGCGTGCATTCAATTACAGGTATGTGGATTAACCTCCACCCCGAACAAAGTATATGTAAGGATATCTGATGAACTCTTCAAACTCATTATAGTTAACAAGTATAACTTGACTATATTTAATATAGACAAGTTACATTATGCTGTAATGAGATAACAATATGTATAAGATAGTCACTGCAAGAATGAATAACATGACATATAAATAATAAATGAATTATAGGTCAATTTTTGTTTTAGATAAGACCTCAAGACCAAAAAAGTGGTTATATACCATATAAGGATTTAGAAAACAAATCCAATACGGAGTATGACATTTGGTGAAAAAAAAATGATACAATTAATTTTTATTGCTTTAGTATATTTGAGAGAATTCATAACCTTTACAATGAAATTTTTTCTTAATGTAATTTTACAAAGCAGTAATTGAATCTATGCCAATAATATATTTTTATCAGACCTTAACAACTAATGAAAAGAGTATTTGATTATTTAATAAATTAAATCACCTGAACAAAAAGACTAATTAGTAAATTTTAGACTAATAATAAAGTTTAACACTTAAATTTGACTATAATAGAGTCAATTATAACTAAGAGTGGTGATTGATGTGTGCATTTAATGCAACCACGTGGATAAACCTTCACCCTTATTTGCCAGCTTAATATAAGGATAATTGTTAAATTTTACAAGTTCACTTTAGTAAATCAGTATAACTTGACAATATTTGGTAATAAAAGTTACATTACGTTGTGAAAAAATAAGTATCCATAAGAAAGTACCACCAACAACATTTATTGGGTGTAAGAATATAACTTTATCAACTTATAAGATGTAGAAAGTAAGTTCTGACCTTCTAAACTCTACCTTATTTATGTACTTACTTACTATGTCTTTCTTTGACTCTTAACCTCTCAAAATTGCTTCAATATAAGGACACATCAATTTTATAATTGAACATTCTCACCACATGCGTTTTCCACGAATACAAAAGGATATATATATATATATATATATATATATATATATATATATATATATATATATATATATATATATAGTATTTAATATATCTCGGCAAAAGTCAATACCTTATTTGAAACTAATAGGATGTCTATAAGTCCTATTAAATTCGAAATGTAACTCTAATACACTTAGTTTTTATTTAATCATTATAGTAACCTAAGAGTACTTATGCCTGGTTATTAGCACCTTTAAAACCCTATGAACTTAAGGGATAAATTTATATATTAGCATTTAGAATTAAAGGTCGATACATGAACCCGTGCAACCTTTTTTTAATCGCAACTATAATTGTACTTGCTACATAGGGTTACATGTTATCGCACCACTATTCAATTATCCTAAACGATAATCACCCAACACCCCATACTTAGGAGTCAAGTGCCCTTAGCACCCATGCTTCTAATTTTGGTACCCAACACTTCATATTTCCAAAATCTTGGTACTCAGCACAAGATGACGGTCAATATGGCATTTGGCCACACGTCTGTTAGCTTTTTAAGGACAAATGTATCTTTTTTTACTGTTAAATCCACGTCAGCTCCAAATGGCACCAATAAATGACACCCTAAACCCTCCATGTCATTTCATCACTCTCTCTCGTCTAACTCGCCATCTTCCCACCCCGCACAAACTACCTCGCCCCCTTCCTAGCCCGCTCCCGATCCTTCCTCTACCGTTGCTACCAATCCATACCAAGCCCCATTCCCCTGCTCTAAGGACCTCCTGAATTCTTAGCATTTCTAACACTTTTCCTTGACTCCCACCACTTATTCGACTAAACGCCTCACCGACTCCAACACACCCACAAATAGCCCTTCATAGCTTACATCGACCTCCCTTAACCACCACCGTTACCACCTCCTTCAGCCACCATGTTACCACCTCAGCCTCACCAATAACCCTCCCTCAACCTTTACCATAACCTGCCTATCACACCATACATAATGCCAACCCTTACCATAGCCCGCCCATCACCCAAACACAATGCCACCACATGAAAACCACAGACATGAGCACAAGGATCGTCCCACCATCATCACCAGTCACCAGTCACCACCATTAGATATAAGCTGAACAAACATAACCACTGCATCACAACCTTTAAGCATTATCATTGTTTTAGTTCTGACTATGCCGCATCACACTCGTAACAACCACCATCCGACCTACAATGTACAACCACCACAGCACATCATAACCGCTACCGCTGTACGCAAAACCACCAGCATACCATATCCACACAAACACACACAAATGGATGCAAATAGAGTCGGTCCACGAGTTAACCAGGTTACCACGAAAATCTAGTCAGTGATCCTTATGAACCCGCCAGCGTCATGGGGTGTTTATGAGTCTTTGTGAGCATATATATATATATATGCATTCGTATAGATCTGTTGATGCATGAGACTTGTGTGCCTAGATTGGTAAGGTGGTGGTCTCGTGGTGTGGTGATTATGATTGGTGGCTTTGGGATAATGCGGTGGTGATGTTAAGGTGGTTGGAGCTGAAGGGGAAAAAGAAAGAGAATTGAGAGATAGATATAAAAATTGGGCTGCTAATAGCCACAAATTAACTCCATTTAGCTAACAATTTGGTTTTTAAATATTTTAAATAACTTTTGTTTAGAATGTCAACAAAAATGTTATTAAGAATTATCGCCAAAAGTCTAGTAAAAGAGTCATTAACTATATTTAGCGACCATTAATTGTCGTTAAATGAGAAGTTGTAACTATCCTCCACACCCATCTTGGACACAATAAGCAAATTAACTATTTTGCCTTAAAAACTAATAGACGCGTGGTCAAAGGCCATGTTGACCGTCATTTGGTGTCGAGAATCAATATTTTAGAAGTACTAGGTGTTGAACGCTAAAAGCACTCCCAAGACTTTGAAAATACGAGGTGTTGAGTGCTAAAGCATGGGGTGTTGAGTGCACTGGCGTCTAAGTATGTGGCGATGGGCGAACTTTCTCCGCTTTAAGAAGGCAAGTATTCAGGGACATCACTGTAATCCAACCCGCTAATTATCTTTAAACTTACATATCAACACAATTAAAGCAAACATATGTATGCAAATATTACATAAGTATTGCATGACAATCTAATTATGCCTTCAATTTTAATACTATATAAGACACTAAAATGTTCTGGTGTATATCATGTTTGTATCTTGATAAGTTAGTAATCTTAAAACAATGAATCTTGACGAAGATATAAATAAGTCTTATATTTCTAATTCCAAGCGTAAAGGAATTCTTTAGCAAACTTTTCAAAGCATAGAGATTTGGTTTTGAAATGTTACATGTTGGACAACTAAAGGTCCCAATAGTACTATAGCCTTGAAAGGTAACTTGAAGTTGTTACAAAGGAGCTACAATAATCAAATTTTGATAATTTATTTAAGTTAGTCGTGATTAAATTTGATACTCATCTTATTCTTTATAGCTCAAAACACGCTTTCTATGAGCCAAATCTCTCTTACTAACAATTATACTTAAAAGCAAAAGTACATATATGGTTTATAAAATGTTAATCTTTATATTATTTTATGTTACATGGTATGCATCAACATTTTTTACAGCTTTGTAATACTACCATTTATCAACCGACCCGAGCTTGGCTCGAAATCTATAACCAAAGCGAGAAACGCAATAAAACATAATGATAGCTTCTTTATGCGACATATCATCACATTATGCTTTCGATATAATATAAAATTATGGAGACTGTATACTAAACATATTAGTGTCACTAAAGATCTCCACAAATCATTTCGGAAGAGATCTTTATATAAGCTTACAAGCAATTAAATTTGCATGATTAATATTTAAACATCTAAATTAGTAAGCCTTATCAAATTCAAAAGTCAATTCGAAACATTCTAAATTTGTATCTAAGCAATAAAACTTATTAGGACTTAAATTGACCTTTACATATCACCAATTACTTAGAGATTATTGAGAAAATAGATACTATTCTGAATTCATATATAATACTTATAACATTATGATATATGAATTACAAACAAACTATTATTCTGATAAGGTCCTTAATTTTATATTTGTTAACTTTTCAAGACACAGTTAATCCAATATACCAACCTAAAAAAATTAAAACAAAAAGAGAAAATTTATATTTTTATGAAAAAATATCATGTAGAAATTAAAACCTTAAAAAAAAATCAAGGAAAACAGGGTGGTTGGTCGTCAAAAAGTGCAATAGCAAAATCTATTTATTTTCTAGCCAAAAAATAAGGTATAAAGCATAAACAAGCACATATGGGTGTGGAGATCGATAGACGTTCTTATAAATCCAACATTATTTGATGCACAAAGCTTTTATACAATGTAGTAGACAAATTATAAGCTAAAGTAAATAAACTTTGTCTGTAAGACAATATGATTCATTTTTTTATGGTACCTTATTTTACTACTAATTCAATTTTAAGCATTTTTTAAGCTCTACATCAGCAATATGCCAACATATTAGGACTTTATTTTAACTTTTATATTCATAAAAAACACTACGTGATATGAACAAAACACTCTTCGATCATATGTATACATATAGATTAAAAATTAAGTTAATGATATTATGATAAAGTCAGATGCCAATTCGATTCATAACATTAGTAAATTCAAAGATGAATCTAAGTTAATAAACATGTTGGTTAAAATTTTTTGTTAAATTTTGGTCAATGATGTGCCTATTTTAATATTTTGCGCTATCTTATTCAGTCGCGCTGGTCAAATGTGACAATACCATAGTATGCAAGCGGGATATATCTAAGGTTATACACCATCTTTTGTCATGTCATCTTTTAAACACAAAATAAGGTGTGGATAAGCATGTCAACTATAAAAATAGGGCTCTCATAAATCTAACATAAACAAAAGTATTTATACAACATAATGGATAAATCATGCAGTAAATTCAGCCGGTCTTTTATTGAAAAGTTTTTAAATAAATTTTTTCTATGGTGTTATAATGTTATGAGTAATTAAGCTCTTAAGCATTGAACTAAAGTCTACCTTAGTAATATACACACATGATTTTACTTTTAACTTTTCATACTCCTAAAGACACCCTCTGATATGAAAAAACAAAACTAGATATCCAGAAGATACATAAAATCTAAAAAGATATTAGTTATAATGCACTTAAGTTAGTATCCTACTTAACTTGAAAATCTTATTATAGTTGAAGATGAACCTAACTTAGTTAGCATGTTTATTTGATTGATTTATTATATCTTGGTTAAATTTTATTGAACAATTTGCTTATTATGAGGCTTTGAGCTATCCTATTTAGTCAAGTTAGTTAATTGCCTCATGCGACAAGGTAATTAATCTTATTATTTCCTCTATATGCTTTTATTGGTAGATTTTTATATGCTTCTGAAAGCACCACCTCATCATCAGTTGATCAGGCGTGAAATTAACATGTAGTTAATGTTATGGACATTCCAGTTAAATATATACATATTATTTTCAAAAGATATTTGCACAATGACAATACAACCTGATCCCAATACATTCTCCTCGTATTTTTATCAACGAAGTCTACAATTGTCTTTTTTTTGTATACTCAAAAGGGTTAAGATTAATCGTATCAATTTCTTTTCTTTTTTTTTTCAAATCTCATATTTGATTTGTCTTCAAAATCCTTGCTTATGGGATACAACCACCTTATTGAACTGCTCGTGAAGTCTTATCAATAAAAACTGACCTACAATTCGTTTAATTAGATGTATATTGTATTATTTATTTATTTATTGACTATGGTGTACATATTAGATTTATGAACAATACATTTATCTCAATCGTGACATCATTTTTTCTTCAAAATCTATATGTTATTTTTGAAAATTAGATAAATGAATTTGGTGTTCATATTGAGTAGTGGTTTGTCATTGAAAACTATTTGTTATTTTCTTTAGATAAATAAAGTCGATATTCCTATTGAGGAGTGGTTTTAAGAATACAATAGTAAAAAAAATAAGTCCTAATAAATTGGTATATTTATTAGGTTGAGTTTAGAATGATTATAAGTATTCTTTTAGATTAGATAAGGCTTACAAATATAACCCTCATTATCCGTGCGGGGCTAACTAAATTTAAATATTAAGGACTATCCCAATTTAAATCGCTTGTTAGGTTGTTCTTTTATGCTAAATCTCACGAGTTGTTTGTATTTTAATTGTAACATTATTTTTTTCTTATAAATATAATATGATATTTTTGTTTTTCAGACATATAAATTTTATATGCATATTAGAGAGTGATTTTAATGATACAAGAGTCAACTAAGTTCTAATATGTCAGTATACTGATTAGGTTTGGGTTTTAGAATGGTGAGTACTATTAGTTTTCAGGGTACATTTGGTTTACGAATATAATCCCTGCAAAATTATTTACTTAAAAAATAAAGCCCTTATCCCTATTTAAATCATTAGTTAGATCATTTTTCTTGTTTTAAATCTCATAAGTAAGTTACGGTCTTTGGATATTCAGATTTTTACTTTCAATTGGGTAGAGTTTTAAAATGTTTAGTATTAGTTTTCAAATTATACCAAGCTTGTTAATATCAAAATTAACTAATCTAAAAATAAGGATTCCATTCAAGATAATAATGGAAACCTTTAGCGACACTTTTATATTGAGTATATACTGTGTATAATTCTATTTCACATTGAAAACATGATACAATAATGTGTAGCATTTCTCATTTCTCTTATTCTATACTCTAAATACTAATAATCACATTCAAATCCATGCTCTAAGCACAAGAGATTTCTTTTGAGCATTTTTGAAGTTCTAAATGTTTTCAGAATCGTCTGTTGCACCCCCTGGTCTCTAATGCAGTTTTTCAAGATAAATGTTGTGCAGAAAGGCATAGCAAGGCGTGAAACTAGACTTTCCATGTTTATTTTTTTGACAAATAAGGTTTACCTTCTTATAAAGTTCCAAATTCTCTTGATGAATAAGGCTTCCCTGTTATATATTCAAAATAGTTGGCGTCATGCAGTGTACAATTCAATCAGAAGTAGAATCACTAAGGTCTTAGACATACCTTTCTGTTTAGCTCTTGTATCTCGTTAGTTAAAATGTGTTCCTGCAAATGTTTAAAATCAAGTACTAAAAATTAGAAGACCATGTCGTACAAAATAAATCATGTGCCTGCTTTAGAAATGAACCACAGTAAGATCACGCTTAGATAACTGCATGATGGACTTGGTGTTACTGACCTTTTTCGTGCGAACACCTCGTAGACTTATTTCCAGTTGGTTCTCTAAATTTTGGAGCTCGTTGACACCCAAACCACAAAGTTCTTTTCCCATCAATTGCCTTGCTTATCAAGATAGCAAAGTAGATTCACCAGTCAATCTTTAGACGCAGTTCCAAATATCATAAGAATTACAAGATTGCGTAGCATTCCTTTTAGGGTTCTTGGCCTTCTCGGAAGATCTTACTGTTTTCTTATTCGTCATGCACTTAGTATCAGTTTGGTACTTCGGTGAATCATAGTTGAAGAGCATGCATGTGACGTGGATTTATGAAAATAGCATGAAAACTGAACTGTGTGATATGGAAGACTCATCGTACGGGTACACAAAACTGTAGGAAGTGCCAATTGTGCCAATGGCCTGCCCAGTTGTCTCCTTTCATTTCCTGTTTAATGCTCCATGCATAACATTTCATTTTGTATCTGCAGTTTTATCATTCACCGACGACAAAATAATTTTTTCTAAGATCAAATTTAATTCCTTGCAACTACAGAAGTTAAGCCGTGAAAAAGATAATAATTAGCTGGCCAAGATTTGCTTTGTTTATAACTTTGACTGGAGGCCGACTACGTGTCGAGATACTAGCAGTAAACGACTAACAATTCTTTACCATGCTGCTTGAAGTTGCAGGTTCCCAAGCCAGAGAATTAAGATTTTACCGATGGTTTTCTTGCAGGTTCTGCAATTGATGCTTTAAGCTTGCCGCCTCCCTTTGCCAAAACTAGCAAGAATATGTAAAACTGAGTAAAGCATAGGATAATTTGAACGTCATTGAACTTATTGCAATCACTGGTGCGGTAAATTTTACTTCAAGAACACCATTTCATAGAATCGGATGAATGAGATTGGCTGTTTATATGTTATATGTCCATGTTCCACAGCCTATCTTCTAGAAATGTGCTGCTTGGGGTTTGGGGGGTGGGGTGGTGGTGGTGGAAGGTCCTTGTGATTAGCGACCTCTCTATTTTGATTTTCTTGTCCATTTTTGTTATGCTTATGGATAACGGTCCTCCAGATGGCTTTTGCTTGGTTATTCGGGATGAACTTAAGGCGCTTCCCTTTGATGTTTTGTCCACAAACCCCTTGGCTTTTCTCACATATAGGCGCGCCTCCCTTTGATGTGTTACCCACAAACCCTATCAAGTCCCACCCTCCCCCCTTGTGCAACCAAGATTTGTAGTTTGTATGTTCCATGAATGCTGTTTTGGCCAAGACAAATGAACTATCTTGTAATGGAATCATGGTCAAGATGTTGTGTGATAACCGAGATAACCTTTGAAGTTAACAGTAGGGGACTGATCCTGTGGCATGTTCTTTTGCAAGTATCTACTAATTGGGGATGTGTTCAATTCCTTGGCTAGTTAAACAACATAAAATGTATGAGATGATAATGTTTTAACTTGTCTTTGGAAAGTGCTATGACGAACATTGAAACTTTAGAGTTTTCTCATCAAATTGTTATTAGTCTTCAAATTAATTATTCTTTTCGTATGTAGTTTTGTATTAATTTTGCATGATGCCTTTTCACATTCCTATAACCAAATTATTATTTCCATTTTCTTTCACCTAGAGTCAAATTTGGAAGTCCATTATTCGCTCAACTAGTTAGATTCGATGTGATCTTTTAGTCCAACTATTTACTATATATGTGCTTGCTAAAGCCAAGGAATTGTAGAGCATATCCCTATTTCACTTGCCGAAATCTAGGAGGTCTAGTGGAGTTTTGTACGGCTCTATAGGTACCTTACAAGGTTAGTATTGCAAAGATTAGCACTTGAAATGCAGACAAGCAGTCCAGAGTCTTGACATGGTGTTTTTTCATGGTTGCTGCTGGCTGCTGTCTTCACATAATTCCATTAAAAGATAGTTCGTTTATCTTGGCCAAGCAGGAATTTGGAACACCTTATTTGCCCTGATTTCAAATGTTTTTGATCATTAGAGGTCTTCTTGCAGCAGGTTAGGGACCTAGTTTCTCGGGAAGATTTTGATATTGGATGACAGTTGCGTGCATATAGCCATCATGTATGGATTTCTAGTTCAACTGTAGTTATCCGCATCTACAGTTCCATTTCCATAAGGAAATTTACTTCGGTACATTATGGATTAATGGAAGGAAGGAAAATGCTAAGTCTACCAGGTCTATGCACCGCATGCTTAAATCATGGTTCTACATGCTGATTGTACCATACAATCACTTCCGGGGCATGGAACCCTATCTACCTATACAAGTTTGTTCTTGGGACCTTGTATACACACAAATCCAGTGACAGAGCTTCATCCATGCATCAACTACTATTCGGAAATTGGAATGACAAGGGATTCATCGTACTTACAAAATTTGAACTATTATTTCCACAAGACCTAAAGGTAAAACAGTTTGTTCAATAGGACACATCCCGGCTAAGTATTTGCACTATCTTGCGAATATTTGAGAGAACTAGAAATTTGAAGTTGTTCATAGAAGCAGAATGAAAAACTCTACCAACGAAATCCGATGGCAATTTCTTTTTACCTTTTGGTGGCCAATTGCAAGGAGGAGGAAAACTTATTTCCAAACTTGTATATATCTAGGGTGAGGCTACTTGTTATACAGCAATAGCACTCATTAAAGGATGCGGTGATGAATATATATAGGTTTCTTCACTACTAAATTTTGCAGCAGGAGGATGAATGAAGAATGGGAGTGTACCTTGACTTCTGATCCTTGATTCAACAGCTGAAAATGTTCTTCTTTTGATTTATTGTATCGGTCGATCAATGATCTCATGCTGTTGTGACATGCCAAAAAAGGAAAAGAAGAGAGTGCTCAGATGAATGAATAATGTAATAACATGTAAAGTAATATCAGTTCCAACCAACAGTCAGACCTAATTTTCACTGTCTAGACCTATTCATGTTTAACATGCCGGCAAGGCAAGATATAGTAAACCGTTATGGCAAACCCCTATTCAAAGTAACCCCATCCGAAACCCACAACAAAAATCACTCATATTCAATGAAAGACAAGAATTACGTGGTTTGGCAACGCCAACATCCACAAAAATTGAAAGCTGTGGCATCTACTAATTACAAAGATAGTTCAATTGAAAAGGAAAAGGAGTTTAACCCTTAAATTTGCCCTTTGAGGACCAGCATAATTGACTACTTATGCACCTACTTGGATAAAGCCACTTTGGTAGCTTCTTGATAAAATGAAAACAAAAATAATGGTCAGCAGAGTTGAATACACTTCTTCGAACCCCAGGCTAGCTTAGCTAATCTCATCGGTTCTAATGGTAAAGCTAATCCCTATGAAGAAAGAGCTAGAAATGATTCCTAATTCGGAAAATCTGTGTTAAATTAGCAGGTATCAGCTAGTCTTTACGCTTCCCTTTCTGTTATCCAAGCATGCTTTCCGCTTCCATCGAATGGGAAATGGAAATAGAAATTTCCATTGTTAGTTTACAAGTCCTTTTCTGATTAGTGCTATCCATTATCCAAACCAGTTGTCAAGCATACTTGTCCATCATGTCCTCAATTGGCCAACCCAAACCATTCTTATGAAGGAAAACGTTGGTTGGACCTTGCATTGCAGCGTGCGACCATGCTTTTAGTGGCACAATAGTGTAATTATATATCTTTAGTGGCACTTTTGATAACATCTTTAGTGTAATTAGCGACGGTTTTAGAGTGTCATTACCCGCTAAACATTCTTTATGATGTAGCACAGTACACATTTTACTCCTTAATAAGGGTACATCAGCCTCAAGAGCGGATTTAATAAATCTAGGAGCTTTGCCACAATCCTCAACATGCTCTATGTTACGTTACCATCTGCTCTAAAAGCTTAAGTTGTTTGAGAATGAGCCTAACAATATTGTCATGCTTAATACTTCCCTTCTCTTGCAAGCCCCGATTGCACGTGGAGAGACAAAACAAACAGAAATAAACAGAAATTGAGTACAAATAGCACTATGATAAAGGAGAACCATATATGCAAGCAGGAAGAATAGAACCCAAGACATTACTAAACCAGAGTTCTGATATCATGTTAAGTTACCATCTGCTCTAAAAGCTTAAGTAGTTACAGAATGGGCTTAACAGTGTTATCATACTTAATAATCTAGAAAGAACAAACTCTGGCTCTTATCCGGGTTGTAGGAATCTTCCTCTAACCCCGTGTATAGTGACAATCAACAGTTGCTAAATATTTCTAGTGGCTTTTCTTCTAATACTATCAGGGACAATTATTAGTAGCATTTTTTAGCGTCACTAAATAAAAGCCACTAAAAATATTTAGAGACAATTGATTGTCACTATATAGGGGATAGGAGGGAGATTCCTCCTACCGGGATAGCAGCCAATTTTTTTCCATCTAGAAAACATGGGCAAGCCTATGAACTACGCTATTCCCCATTCCCTCCGCTACGGAGACTAAAACCTAGAACTGCGGCTCAAATTTAGTTTGATATCATCTACCTAAACTCCATTTGGAGAGAGACACTCCTCAACACTCCTCTTTTTATTCCATGATCCGAGTTACATTCTAGGTGTTTCCCACCAAAAGTACTTTTGATAAGCCTAGATCAACTGCCATGGTTGAGGCCTCCGTGTAGTTCATAACATGGCTAATTTAGCAATAGGCGTGGCGTTAAAAGATTCTGAGAGACCTCTGACACGTTTTGACCTACCACAAATTTCCTTGTATTACCTTATGTTTTGTATTAATTACCATGCATATATATAATTGTCTTCGTTTACCTTTGAGTTTGCAACTATTCGTTTGACGTTTTCCTCCTATACACGTTAGATTCAGGAGAAATTGTGGCAACCTTTTGTACGTATTTGTTCCATCACGTAAGACAAAACAAGCAACCTTTGAGGTACTTCGGAGTGTGGCGATTGCTGTGGAGCGAGTAGAAGTGGGTTGGGACATGTCAGGTGCAAGTACTTCTGCAATAGGCCAAATATTTCTGGAGTAGGTTTAGAAGGTGTAGAACATGAGGAATTATCATAATGAACGTGAAGCAGAGGCAAGATATACGACGTGGTGTTTGTAGGAGAGAAACACATGTAACAAAACATATGCTCATAAAAATAACTTGCCAGTGACAGATTTTGCGTGTAGAAAGCTTAAAAACTGTAGATCTTTCGGCTAATTGTTTGACTTATAATTGTCTTTCTACATGTTACCTTTATATATATATATATATACTTCCTTATTGATTGCTAAAGAATCTGCAGCATTTGTCCAAGCTATAAGTTTCAAGAATGGCTTGATGCTATGTAGGCTGATCCCTCACCAAACATAATGCGTGGTCTGTTGTATCTTTTCCTCATGGAAAGAAAATTGGCTACACATATGTTAATAAGACCTATGACAGCCCCTTTCTAGTATCTGATCTATTTACGAACTATCTTTCTGAAGTCCAGGATAGACATTTGTGAGTTACAAGCTCGAACTTGAAGGGAAGTGTTACCATATGGACGTCGGCTTGATATTCTTCTTTTATAAGTCTTGGATTTATGAGAATCCGTATCAACCTTTTGCACATGTTTGTCCGAAAACAACATGAAAAGTTTACTCCTAAATCTCGCCATTAATCGCCTAATCAAGGATCTCAGGCATGAAAGTAAACCAAGTTCTTATACTTACCTCTCATTCCTTGAAATCTGTGTTCAATTTCCTCTCCTCGAGCTTCATGGCATGCTTGCTAGATGGCCCTAGATTGTATAACCCTTTTCACTCTTAAACTAGGAACTGAAGTGTTTGCCCCAACTCCCAAGGCACTTTCTTCGCATTTCATTGTCTAACTTTTAACAGCTCAGTGCCATATCACAGAGCATCTCTAGACCTCAAACCCGAGAATCTCTCACGGCTTTCATCATTCCAAATCTTACTGATTAAGCATACATATATAACATGTGACACCCATGGAAAGCAATAACTATTTGCTTTCTTTCTCATGTTTCGTCCTTGCAAGTCGAAAGACAACTGCTATGAAGCAAATATGGTGCTCACCTTAGCTTTAAGCCTTCAATTATACGCAGAAACACTAGCCATTCCATAAAGAAGAAAGTGGCGGGAAGCTGGTCTGCTGGTGTATTCGAGAACTCAGCAAAGCTATATATTTTACTTTTCACTGGTTTACCATGGTTGGAAAGAACTGTGCCATATTTCTTCTGTAGCAACACATGGTACCTGGCCTTTTTTCTTGAAAGACTTCTAAAGAAGACGCAGAAAACCTTTTTACTCGAGAAGGCAGTCATCTAATTTCTATGAAGTCCACACCTATAATACCGCAAGTAATTTATTCTCTACCCCTTTAAACAATCCCAATCCATCCATATTAAATCCTTTGATACTGCACAACATCAAGTGCAGCTATCTCAGTTACTTCTTTATTTCATTATTATACTATACATGGTTGGGTGCATTGTCTTGCTGTTTTGAGACTCGCTGTTATTACACTCCGCTTTTGAAGTCTACATTGATGTTATGTGACAAATTTGAATAATTAACTATTAGCTGTTGACCGCGAATTTATGAATGATTCTTGAATTTTATTCTGAACTAGTTTTAACCCTGTGCGTTTTGATTATCAAAGTATCAAACTATACAGAGAGGGTTTATCTCCACCTCATGTTTGTCACTAAAAAACTAACAACTATCTTTAAAATATATGTTTAGTAAAAAAAATAAAAATTACATGAGAGAATGCAAATAATATTTCTCAACTACTTGAAAATTAAGAGTAGTGTAATATTGATCTAAACCAATATACAAAGGAGTACCATTAAACTTTTTTTCTTTAAAGAAATGTGAAACTTTTCTTCTTTGAAAAGTAACATCAAAAGTGATAATATAACTTTTTAAACGGGTGGATTTTCATGCCAAAAATAAGTAAAAAAATGGTGGGGAGAGAGAGAGAGAGAGAATCCGCATTCGAGTAGAGTAGGGAAGGAGAAAAAGATAATTTAATTTGAATGTCGAATTTCAGAATAAAATTGTATATATTTTGGAGTTAATTTAGTAATTGGTTTACAATACTAATTGTAAACTCAGATTGTTAAAAAACGGTAAATATTTTAGATCATAAATAAAAAATGAAAAGCAAAAACATTGGAGATAGTAGGGATTAGTTTACAAAACTGGAATGTGAGCTTTTTTACTTTGAAATAAAATTATCAAATTAGCTTGGGTTATGTACAAATGGTATTAGTGAAAGTATATTGTTGCCAAAAATGTTAGGATAAAGTAGAGATAAAAGAAGTATGCATGTCTACAAAATTAGATAAAATTAAAGGAGAGATATACGAGGTACTCGCATAATTTGTGGGTGTGCGTGCGTGTCTGAGAGAGAGAGAGAGAGAGAGATGGGAGAAAAGAAAATGAATTCAGATCAAATTGAATAGTTGAGAGAGAGAAAAGAAAGCAATTAAATCATAATTAAAAAGTTGAGTAATTTCAAAAGTTAAAATTGTAAAATTCATGTGACAAGTTAAGAGAATATCCAAGTAAGCAGTGACTGGACAACATTCTTTCCACTTCAGCTTTCACACACACACATACACAATTATATTTGTTTTTGGTTTTCTGTAATGACATAAGAAAATGCAAACTAATACATTTACTAATTAGTATTGATTCTTTTGAATAAAAAAAAAATCCTTATTAATTTCAATTATAACAACAATTGAGTCTCTGTGAGTCTCTCGGGGAACTAATTTCGAGAACTTCTCTCTCTCTCTCCCCCCCCCCCCCCCCGTGTTTCTTTCCTTCTCTAAAAAAACCCTAAAGTCCTTTTTCTCTTCTTCTCTCCAGCCGCCACCCCTTCCTCCTTCAGCTTACATAGCTGTGAGGATGGAAAGGGAGGCCCTCCTTATCTTGTTTCTTTTCGTGTCTTTCGCTCCCCCTTCCTCAGTATCACACATCTGCCGCCATTCGACAACACCATCATCCATGCCCCAATCTCCACCCCCACCCTCAGATCGGAAGATCTTCAGCCATAAATCTCCTCTTTCTAACCTACAAACCTCAGATCTGAAAAGTTATTCTAGATCCGGAACTCCAATCAAGGTGGTTTGGGTTGAAATCTATGAGGTGGGTTTGATTCGGTGGGTTTGTGGCTTGAAGATAAAGGATCTAGTTGAGTTGGATGAAGCCGACTCTCTTCGAGTTGCGGATCTTTCAGATTCAGCCTTGAGAAGACGCTCCACCTCAAGATCTGACCATAATCGCGACAGTAATATAAACTGCCATTTCGTGCGGCCCACGGAATTGATGCCTCGCTGTATCTCTTCCACCCCGTTACCATTCTATCTTGATTTTGTAAATCTAACAGTGGTATTACTTATCTTTTCTGTGTTCTTGCAAGGCCATGTTGGCCACTTTAAATTCCAGAGTCAAGTCTCAACTTGTGCTCTTTTATTGTACTTTTGGTACTCTATTTTCAGGGCCGGACTTTCGTTTGTGCCTTTAGGTTCTACTTTTCTGATTTAGTTTATGAAGTCTCCGTTTGACCAAAAAAAAAAAAACAACAATTGATTCTCGATTTACATATGTTGCCTATAAGGAATTATCCGGATCGTTATTTTCATAGGTATTTCAGGAAACATAGTCATATTTATTTTTAAATGGTGAACTTCCTTCTAAAAAAGTAAATTAATATATTCTTGTGGTAGAATATCAATGAGCAGTTTTATTATACATATAGCTGATCTGATTGGGTAAAGAACAAAAATTAGAAACTTATTTAGCACACAAAAAAGTAGACTTCATGGATAAAAATACACCGAGTACATATTGAGATCAACTATTGCATGCAACATCTTATTGTGCTTATGTGAGTACCTTTTGCAAATAATTTGTATATTTCAATGTCATGCCTATGACGTTAACTACATGTTAGTTTACTATTAATTGAGAAATTTTGGTATATATAATTTTTTATATCATATGGATTAAAAATGTTAACCACCATGACAAACTAAATAATAATGAGGTAACGCTCTTTAAAGCAAATAGAATCAATCAATAAAAATCTAGAGAATAATGCGTTATTGCATGAGGCAATTGTGGAAGGTTCAAAAAGTTCAACCAACACGGCTAAATAAGATAGCTAAAACTTCTTAATAAGCAAATTATTGATCAAAGTTTAATAAAAAGTTTGTAATAATTTAGTAAACATCCTTACATGTTAGATTTATCTTCAAATATACCAAGGCTTTTGATCTAAGCTGGCGGATGTCATCGGTCAATAAAGTTGCCCTTTATTAGTAAAATCTGATAAATAAATAAATTAGGGATCCATCACAGTCTCTACGTTGAAAACTAAAAGTCAGTAGGTAAAAAAAGGCAGAAATTTCCTTTTAATAAACTATTCTATGGTCTTAAATAATAATAATAAAATAATAATAATAATAATAATAATAATAATCTACTAAAGCATGTTCTAAAAATAGACCTTGAAGTTGAAATGGAAGCACATGGAGCTATTTTAAGGAGCTATTTTACTTTCTTTCCAACGACTACCTTTTTAAAATTTATGGATTTAAGCCCAAATAAAGATATTATACTGTTATAGTGGCACTATCTATGTTTTAATTACTTTTCTCGAAGATCAGGTAAATTCGACGCTTTTTCGACATCCATTTTCACGTCCTTTTGAAGATTTTCAAAGGCAATCAATTTGAAAATACGCGTACCTTGTAAAATTATTGATTACTTAAGTATAACATAAAAATATCATAGTGTTCTACAAAAGCTTTACAAATGTTTGAGATTAAAAAATTATCTAGTACTGATTATTTGATCTTACCGTCATATAGATTATGATAAATGGGAATGTGTCTAATTGCGTAATGTTACCTATATTTTCTTTGCAGATTGTCGTTGAGTTCTCATATTATTATATATAGTAAATTCAGTTGATTATATAGCCTCACTAAGTCCTAAGTAGTTCATTTAAGAGTAAAAAACAACTTTGAACTTGTGAACTACAACGTTTATTTTCAAATTTTGATTTTTTTATTTCACGTACTATTATGAACAATTTTTGTATAAAAAGCATATCAAAGTGCTAGCAATCAGACTAACTTCTATCAAGTCAATTGATCACCTCAAAGTGCTAAAAGTTTGTGAAGTCATATTGTAAAAAATATTCAGTTTTATTCTTTAAAAGAAAGCCGACGTGTGTTATAGTTGCAATCGCTAGATTTTGAATGAATGCCGGATGTATTAAGAGATGTCAATGGGCCGGCTCAGCCAAGGCCCATCGGGCCTGCCGTGAAACAGGGCCTGGGCCTGGCCAGTGGGGCTGCAAACAGGGCCGGCCAGATGAAGGGAAAATCTAGGCCCAGTCCAAGCCCTAGCCCTAGGACCAATATCTAGGGTCGGGCTTGGGCCGGGCCCAGGCCCAATGATAGAAAACAAAAGAAGATAGAAGAGAAACTGAACAAAGAAGACAGAATGGCAAAGCAGAGGCGGCCACACAAGGTACGACACCGCCGACAATAGCCCTAGCAAACACCGACGGGGGCATCAGCAAACCCTGGCGGTATCAGGCGCTATCCGTTCGTGCAGTCTGACGGCGGTGGCAGCCAACGGAGCACCGGGGACAGCCATGGCACACCGTCAGCAGCCACAACATATACCGCCGGCGACATGGGAGCAAAGCCCGTCAGCACCAGCGAAAGTCCGCGGCGGCAGGGTGGAAGTGGAGGATCTAACTACGGTGGTCTCTATAGATGCCGACAGCAAAAGCCAGAGCCGTCCGATGTGGTCTCCGCAAATCTGACGGCAGTGACCAGCTTGCGTCGATCTCAAAGTGGTGGCCTCGGTAGCTTGCGCCGATCTCGAGGTGGTGGCCTCTGTGAAGTCCTACGGCTGCAGGAGAGGCCCTGCGGCTACAAGATCCAATGCCTACTGCGGCAAAAGGCGACGACTGGAAACGGTGACAGCTCTGGCGACCGTCAACTGCGGCTCGGGCCAAAAGAGGGCCAGGTCGGGCCGGGCCAAACCAGAACAATTTTAGGGCCGGGCCTGGCCCGGCATGTCTCAAATAATTCAGCCTGGCCCTGGCCCAAGCCCTAAGGGTTAGGGCCAGTCCGGGCCAGCCCGCGGGCCGCCCGGCCCTTTTGACATCTCATGTATTGCTCATAAAAAAAAGAATTAGTCTTATAAAAAGGTTTTACAATTGAGCGAGGTGAAAACAATTATGAAGCAGTGATTATTCATGCAATCTACCTAGATAGTGATAGGCAGGGATGAAATTTTATAATATTACAAAACTTTTGTATAACACTTCATATGCTTTTGCCTAGTAGCTTTATGTTTCTTATCTTGTTGAAAATTTAGGTGATAATAGTCATTGCCGAGTCCTACTAAGTTAGTTTTTTGAGTATGTGTAGTACAAGTCTGACTTGTAAGCTACGACATTAATTTGAATATATATATATATTACAGTTTGAGGCTATTTATTTAGAAAATTAGGCCATACCTTCGAATTTCGAGTAATCAATCATACTAACTGTTAAAAGGGATTAAAAAAAGAAAAAGAGAACAGAAACAAAGAGGATGATGTTGCACAAGTAAAAGGGGTAATGAAAAGGGAAAGAACGTTGAGAAAAGCTTTAATCTTCATAAATATGCCTTTGCATTTTACATTTGTGAGATTTTATTTTACTCTTTCAAAGTAATTTTGAGGTGTTAATAGTCAATATTAATGCCAAATATGTATGTATATAGATTAGAAATATAGAGTTCTAGAAGCTGTAAAATTGATTTTCTAATTTTATCAGATTTATTGTATTTAGGGCAATTGTATCTACAAATTTTTAATAAAATAAAGAAAAGGATATCAAAACATGTAGGATGACTCGTATAAAAAACGAACGCTAAAAAGAATTTATGTGGCCTCCACAATCGACGATGCTTCCTCTGTTACATGTTTACGTGGTGAGATGATATAATACGAGATAATATAGATTGTCTATCTAGGCATGATACTATGCAAACAATTGTTGCCCTTAAAACCTAAATCTTGTTTACTGCATATCCATGTAAAGCAAAATCGCAAGGCGTTTTACAGGTGGTTGTGATTGGGCAATGATACCAAAGAGAGGCTTACCCGGTGCTCGCCGGCCATATCTATCTGACATGTTACAGGATTCTGAAGAGCAATAGTATACATATATGCAGGCCATCAAATGAACAAGATGAGTATGAAAAATATCACGGGCTGTTGTCACATACCTTGTGCCTGAATATTCATAGAGCTTGCCGGTACTGGAGAAGATAATGACTCCAACTTCTGCATCACACAGAATGGAAAGTTCCTTTGCCTTTTTCAACAGCCCATTCCTTCTCTTCGAGAAAGTCACTTGCCTGTTGGTGGAGTTATCGATCCTCCTTATCGCGATCTTTCCTCTCCCCATCCCCTCCCTCCTCCCTCCCGATTCTAGGTTTCTGCATAAAAATTGTGTAATTAAGAACGAAACAGAGAGTATTAGCTAGCTGGATCTTCAGACGGTGAACAGACCAAGAGGGAAACAGATGAGGAGAAAAGCTTACTTTGGTGTTGAGCTCGCCTCAGAGTTGGAGCCTGTGAAAAGCCAGCCTATGTTTCCAGATACAGATGAAAAGCTTTTATAAGCAGAATGAGTGGTTTTTAGGGCAAATCTAAAACCACTTTACTTCCGAGTGGTTTAGTATCTGAAAAGGGCCAACTGAGGAAGTGATCTGAGCCAACTTTTAACATTGAGAGTAGGAAGTCAGTCCTTTTTACTACTATATATATATATATATATATTTGTGTAATGGCACGACCGGTCTTATTAATCACTGACACGTGGGGATACGAGTCTTAACCTTAATATCCTAAAAATAGAAATGGATTCTCAGTTGAGCAGCTTTAACCTGAAACTGGCACCTGATTATGTCCGATGAAACTTTTAGGCCAGAACAGAAGTACTAGTAAACCTTTAAGGACCTTCGCTTGAAGTACAGATCTACGGATGAAGGAAAACCTTCCCTATCTCCAGTACACTCTGGTTCTTCTTTTTGTCATAATAATATTCTCACATCCGCTTTGACTAATATTCTAAGAGAACAAGTTTTCGCATTAGATACTACAGTATTTTTTTTTTCATTGAAGAACTTTTTCAAATATAGCTAGCAATTGTGATGCCCGCAAGAGCTTTTTTCCAAATTATCTCAAAAATAAAGGCCAGACCACTTCATTTAGTGTCTTTCGTTCTTGTCATGTTTTTGTCTAATAAAAGGAAAAACATGTTTTGGTGCAAAAAGAAAAAAAAATAAAACTATGTTAGGTATAAATGAATTTAGTTTTTGGAAGGTAAAATATAGCACGCCGGCCTCCAAACTTTTAGGCTGTTAATGACCTTGCTGTTCGCTACTTCACAGGGACGGAGCAACTTTGGGACAAACATGGGTCGCGGTCTCCTCCAATAATTTTAATGGTACTGAATCATGCGTTTGATGTATTGTACCATCATTTTAGCTTTATGTTTGTGCATTGTTTTTCCTTCCTATCTCGACAAATACTAAATAGAAATATCTTTTTTACACGTTATATGTTAAATCCTAGTTACGACCCTTCTTTTCAACTTCAAAAAGTTATTGCTGCATGTTTTTGGTGACACTAATGGGAACATTTGAATGCCAATTACAAATTAGTTGCATTTTCTTGTCACTGAAATATCTAACAAATTTGCCACCAATAAGCTGTAGCGACAAATTTCTGTTGCTGAATACGGGTTTGGACGAAGTTTGCTCCAACCTGTAAAAACCTGTCCTTTGGCCGTGGGATTTTTTTTTATAAGAAAGTCTGTATTCACACACTAATACTTTTCCACTCCCACGCACTTCTAGCGGTAAAATGAGATAAACAAGCATATGCTCCATCTAAAGCAGGCATTTTTTCAGCCATTCTTCATAGCTCTTTTGGCCTGAATATTTTATTGGTCTTAACCTCAGCATGCAATTGTCATTGGCACTTTATTTCAAGGAGACTCTTCAGGACCAAAAAAGGGAAAAAGAAATTTAAGAGTGTAACGACCAAAAGACTAAAGAATCTTTCTCTCTCAGAATAATTATGTGCCGATGACAGTCCATATTAGAAGAGCACTTGTGCCTTATTCTCTCCCCCCTTAGAACATATAATGAGAATCACATAAGTACAAAACCATTCGAAAAACTATTAATTAACTAGTAAAACGTAATCTTTTTCTAAGAACGGGAAAGTACTCTCTCTCTCTCTCTATATATATATATATATATATATATATATATAAAGGATATCTCCTATAGGCATAGGGAAAAAGTGGCATGTCTCATAGTCGTGACTTCTGCAAGTACGGGTCGTTTGGCATTGGGTAGAGCTCGATGAAGAGGCGTGCCAAGACCTCTCTCGATTGGCGGATGACAACTTGAACCTATCACGTGTGTGTCGGATACATGCTTGGCTCTTGACATGTGCTGTTGCAGTAAGATTATCATAGCTCCGAAAAGGCAAAACCCCCCAAATTAACTAGTTATATATAGCTATCCCGTATCTCTTTAGGCTCAATAATACGCGTATATATACGAGTACTGTAGAGTGAACTCTATAATAATATCGAGTATAGAAGAGTCAAGAGCAGCGCCGTCTTAGTTGAAGTTAGTAACAAAGTAAAATAAAACTCTAGTAGCTGGCTAACTAGGTTTCGTTTGACAATTTTTTTTTTTGATTTTTAATTTTTAAAGAGCAGTTTAATTTTTTTTTACAAAAATAAGTGGTTGTTTGATAACCCTTTTTATTTTGACCTTTTTTTTGTGGTTTGCGGTGGCAGTGGTGGGGCGTAGCGGTGGTCAACGGTGATGGTGGCCGGCGGTGGTCGCCAGCAGGCGGCCGACGGTGGTAGCGGCAGTTCTGGCAGTCGCTGCCGGTGGTGGTGGCCGGAGGTGGCTGCTGGCAGCAGGAGGTGGCTGTCGGTGGTGGCTACCGGCGGTGGTGACCGGAGCTGGTTGCCGCCCTGTGGTGGTTGCCGGCGGCCGAAGGTGGCTATTGGTGGTGGTTGTCAGGCGGCGGTGGGCGGTGGTGGTCACCGCCCACCGCCGTCCGATGGTGGCTGCCGACGCCCGAAGGTGGCTGTCGGTGGCTGCCGAAGGTGGGTGCTTTGTGGTGGAGGTCTCAAAAAAAATTTAAAGTGAAAAATAAAGAGTTTTTTCCTCTTTTTTTTTACTCTACATTTTAAAAAGTGATTTTTTAAATTGAAAAAAAAATGGTTACCAAACGCACTTTTTTTTTTTCCAATTTTCAAAACTGAAAAACGAGGAAAAAAAAAAGAGCGTCAAACAATGCCTTATTAGCAACATAATAATGAAAAGTTCACCGTTCTTCTGGTTCTTCTCGTGATTTATTTAAGTTCTTGGTCGGAAAGTTTCCGATAGACCATATGGCAACCACATTTTTTGTTAGTGTTTATGGTTGAATGATGACAAGCCCTCAACTTCATTTCTGCGCGTACTAGTTGTTGGTACAAATGTACGTAAAATTTAAAAATAATAAACAATAATATTTGAATTAGTATAATGAAAGAATCAAGGCTTAGAGGCGCATAAACGCTTCTAAGCCTTGGTTCTTTCATTATACTAATTCCGGTATTATTATTTATCATTTTTGAATTTTACGTGCATTTGTACCAACAAATTGAAGATAGTTGAAGCCTCTCTCACGTGCAAACGGAAGACTACTATGGGAGCTCTATCTTCGGGATTCAACCAAACTCAGATTCACTGTTCATTCAAGAAAGTTGCACTTTTCTACAATGAATTGTGTATCCACCTCCAATCAATCAAAGCATAAGTTTGAAACAACTTTTTAGTTCAAGTATTTTCTTTTCTCTCAAGTGAAGATGGTATCACTTATCTTGTCTTATTCTCAACTTCCAACTTTTTACCCCTTTATATAGTGGTAGAAAAATGTATGTTCTTTGAACATTATCAAGTTCTTTGAACCATATTAATTCAAGATTCATCAACGACTCTTATAAAATACAATGAACTAAAAGATAGGTTAATCTTAACTTAGGAGTATACATGAACCTAAGTTCATGAATCTTTAAATTCATTTAAAAAAACAAAGTTCAAAGAATAAAATCTTTTGAAAACATAATAAATCTTAAGTTCATGTATATACCTTGAAAAAACAAAAGTTCAATAAACTTTATTTTATTTTTTATATATAAATAACCAAATTTGAAACACATTCCAACACTAATAATACCTTACTGGTCACAAATAAATATCCTAGTTATAACGGAATTAGTTCTTTCCATTTGAAAACAAGGATTTGGACTGATCAACCGAACTGTAAGGATAGCTTATTGGATTAAATGGACAAAAAACTTCATATTTTGGGGCCTTTTACACGGAACGCCCTAAGGTTTAATGTGCATTTAATCCTAACTTATTTGAGCCTTTGTGGCAAGAAACACTTGTAGTGAAGTTCATAAAAGCCTAAGCCATCGCTAGAACCATTCTTAAAGCGACAACATTGACAGGTATTTTATCAAGAGTTACGTCTTAAACCTATTAATGAGTAGCAGATTGAAGTTGGTTTATCATGATGATGCTTACGTCCACCCATAGGAAAAAGTTTTGTTTACCTCCATTAATGTCACCCTGGCATTACATATTGTTTACTACTGAAGCAAGGACTCCCACTCCGATCATAAGGAATACTCGCTAAAAATTAGTGGGGACATAATTATGTCAATGAAAAGATGCGTTGAAGAAAGTTGCTCGAACTGGAGCCAGAGCAAACAATTTTCTTTCTTAATTTCTTTTTTTTACACATACTATGTAAAACGGCAGTGTTAAATTTGGTGTCGATACTAAAATAATGTTCAAGCGGAAGAGAAGCTCATTGTGCATGAGAATTAATCTCAATCTCCATGTATAGTTGATGTGAAACTTTAACTAACACCAGCATTTACACATAGCACGAAATATTAAGTGAATTCAAGGCTTGAGTAAAGTAAAGAGGACTTTAAATTTTAAAAAAGGACAAGGTGACGACATGAAGACCACCGTCACATGCAGGATCTAATTCTAATGCTTTGTTAAATATGCTTAAAAGGAGAAAAAGCAACTTATCACAAATTTCTTGTAAATTTGATGTGGAACATTCGCAGGAGGAATTTGTAGGGAAGCGTTATGATTTGGAGAGATCCTTCACGAATCAACCCCAGTGTTCATTATACAGGATTTAGCCACCACAACGTGCTTATGTAATCATAACAACCTTTCATTCTTTTTAATCGTTGGGGAACGGTGTATACACTGCAATTGTCTGCAAAAGTGTCTCGCAATCTGCTGCTGCCCACGTGAAGACGATTTGTTCGACCAATGAGATTCGTTCTAACCCAAAAATAATTTCTTTGACTAAGAGGATCCCAAAATCAAGGAGTCGGACTAAATTAATCCAGCTTTATTACCTCTAAAGTGCGAGCTAAGACAGGTGTCAATCATCAGCAAATCATAAACGTGCAAAGTCCAAGAAAAAAGGTGGTTTAAGCTGCGAGCTGCATTTCTCAATGAAAGTGCAACTTTGCTGAGTAATCACACAATTGAAAATGGTTTCTTTCAAGGTTCTTGATGTCTACACGGTCGCATAAAATTTAGAGAAAGAAAGGAGACACATGAAGACCATGCATCAAAGAGGAAAAAGATATGCCTCTTTTGGAAGGGAGAGGTTTACCGTTTGAGCTCACATGCTAAACTCAGTTGCGAAGGGTTGATGTAAAGGGTGGCTTTGCAAACTCTCAGTTACTGTGCATGGTTTTTACACTTTCATCTGCCAACGTGCTAGGGTTTGCTCATTATAATGCAAGGTTCAATATATCATGTTAACTAGCAGATTCATTTGTACTAGATATTAATCACGAGCAATGGCAGGGAGCCAGGAATGTTAAGCGGGTGGGCATTTGAAAATATATATATGATACAACGATAAGAATATGCCTAAACCTAATATGTTTATTCGCGCTTTCTTTTGTCGCTAAAAGTCAACATGGTGCAGCTATAAAAAAAATATGATAAAATTATTAGAAACATTTTCTAACAGTTTGAATGTCCAGGAGGTTTGATCCGCGGAGGTGAACACATGGATTAATATAAACTAGTTTTTTCCTTTTTCTCAATTTGCAACTTCCCTCAAAATGACAGTAATGCCCTGTTTGGCAATGCCTTGACAGAGGAATTCGAGAGGGCACAGTTGTTGAAAGCATCACATGTATATGCCTATAGACCTGGGTTTTCGCAAAGGGACAGGTGGACACGCGCGCAGTGGTGCACCATACTGCCTCTCTCCTTGATAACGAGACGAATTACGTGATAGGGGTCATTAAGAGCTTAATTACAAAACCGAACTATGGCAGGATTTATGTGATACTCTCCTCCCTTTGGTTTTACTTTTTATTTTGCAAAAATCACCCATAAAGGAAGCAAATGTCTAAAACAAATGGGAGACTTTGGCGAGATAAAGACTACTGTTTGCTAACAAGATGATATTTTGGTTTGACGGTCTTCCAGTATAAACTATTTAGATAGATAGCAAAAAAATCTCAAGACGTTGGAGCCTAGTTATGCAGCACTCTCTGTACAATCAGTTAACTTTAACTGCATCCTTGCACTAGGTCATTGAAAGATATACAGCAGCACTAGGTCATAGGAGTTTGTCACGATAAAATATTCTAACAATTTTGTACACCAACGAATATTAGTCTGTTGTCACTAAAGAGCTCTTTAGTGGCCAACTTTCGAGGAACAATAAAGCCCATCTTCAAGAGTTTCGAATTGTATTTAAGTGGCATTTGAAAGCTAGAGAGAAAAATGATGATTGGCATGGCAAGTAGTTTTAGTTTTGTTTTTTAATTTCAGCTACATAAACCAGATTATAAAATGGGGCTGGTCTGAAAATTCCAAATTTTTGGTTTTAATTTTGGTTTTTCTTTTGATATCAACGTTTCAACTATTGTTCAAAGCATTTTGATTCTCTTCTTCCTTTTATCTTCGTCTTCATCACTCATCTTCGTCACCAACTCCTATCACAACCAAAAATACCAACATACACCCCTAATTAATCACCATAGTCACGGATCACCAACACCGCCAACCATCGTAGTCATTGACCACTACCACCACCAACTAATATTTCACTTTACCGATTAGCGAATACAGCAATCAAATCTGACAAAGTGAGCAAACCCACCAGAAACAAAAACATTCCTAACTAACAACAAAAATATCCCTTCGTTGATCCCCTGCATGTTGCCACTGCCACCTCACCTACGTTTGCCACCCTAGTTCTGCGCCAACTCTGATGAGGGCCATGACAATGTGGGATGTCGATTGAGGCAGTGGATTGATTCGTAGTGGAAGCAGGGTATTCCGACTTGTTTTCTTCCATACTAAGACTTACTGCCACGTGAAAGTGGTGACCTGGTCTGAGCGAGACATACTCCAATTTACCAGCTAGAAACTAATTTATTTTGATCTTGTGTCTTACACATGAGAGTGCTTCAATTAGTAAATAGAAAAATAGCAAAAAAATGTAAAAAAAATGCATTTTGCATTGAACAATAAGATAAAGTTTTCAGTAGCGAAAGAAACAATTAAACTAAATATCACAGCAGTTCCCACTTGAAAAAAAAGAACCACTATATGTATAAGTGAAAATAAATTTTAACAATCAAGACAAACCTATTAGGGGAAAAAGTAAAACCTTGTCGCAATTTGCCGGAAAATAACAAAGGGAAAAGAATATATTTCTTTTTATATATCTTTATACATAGCGACTACTTACAACTTAAGCCATCTGGCTCGTCCATCTGTCGCGGATGGATGGGCCAGATCTGTCATGTTTTAAAACTATCTCGCCATCCGCAATATCATATAGCAGATAGTCCTTTTGTCCAAAAAGTCCATGGACCTCTGCAACTTAAATTGGAACAGTTTCATCTGCTACATAAAGTAGTGGACGACCCTAACCCCTCACTTTTGTTCATAGCTCCCCGTCTACTACATTATGTCATGGATTCCAAACCCTATTCTACCAACCCTTCTTCCTTATTTGCAGCTACTTGCTTCCCTATTTAGCTCCAGTTGCCTCCCCGTTCAGCTCCACTCAAGCCCTTGAAGATTTATCTCGATTAAATCGATCCAAATTCCAAGGTCCATTAAAGTGAGGTAAATTTGTGACCTCACTGGCTTATTGGTATCTACTTCTCAATTTAGAAAAGTTGAAATGAGCATTGTTGTCATGTTAAACTTTTGTATGAGATTGTTCTTTTTTTTGTGAGATTATGATTTTCCATGAGAATTATTTATTGTTTGAAAGATGTCTAAAACAATATACACCTTTTTAATTGTATTTGTTATGTCTGAGAGAATGTTATTGTTTTGAAAATCAAATATATGATTTTTGTTCCCAGGTCTTGCTTCACAATGTCTGATTTTGGAGCAAGCTCAAACCAACCACTAGATGCTAGTGACACTTATCCAGGGTGAAGCTGAATTTTTTTTTGAACGTACTCGATGAGAGTTGGTTTTTTCATTTTAATCAAGTCTCGTAGAACAAGTACGATAATAAGGAAATTATGTCCATGGTTATTTGAGCGTCATAGGGGTAGACTACTGTCCCAAATGACAAATATGTCGGTGATGATAATGATGATGACGAGGGAACAAACAAGAGAATGAGGGACTGTTTTGTTGGTACAAGGTGCAAGGTCAGGATATTTGTAAGCTATAAAAAGAAAGAAGATTCTTGGTTATTACAAGCTTAAAATTGATGCACTATTACTCGTTAGTAATACCTTGAAAGGTGATTCAAATTCATCAACACAAAAACATTACCTCCATTGCAAGGAGCCTAATTCATACAATATATAGCTGCAACACAAATAGGACCTATGGGCATTATTACTGTTCTTTGCTAAACAAGCTAGGAGAATTAAAATTTTGAATTTTGATGCAACAGACGTTTGTAACGTGATTTCAAGCCAAAGACGAGAAGGGTTTGATCTCAAGGATGCTAAAGCCATAATAACTCTACTAAAGTGAATACAAATGAAAAATTGGGGTTTACATACAACTCTAGTCTTGAGGATGAGCATTGAGTATTGTAATATCCCAAACTTTGGGAGCAGGCTTCAAAAAATAAATGGACGATAATTTTGGGCAATACTCAGGTATTAGTAGGGTATCAAAGCTTAAAAGAATTTAGAACAAAAATGTAATTTTTAAAATTTTGCGGGTCATTTTATAATTTTAGAAAACTTTGGGGGCATAAATCTAAATTAATATTTTAGTGATGAAGAATAATAAAATGAGTGATAGTATATATTTTAGTGATGTCTAATTAAATTAATAGAGATGAGGATAAATTTGGGGACTTAAATGTAATTACACAAAGTTGGGGGCAATTTTACAAATTTGAAAAAAAAGTATTATGTGTCAATTTTTGGAGAGAATGGTCATGATATGAGGCCACGTCTTGCTACCTTGTTGATGACTCATGAAATGAACTTATAAAGTAATGGTTTGGAGGATTAAACAAAATGAAGCAAATAAAAAAAGAATTCGGCAAGAAGGAAAAGTGTAACAAAAAGAGAAAGAAAAACAGAGAAAACAGAGAGGGAGGAAGAAGAGTACTATGCTTGGTGCAAAACCAAAGGGAGAAAGAGAGGTTTCGAGTCTTTGGCCTCGTTTGACAGTTTTTTTTTTCCAGTTTTGTAAACTGAAAAAAAATAAACGCGTTTGGTAACCAGTTTTTATTTTTTTTCTTCAGTTTAAAAAATCAGTTTTTAAATTAAGACTGTTTTTTAGAACTCCAAAAATGAGTTTTGATTTTTTTTGAGATCACCACCACCACCACCCTCCCACCGCCGCAACCACCAGCAAACATCACCGGTAGTTCGACGACCACCGCCGTCAACTACCGTCACGCCCAACCACTGCCACCGCAAACCACCACCAAAGAAAAAACTGGATAATCAAACACCAAAAAAAAACTCGAAATAAAAATTGGGTTATCAAACACCCACTTGTTTTTGTAAAAAAAATAATAATAAACTGGTTTTGATTTTTTTTTTTGAAAACTGAAAATCAAAACTGAAAGTATTGTCAAACAGAGCCTTTGTTTTAGTGTGTGTTTTCAGTAGGTGTTTTAGTGTGTTTTCTGAGTGTGTATCATTGTGTACGTATGATGTTGTTTGCGTATGTGTTCGGGTGCATTAGTTTGTGGTGTAGTTATGTTATATAGTGTGTGTGTGTACATGTGTTAAGAAGGAGAAGGGGTGAGTTTCAATAGGTTACCGAGGCGTCTAGTGTGTGTTTTGTGGTTGCAGTGTGTGCTTATGCAACTGTGTGTATGGTGTGTGGATTGTGTGTGAATATGTGTGTGTAATTGGGTGTTAGAGTGTGTGTTGGATGTGTTAACATGTGTGGGTGAGTGTAACAGTGAGTGGATGTGTGAACTGGGCATGTAATTGCTTCGGCAAGAAGGGGGCTGTGAGGAAGACGAAGTGTATGTATGTACGCCGCGCGCATGTGTTTTAGGTGAATTTGTGTGTGTGAGAATTTGAACAGTACTTGTAATTCTCACTAAAAGTAGAGAACTATTTAGGCAATTTTTTGAATTTTTATAAATAGTTAGGGTCAAAATTTGACAAAGTGCAAAATAGTAACCCTTAATATTTACGAGACATATGCTGTGGAATTTTTTAGGATTTTTGGGTGTCCACGAAAGATGCTAAATTAGGGTATCGGTTAAAAGAAATTTGCAAATTATTTAGCATACCAATCCAAGTTATTTTAATATGAAATTTTATGAAAACCTTATTATACTAAGATATTTCATTATCTAAAATTTCGTGCAATTCTGATGCCGATAGATATTTTTAGCAAAATTGGCTTTTGAGTGCTTGGTTCGAATACCGGTTAGGAATTTTTGAGCAAAAATTTTTTAGAATACTTTTTAGCCCAAAAGTGATTTCTAGATGTTTAGAATCGTGTTTCAAAGTATTTTTGAGACTTTTCAGGAGCTGGCAACCCTCAGGGGTCTTTTGATAATTTTATCTATAAAAGGTATTTTGAGGTAATTTCATATACAGTAAGGTTCTTTGAGTGATTTTACTTGCGGGAAGGCTGTTTTTATGATTCAAGTATGAGATGGGGTATTTTGGTAATTTGCATTCCAATAGGGTATTTTGATAATTTGACCTAAGAATGGTATTTTTGAATAAATTCACATACAGTAAGATTATTTGAAAAATATTACTTATGAGAATGTTGTTTCTGTGATTTAAGGGTGCGAGGGGTGTTTTTGGTAATTTTACACCCCAAGGGCATTTTGGTAATTTTACATACCTGGTGAGGGGGGTTCATTTTGGAATATGCGTGTGTCCGTATTGAGTTTATAATATCGTAGTGTAGACGGTGTTCTGATGATTTGATTATTCCGCTTAGGTTAAAGCTACAGACTTTCCGATTAAATAGCTTAGCTTTGGATCCAAGTAAAAGTTTCTATCTGAATCCTGGGTAAGAACTTTGTCAATCCTTATTTTGATAACTCATACTTGTAAGTACTCTTTTGATTTACTTATGACTAATGTATATATATATATATATATATATATATATATATATATATATATATATATATATATATATATATATATGTATGTGTGTGTGTGTGTACGGAGGTGCAAAGACACATCAATATGAACCGTAGATCTAAAATGTTACTACAATTTTTTCGTGATGTTACAACATTACAAGTCAATCATTTTCGATTTGAGAATCATCATCATCTTCATCACTTTCCTCGTCGTCCTCTTTTTCGTGGGACTCGTCGTCCTCTTCATCTTATAATTTATCCTCTTTATCAGTAGACTCAGTCACATCATCTCCAACACTTTCCACGTTTTCCACGTCATCATCTACGACTTCTTCTCTTACATGAAGTGTTGTTGGAAGAGGAAGATCGTCCCCCTCGTTGTTGATCTCAACAGGGAACAAGTAGGTGGTTGGTCGGCTTGAAAGGAGTCTAACTCACTGTCATATGTCACGGGCAATTTCTTGGACTTGATAATTGTATACCAATGAGACTTGGGATTGGCGACGTCCTCCGCGTAAAAGACTTGTACAACTTGACTAGCAAATACAAATGGCTCGTCTGATGCAAGTCTTGACTTGACATTGACATCTACAATCCCTTGAGAGCTAACATGGATTCCTCTACTGCATGTGACATCAAACCACGTACACTTGAAAGTCAACATGTGCAGGATACACATAAGCGAAGTTGAGAAATTCGTTAACGTGATCCTCAAAATTGTCAGCATTCTTCCTTTTCATCGAATGTTGATTGACCAACATGATGACTGAGATAACGTACTGTATACCACCTTCAATTATGACCAATTATCAGGCAGGGTCGATGTAAATATAAATGCATAAATATGACAACATGTTTCTATATTTTCCCTCCAGTCTCTAATAGGTAGTGGTCATATCCCATTCAGAATAGCACATGTTTATAAAATAGTGAAGAACTCATGCTTAGTCCTATGTCTGTGAAAAATCGGCAGCACCTCCCTGCATTTCTCCAAGTACACAACATCGATTAGGTGTTCTAACATTCATCAAACCTTGCCTTGCAAGGTTTGACGGTATTAGAACACCAGATCTGTATGCACCCAGAAAAACACGTGAGAACCTATACCAAATATCCACAACATAGAACACAAAGCATGAGTTAAAATACTATTTTATAAACACGTAACTTTTCCAAATTGTCCAAACTGGACATCCAAAGGCTCATTACAAAGCATTACTTTGTAATGAGTACCTTTGAATAGGAATTAAGGGTTTTTAAGCATGCATGCGTTCAAAAATTGATAATATATGCAAGAATCTTTTCAAAATATCAAAACTGCAGAAAGATTGTTGCATATATTACCAATTCCACTTTAAATAGAATTCATTGGCAACGAGTTTATAAAGAATGCAGGGTTTATAAGCAACGAGTAATTGAACAATCTCTGGGCTAATTAGCGTTATTGAGGATTATCTTGGGTTAATTATAGCTAATTAGGGTTGATTATGAGCGATTAGGGTTATTTTGAGCTAATAGCTAGGTTTTATTATGCGGAGTCGTGTTGATTAGTCCTAATTAGGGATAATTAGGCTTAATTGGGTTATGTTAGGGCTAATTAGTGTTAATGAGGATTACCTTAGACTAATTAGGGCTAATTAGGACTAATTAGGGTTATTTTGAGCTAATTAAGGTTTAATTGTGCAAAGTAGTGTTGATTAGTCCTAATTAGGCACGTAATCAGAGTTTAGTTAGGTTTTAGGGTTTAATTAATCTAACCACAGGTCTACAAGATATGAGTAATTAGGGCTAATTCGGGTTTAATTTGGACTGATTGGTGTTAATTAGGGTCAATTTGGGGTAATTACAGCTAATTTAATTTTCATTGGGTTCTTAGTGTTAATTAAAACTAATTATTTTTGTTAGAGCTAATTAGGGTTGATTGGGTTCATTAGGGTTGATCGGGACTAATTAGGGCTAATTATATCCAGTCCTGGAGCCACAATGAGATTCTAAGGGGTGCTAAAAATGTCGCGTTAACCAAATTAACCTGAATTCAACAACCAACCATTCAACTAATTCATAGATATATCAATCCAATTGGGTTTCATCCTCCGTCAACAATCTCAATTCTCAAATTCTCAATGCACAGTCAACAATCTCAATTCTCAATACCTCATATAGGGTGTCGGTATGGTGTTCGACACCTCCGGACACATCCGAAGACATTGATTTATTTTTTAAATGCCGAACGCCGTGTTCATCACCCCTTGAAGAGGTGTCCACAAGGATAAAGCTAAAATGTGACATTTCGGTGTCGGTGTCGATTGGACGCGGTGTCCGTGACCTACCGGCACCTCGACACCTCATTGACACATCTGGAAACGTGTCGGACACCTCCAGAAACGTGTCGGATACCTCCAGACACGTGTCCGACACCTCCTGACACGTGTCTGACACCTCCGGACACGTCCAAAGTCATTGATTTATTTTTTAAATGCCGGACACCATGCCATCACCCCTTGAAGAGGTGTCCGTCACCTCTTGAAGAGGCGTCGGGCACCCCTTAAAGAGGTGCTCACAAGTATAAAGCCAAAATGTGATATTTTTCGGGTCGGTGTCGATCCGACGGGGTGTCCGTGACCTACCAACACCTCGACACCTCATCGACACATCCGGACACATGTCCTTCACCTCACAGCGGTGTTCGAAGAAATTGATTTATTTTTTAATTGCTGGACACCGTGTCGAACACCCATTGAAGAGGTGTCCACAAGTATAAAGCTAAAATATGTTGTTTCGGTGTTGGTGTCGGTGTCGATCAAACGCGGTGTCTGTGTCTGTGCTACCTAACGGGGATCTCAATCCAATTGGGTCTCATCCTCTGTCAACAATCTCAATTCTCAAATGCTCAATGCAATAAAAATTAATAAAAATCACACATTCAATCCAATTGGGTCCCATCATCCGTCAACAATCTCAATTCTCAAATCCTCAATGCAATAAAAATCACACATTTAATCCAATTGGGTCCCATCCTCCGTCAACAATCTCAATATCTCAAATGCTCAATGCACAATTAACAATCTAAAATCATCAATTAACAACCTAAAATCATCAATTAATAATCTCAATTAATTCAAATGCACAGCTAATAACCTAAAATCATCAATTAACAACCTAAAATCATTGATCAATAATCACAATTCTCAAATGCACAATTAACAACCTAAAATTATCAAACAAATGATCAATGTTCAAATGGAAAAAAATTGTTCAAAATGCACATATCCGATGCGCTTGAATTATTTTAATTTAGGGTTCGATTCGATTAGGACAATTAATTTAGGGTTCAATTAGGGGGTTCTATTAGTTCAATTTAGGGTTCAGTTGAATTGGGACATTCAATTTAGGGTTCAATTAGGGGGTTCTATTAGTTCAATTTAGGGTTTGGTTGAATTGGGACATTCAATTTAGGGTTCAATTAGGGGGTTCAATTAGTTCAATTTAGGGTTTGATTGGATTAGGGCATTCAATTTAGGGTTTAATTAGGGGTTTAATTAGTTTAATTTAGAGTTCGATTCGGTTAGGGCATTTAATTTTGGGTTTCATTAGGGTTCAATTACTTCTATTTAGGATTCAATTATGGTTCAATTAGTTCAATTTAGGGGTCGGTTGAATTGAGGCATTCAATTTAGGGTTCAATTAGGGAGTTCAATAAGTTCAATTTAGGGTTCGGTTGGACTAGAGCATTCAATTTAGGGTTCAATTAGTTTAATTTAGGGTTCGATTCGATTAAGGCATTCAATTTAGGGTTTAATTAGGGTTCAATTATTTTAATCTAGGGTTCAATTAGGGGGTTCTATTAGTTCAATTTAGGGTTCGTTTGAATTGGGGCATTCAATTTAGGGTTCAATTAGGGGGTTCAATTAGTTCAATTTAGGGTTCGATTGGATTAGGGCATTCAATTTAAGGTAAAAAAATACATACTATTTCAGAAAGTTGTATACTTTTACTAAAAATTCTAACGTAATCCAAGGTATCTTACTGTATAATTTCACAAGTTAATCACCAAAGTATGCTACCCAAATGCTATCGCCTTTCACTACACTAATTTGTATACACACTTATGCACACAGTTATTCACTACCACCCTCTGATTACTTAAGCAGTCCCTCTCCTCTTATAGACATAAATAAGCAACCATATTCAATCCCACTTACACACTCAATACAACACAAACACCTCACACCAATGTACCATTCATTATTGTACACACACAACCGAACACATAACTCACACACACATAGCTGCCTCGACAACTCTTTGCACTCACACAAATACATGCTACACACCTACACCGCATACACTCACGCACGCACACAGCATAACAGTACTCATGCACTCACGTAGTGCACACATTAACCGGCACACACAGCTCACTCTAACACTCTAACGCACCCACACAGAGCACACATGAAAACAGACACATACATTTTCTCTCAGCAGATTGTCTTTCGAGCACACTGCCTTACGGCGGTGGGGGTTTTAAATGACATATTTCAACTAAATTATTATTGCGTTAACCTAATTGTATTAACCTAATTTCAACCCACCATTCAACTAAATCACATATCCGACATTGGAATTCAATTGGGTCCCATCCTCCGTCAACAATCTCAATTCTCCATACTTTCTAGTAATAGTAATATACAAATATGGGCATCAATTCCATCAGCAATTAAAAATAATTGAAATTATAAGAAACATATCATAATTCCATAAACAAATTAGGGTAAGTTCCAGTTAGGGCAGATGGACATCAATCAGAACTGAAAAAATTAGGGCAAATGGCGCTTAAACATGTATTAAAGCAAATTAGGGCAAATGGACATACAGAGAGGTGGTGTGACGACGGAAATGTTGGTGGTGCGGTGGCAATGGAGGGCCTTGGTGGTTCGACAGTGGAGGGAATTGGTGGCGCGGCGTTGGTGGCACGCGGATATAGAGAGGGGCACGATGTCCGGGGGTGGTGATGTCGTCGGAGGGGGAGAATGCCGGTTAAAGTATTGCCGGTGAGTGGGTGAGAGTGAGAGACACAGAGAAACGGGGAAAGTGAAAAGAACGAAGAAGCTGTTTTATGTAAGGACTTTTAGCGACGAAAATTCTGTCGCTAAAAGTCCGTCACAGAAAGTCTTATTTTAAACACTTTTACTGACAGAAGTTTTAGTGACGATAGTATTCCATCGCTAAATATTTTTAAAAACTCCTCGAATATTAGATATTTTCTAAAAACTTTTTAGTGACGGTACCACCGTCGCTAATATTCTATCGGTAAACTTCCGTCGGCAAAAAATATTACCGACGATATTTTTTGTCAGTAAAGATTTTTGCCAACGGAAGTTTAGAGACGGTATATTCCGTCTCTGAAAGGTCTTTTAGCGACGGAATCCCTTCCGTCGCAAAAAGTCCATCGCAAAAAATAGTTTTTCTTGTAGTGAGACCATAGCTCTATGTATTTACCCTTATGGAAAACCCTGTGGTGGCCCCTATGGTTTATACTTTTGCCCCATCAGTTCTATGATAGAGATTTGACAGTTGACTTAGTTTTTCTGGATATGAAACAGTTCGATGTAATTTTGGGGATTGACTAATTGTCTTCTAGTAATGCTTTAGAAAAGAAGATGGTTAAAGATTGTGATCTTCTGGTGATTATCTCTAACAACTGGTAACTATAGGTTGTCCGGTGATTATCTCTAACAACTAGTAGCTATAGGTTGTAAAGGTTGTGATTGAGAGATATAAGTGATGTGGTGAATTAGAGAATTAAACTTTGGTGGATGCGTGATATATTTGTGTATTTAGATTTTGGGTACTTTTAAAGCAATGTTTTTCTCTGTGATGGATTTAATAGTAGTTTGAATTGGTTTGTATTGAGTTATCACAGTGCGCAGTGAAACATGGTGATCTTTTGGTACGACGAGTAAGTGCTTATTGATATTGGTTATCCATACTGGCTAAGTCAAAGTAGTGTGCTTCAAAGGTTATCCAATGATGTTGGTTTTCGTGTTAAACTAGTTAACATATATGGAAAATATTTATCATTAGGTGATCTCATGGTCTTGGTTAGTTAACTTCATAGACATTGTATCGCTGCAAATTTAGTTATGCTTTAGATATTGCTTTTGTGGTCTTTGTAGTTGACAAATATGGGCAAATTTGAATTTTATACTGTCTTGAGTAACTATATGTTTGAAGCAATATGATGTTTGTGGGTATAGGAATCTGGAATTTGATGTTGGCAATTATAGTAAGTATTGTTATGTTTGTAAGGTTGATAGGATTGTTGATGTATTAGGCTGGAAGCGTGTCAATAACTAGGCAACTTTAGTAACTAGTTAATCTCAGTTGTCAGCAAAATTTCATTAAGAGCATTGAGATGACTCAATTTGTGGCTTTTTATGAGCGTAGATAAATCACCTAGATACTAGTATATAGTTAAGGTTGTGATGAGAATGGAAGTTAGAACTCAAGGTTTGGATCTTGTAGAGTACAAGTCATATGAGAGAAGTATTTAGTATTTGGTAGGCTTGAAGTTAAGCGTGTTATGTAGATTGTGAAATCAGAGTAGATTGAATTTACGCGTATGGCTTAGTGTATTATCAGAGTAGCGCAGTGGAAGCATGATGGATTAGAGATTGGTTTTATTTGTTAAATTTTGAGTGGCGTAATTTAGCTCAGTACATTTCGTATGCTAGTTAAGTTATAAATCTTTCGAAGTTGGAATTTCATTTATAGTATGACGAATGTAATGACTCGTGTTAGAAGGCAAGAAGACTTTCTGCTATGATTACTAAACAACCCATTTGTGGAAGATTTGGAGAAGTTAGAGATTAAGGTAAGATTTCCTAATTCTTGGGGGTATTTGGCACATTTGGAAGTCCAACCATCATTGATAAAGATAGTTAAGGTGGCTCAAGCATCAGATCCTGGATTAATCAAGATTAGTGATAGAGTTAAGGAAGGTGGTTACACTGACTTCAGACTGGATAATGAGGGAGTTCTTCGTATGGGTACTAGATTATGTGTTCCTACAAACCCGGACTTAAAGAGAGAAATTCTTAGATTGTATGGAGTGCCCTTGTCCATTGTGTCAGACAGAGACCCAAGATTTACTTCACGCCTTTGGAGTAGTTTGCAAGAGGGCATTTGTACAAGGTTGAATCTTAGCACAACTTTCCGTCCACAGATAGATGGACAATCTGAATAGACTATTCAGGCATTGGAGGATTTCAGGCTTGTGTTTTGGATTTTTGAGATAATTGGGACAGTCATCTACCATTGATTGAGTTTGCTTTTAATAATAGTTACCATGCTATCATTCAGATGGCACCATTTGGGGCCTTCTACAGAAGAAGGTGTCGATCACCTATATGTCGGAGCGAGATTAGTGGAAGGAAATTGATTGACCCAAAACTTGTCCAGATTACTATGGACAAAATTCATGATTAAAGACAAACTTAAGGCGGCAAAGAGTCGACAAAAGAGTTATGCAGACATGAGGTATTGTGAACTTGAATTTAATGTTGGTGATCATGTATTTTTACGAGTTTCTCCGTGGAAAGGTGTGTTAAGGGAGGCACAATCTCCGCAATCTTGCGTATCCACTGCAAATGACTCAAACGTAGTTAATACAAAAACATAATGATTTGAAGGTGAAAAAAAGATACCCAGCAGAGGCAAATAACTTCAGTCCGGTGAGTTGCTAAGCTACGTACCGGAATAGTGAAGGAGGTGCTAGCAGGGGCGGGGGAGACATCCGTGTCATTTTCTCCATGATTCTCCATTTCAATGCGGCTAATTATATGGCGTGGTGTCCAATGTGCCATAAAGGGACTTTCAACATCTTCGTTGCCGAGGACGCCACATGGAGCTTTGTGGAAGTAAAAGAACGGCACGCGAAATGTCATCACGGATCAGATTCAATAATAAACATAGCTCGACAAACGAATGTACATATAGTTATTCTTGCGTACCATCAACAACACAACGCAGCCGGCGATACCGGTTTTGGTCCTGCCTTGCTTGAAATTGGTCACACCTCGGACCAACTTATCAAGGACAAGCTGCGACCAATTGTATTGGGCGGACGTTGATGCGACAGATATGGCAGGAAACAAGTCGACGGATGGCCTGCCCCTCGTGGGACAAAGAAATGTACTCAGCAAAAATAGCAAGAAAGCATGGCAAAATTCCTCATTCACTACTTGTACACTAGTGAGGTACGAGGCCAAGGCTGTTAAACTCATCCGAGAAAAACGATCTCGAATGGGATGCAAGACATCATCGTCAATGGATGTTGGAACTCGTTTGCCCTTGTATGGAATTCCTAATACAAGTCCAACATCACTGGCATTTATCCGAACAATTTTGGTCTTGCCTACGCGCATCTTGCGCGTGTACGGGTCAAATCTGTCAACAAGGCCAAGTAAGAAACTCCTTGGCAATGTTGAGTAGTTCATGTTGAAGAATGACTGAAAACCCATTGCCTCAATTGCGGAGGATTTGGCGGCATTTTCTTTTAGCCCCTCCATCAAAGCAGCAAGCATCCTAGGGCTACACCGGCTCTCGAAGCTTGCCTGCAGTAAGTAAAAAATGCTATCAGTAAGGGCATGTGCAGTACATTTCCATATAAAAGCTTGTAAAACAACACCGAACATTGTACAATGCACGATAATGCAGGTTCCAAAGTGTGATTGTTGAATGTATAAAGAAGTCATTGTGCGTATGCAGCTCTCTACTTGACTGTCTGTGGAGAGCTTGTACAGCTTAGCAGCTTTGTGAATGTTCTGGAGTTCATGAGGTGCCTAGGACATTAACCCCCCGCGTTTTCCATATAGTTTAATTCAAGCCTATGTGCTAAGTTCAAGCTTATAGCACAATTTAAGCGTACTGATGATCTGGAGTTCATGAAATACATAGGAGACTAATCATGCATCAAGGTAAAATACAATCAGGCACGTTGCGATGTCACTCACCATTGCTACCGAGGACATCGCCTGCAAAGAGGTCGGCGATGACGCGAGCCCTAGCTCATTCTACCTCTATACTCACAAAAAGACTACAACACCTCACCCCCTTTTTTCCTATGAAATCAACAATAATACAATCATTACGCTGCCCGTAACACCACCGTACATCCATCCACTGACACACCATCAAGCACATGCACACACCGATCTCGCGTAAACACGGCAGCCATGGATGCCCGATCGCAACCATAGCCCTCTCCTTTTTTTATCAGACCTGCATACAAACGCACACTAGGGCAGCCACAGTGGCAGCCCTCAGTTCACGCACAACTCAAACACAATTCCACAAACAAAATACACCATACCCACAGGCTGCACCAAAACTGAAGCAGCCCCTCCTTCGCAACATGGCTGCACCGCAGCCCACATTGTCACCAGTCGAATTATACATGTAGAAAATCTCACAAACACACATTCCTCGTGCATTCATTGTACTGCTCTCTTTCTGTCCGTGTACTTACAAATGGAGTATTGTCTGAATTTGCTATTAAAAGCCATTGAGCAGTCTGGCCCCTTTTTGATTGAATGCCATCGTGCTCTATGTCAACACCAATTTAGTTTCTGAATTTCCACTATAGGCATAACCTGAATTGACGCATGAATCATAGCAATGTGACGGTGGCGGGCCTGAGTTTTGTATTCTATGGGGCTAGCAATTCCAAACAGATACCTCAGTTAATCACCAGTTTCAATTTTTTGGCTCATTTTCTAACTATAACAACAACAGAGGATACCTTTGTGTTTGTAAAGCATTGACGGGTCCTGTTAGGCGTAGATCATGGTGGCAAACTGAGACAATTCGTTCTAACGAGAAAAGCTACTTGGTGGAGAGAGTGACAAAAAAGATAACAAGCAGGACTTCTAAGCACTTATCTTATGCAGGAAAGGTACATCAGTGTTACTCAGCATGCAAGTATACTGGTGTAGCATTTTTATTTCAGGGCAAGAAGATAATAAGAATTATAGAAATGGAAATAGGCCCTTTAAATTTTTTAATTTTTGGATGCAACATGCTATCTTCAAAGAAACTGTGGAAGAGATATGGAAAGGTACATATGCTGGGGATGCTTGCCACCAACTATATAATAAGCTCAAGAAGCTTAAACCCCAGTTGAAGAAACTGAACAAGGCTCACTTCAACAACATTTCTCAAAAAGTGGCAGATAAGCTCCAAGAACTACAACAGGTTCAAGAAGGTATGTACCTGAGGCATGATAGTACTTTACTACCACTGGAAAAGGACTTGCAGGATCAATATACTCAACTGGCACAGGCTGAAGAGGCTTTTTACCAACAAAAGGCTAGAGTAAAAAACCTATGCCAGCTCATCAGTGGAGTCTGCCTGAAACCAGATCAGTGGCTTTGCGGGAAGCAAATCACATAATCAACTCTATGCCAGCTCCTCGAAGTGGGGATAGAGATGGAATATATTGGGACCTCCAACCAAATGGCAAAGTCACCAGCAAATCTGCCTGGAACCATCTCAGAACCAAGGGTAATAGAGTGAAATGGTGGAAGGTCATTTGGTTTTCTGGTAATATACCTAGATGTGCTATGATACTGTGGTTGCTCTGCAAAAAATGGCTTGTGAAAAAAGCCAAATTGCACAAGTGGAATATGCTGCAGGATGCTACATGTGAATTATGCAATTCTCAACAGGAGACAAGAGCTCATCTCTTTATTCAGTGCTCATTTGCTAGAGAGGTGTGGAATACAATCCTTCGTAAACTCGGATTGTTGGCGCCTTTACACAAGTGGGATCAATTCTTGGAATATGCAGCTAAACATATAAGGGGCAAAAGCGTTAAGGCAAGATTGGGCAAGCTAGCTGTATCTGCCATCATCTATGGAATATGGCATGAAAGGAATGCAAAGATTTTTGAGCATATGCAAGCAAGCCATGAAGGCTGCTGTAAGGTGATCCAAAACTGGATAACATGGAGAGCTAGCAGCTGGACTAATATTCAAAATACAGATGGCAGCAGAAGGCTGGGAATAGAATAGGGGCTACCTGGCAAAAATTTTCAGCACCGAAATGAATTTCAGCAGATGGGGAGATCTGTGGTACAACAATGGAGGATGTCTGAAGGCATTTGATATAGCAGATAAGAAGGAACTGAGATATGTACAGTACAAGCCATATTATTTTTGAATGAATACAAAGGACTTTAACCAAAAAAAAGAAATTGTTGTCAATCTAGCTTTAGGAAAATCTTTTGTGAAGCAGGGGAGTACTCTATTGGACAAATTGGATACTTTGCTTGATTGGTATCAGGGAGATATATAGTACCCCATGGGAGTTTAGAGTATCAGGGAGATATATAGTACCCCATGGGAGTTTAGAGAGTAGTACGATGCGTGAAAAATCACACTTTTTGCCGGTTTCCATAATTTTTAGTGTTTTTCAAACCCCTTCGAGGTTGCGATTTTCTTTTCTCGGGGGTACGGTCTAAGTGTCCAACCCCCCCCCCCCCCCCACACACACACGTTATAAGTTTGTTTATCATTAAATCACAAGCTAAGCTTGTTTAAAAATAAAAAAATAAATCCCTACATATTATGAGCCAACCTTGGGATTACTAGTCCTATGACTTTACCACGAAACCATTCATGCATAATAATAAATTGGTATGAAACGAACACTTGCCTTATTTGTTTTGCGTTTCTCTTTGCCTTTCTTCGGAGCTGCGTTGTACTCCTCCATGTCTTTTTTGGCTTGGAGGACATACGGTAATTTCTCATCCTCGCTTAGCTCTTTCCACATTTGCGAGGCAAGTTGTGAAACCTAAAATAAAGACATATTTTAGATTGACAATAGAACGGTTACCAAATAAGTGAGCTGGGAAATGCTGAAATAGTTTCAATTACCTCTCTCATCGTCATGTATTGGGTAGCGTGGGACTGCTGCAGTCCTTGCTTTATTTCGGCGCTGAAGACAATATTTCAAAAACCAAGGTCAGACACTCATCGTAATTACATGTCTTCCATATACACTACCTTATAAACTTTATCAAAAACTTACAAATATCTCATGAACGCATTCACAGGCCTCTTCCCTGTACAAGATGCCTCGCCTCGCTCCATGTTTGAGCTCATTGCTGAAACAAATGGCAATTGTAAATACACGTACATACTTCACGAGCTAATATCGTACCTAGATGCAGTGGCAGAGCCATTAACCTTACACAATGTGGACACCCAGTAGATGCAAAAATTACACTTGCAACAGCTAAACTATAGTTAATATGTAATTACTTCTTAGATCAACCATGTAGCTGATATATTAGAAGCCCTGCAACCTCTGGAAATACATCAAACACAAACACTATGATGTAAACCCATTGGAGTTAGCATAGACATTCATTCCCGTGCTCCATAGCTTGGGACCAGACTTGACGTTTTCTTTTTGTGACAAGTACACCTCAAGCCACGTCACCATAAGCAAAACGTAAGGGCTAAATTAAAATGTACGGCGCAAAGCTGAGGATAAATGGTGGGAGCGTGACTAGGATTGAAGAACTCTGCAACTAAAGTCACAGCTTGAGACGGAATGTCACACATCATCAATCCATCAACTAAATCAAAGTTTCATCGAAGACCTTTAGTACAAAACCAAGGCTGCAAAATCTTCCAAATGCCTACTAAAAAGCTACTAAAAGCCAAGCAGTCCAAAACTTCTAAGTTCACCAACTATCCTAGTGTAATCTGCAGCTCACAAACTGTTCGACTTTTGTATTGCTGGCACCAATCTGAGACGGCTAGTCCAAACTATAGCGGACAATGCACCACCCTTATACACTAAGGTTAGGCAAAGAACTGTTGTCCCAGTTAACTACAAACCAGCTGATCAACGGGCACACATAGCACATGCATGCACAATTTAGAACCAAAAGTTGTAGATGCATTCTGGGATAGAAAACCAGTATAAACATGTGGAAGATATTCAATTGATTTAAGACACATTTAGATGCACGGAAAGTCTAAGCAAATCTCGTTATATCAAAAGAATAAAGCAAATGCTTAACAAGGCAATGGGAGCTCTTACCCTAATAGGGGAACACTCAAAGTTTAAGACAGTCCAAAAGAGCCTAGTACAGTGTAGGAAACGAGTTATAACTCTGTAAGGATATGCTTATAACCAAGAGCAATTAAAACAAGGGTGTGCATAGATACACGTTGGTGTAAACTAACAGTAGCATCCTAGACGTGATGCCATTGATACAATAATTCTAGTAATTTAGGAGAAGTCGTTCAGTAAAGTAAGTGGCATATACAAGCCGGTCGTAGCACTAGGTTTCAGTAAGATGCAACCCAATATAACAACCAGTGCCGGTCTTTAACTTGCAAGTGCTAGTCCAATCATGTAAATATTGTATTCTCAATCATAAAAGGTTAATCACCTTTTTATACCTGGACCAAATTCAAGCTCAGCAGGGATTTTTAGAGTAATGGATCTCTCTTTGCAGGAAGATCATTCAATCCCTTGTCTAACTACCCCAATCCATTTCACCCCTACAGTCCGTTGATAACACACTTAGTGTATCTTGTCCATCAATATCTATACTTCTCTGCAAAGACTCTCAAACTCCTCTACTGCAAATTATTCAAAAACCTCTCTATCTAACTTCAAATATAAACCACAACCTTTCTGATATGGAAAATGAAAATAACAAATCAACATGAATAACAATGCAGTGATAATGCAGATACGACAAAACAATGATAACCGTACTTTGAGTGATTCATGTGTCAGCCTGAAAAACAAAAAAACACCTTGAGTGATTCAGAAATAATTACAAACCAATGTTTGACAAATTTAGTATTACTACAGTTGGAATAGAAGGATCGACTTGAATATATGCACAAACGACAAGTATTTTCGCATAACCGTACTTGCATTCTTGCAGAAAATGACTTGTGCCAAAACAGTGATCCACGATTTTGGGGGACGGGTAATTTGGGAAGACCAAATTAAAGGATTTAAAAAAAAAACCATTTTTTTCTAAGTCCACCCCTTGTTCAGAAATTTTAAAAAGTCACCCCACTTTTTTACAACTTTTCAAAACAATCTCACCTTTTCCTAAGTTTTATTTCCAAAACCCTTCAAAACATAATTTTCCCGTGAATAAATTCTTTAGCGACCGCATGTTTTGGCAGTCGCTAGAACGGTCGCTAAAGTTTAGTTTAGCGACCGCATGATTTGGCGGTTGCAAATTGCGGCGGCTAAAGCCCCTGTGTCTTGTAGTGACTGACCTCCTACATATCATTTTGCACTTTGGCTTTTGATTAGATTTGAGCCCCTAGTCATATGTTGCGTAACGTATCTAGAACACGTACCATAAAACAATAAAGTTTGATGTACCCATACAAAACTAAGGCAAAACATATGCATATAGTTCGATTATCATAAAAAATCTGTGCACATGACTACAACCACTCATGTAACGCTCTGGGTCTTGACAGAGAGCCAACTTGACAGAGAGCCAATCTTACTAAAAACAACGTACATCCAATATTTCAGTTGTTACAACTGAAGCAATATGCATGCCAAAGTACGGAAGGTCGTGAATTTGTCAAAAAACACTCGATCATAAAAAGCAACAACAGATAACAGTGGGGCTATACAGCGGCATGAATGAACAAACGTAGAAGAAACATGCTGATCACTCAAAAAATGTAAGAAGGGGTACCTTTACACTGGCGCGCACCAACGTCGAGCTTCGGAATGCGATCTTCAGCGCCTCTACAGCGACATGCATGAAATGATCCTTGATTTTCTCGTCACGGCAGCCGTTACGGCAGCGGGGTTGGGGGAAGGACCACCACGTAGTGGTGGTTGAGGGCTGAGGGGTTGGGCGAAGGGGATGGAGGACGGGGCTATGGGGGCGGTGCTGGGTGCGGGGAGACAAGGGTCTCTCGGATTGGGGGACAGTCCCGTTTGGGGGGAAAAATATAGGGGTCGGGGTGGGGTAGCGGTGACCGCAGCAGGGTAGGGGGTGGGGTAACCTGCGAGGTTGGTCTGGGGGGGACGTGGAGTGGGGCAGGGAGAATTTTGGAGGGAAGGGGGTTGGAGTGGAGGGCTGATTGGGGGAGAGAATGGCTGGGCGGGACGGGCTGGGCGGATTGACCGAAGTGGGTGAGCTGTGGGGAGGGGTATTTTGGGGAAGGGGAAATGTTGATTTTTTTAGAAACCCATTTTCCACAACTCACCCCACCTTTCAGAAATTTTAGGAATTGGCCCCCTCTTTTCACAATTTCCACAAAAAAACCCATCAACCCCAAATATTTAATAAAAAATCTCATGTTTTCCTAATTTTCCCAATCATCATCAGCAACACCCAAAATTTGTCTTTTTATCAGGCCACTTCTAAAAATACTAATTCGAATGGTATTGTGACATTAAATTACATGGTGGGCCTTAGAGAACAGTTTAAATGTGTTTTTAGTGACTAATCTAGTACTTCATAGTATTTAGTTGCTAGTGTAATTGGATTAGGACACAAAAATAGATTTTAACTTGGATTGGGACTTTAAGTTGTATAACAACTATATAAGAAAGAAAATATGAAAGTCTTAATATATTATTGGAGAGACATCAAGGAGAAGAAAAAGAGAAAAATTCTTAGTTAAAGATTTTTTGCAATTTCAAGGATAGGGTTGTGATCGATCTAAGTAAATTTGCTACTTTGAGGTAAGAGTTTTCTCACGTATTTACCTCATCTGAACTTTGATTATCAATTTATTCGTGAATTTGTTTGTGAATTAGAATTCTGGTCTCGTTTTTTTGCAGCATGTCATGCTTTGGCAGTCATAATTGTATTGATCTTAGATTTTGATCGGTAAGAGTTTGATTGTCACATATTAATTGTTTTTTATTTATCTCAATTGATCTAATGTTTGTACACTACAAGAAAAGACGTCTTTTGCAACGGATTTTTAACGACGGAATATATTCCGTCGCTAAAATGAGTTTTATCGACGGAAATCTCGGTCAGTAAAACTCCGTCGTAAAATAATATTTAAGCGACGAATTATTCCATCGCTAAAAACTCCATCGGCAAAAATAGACCTTCACCGACGGACTTTTAGCGACGGAATAACTCTGTCGCTAAAAATCTATTTAACTCTCAGATTTGGTTTTCTCTCTCACTGCTTCTTTTCTCGAAAATCCCAAAACCATTTCCGGCGATTGTGCCACCGCCGTTCTCACATCCTGCCCCACCTTCGGCGCCACCGAAAGCCTCGACACCGGCGGCGACCTCCCTCGACACCGGCGGCAACCTCCATCGACACCGGCGGTGACTTCCCTCGACCCCGGCGGTGACCTCCCTGGACAACGGCGGTGACCTCCCTCGACACCGGCGACTCCCATCAGGTAATTGTTTTTTTTATAGTGTTTAATATCACTACCCATTGGTTCTTGCACTGTTATTTTTTCATTTGCTCTTCTTGTGCATTTAATAAAACAGCAGAGAACCTTTATCTCAACGACGACAACGTTTTTAGTTTTGGGTTTTGTTTTCTACGAGCTCGCCAGTTTTGCTTTAGATTATCAGCATTCCTCCTCGCTTTGAAAGATTGAATCTGCAATTAGAATCATGCCATCAGAGTTACCAAAAGCCTGGTACTACTACAGAACACCATACCCATCTCCTCCCGTTAGGAGATCCTCATGCCCTTAGCACGAATGTAGATGAATACCAAGTTAAAGTTTTCAACTCAAAATTGAACTTCTTTTTCAGAATGGAAACAAATATCGTTGTCAAGAATGCATCTAGAATACAACATGATCCAGAGTCAAACCCAACGTACCAAGCTTCTTCTTCTTCTCTGGATTAATCACCGAAGAAGAACTCTTGACCTGAATGATTCATCTCATGCAAGGTCACATGTCGAGTTTCTTAGGGAACTGGTTATTTGTCGGATGAACTAATCGTAGGGTCACGAGGTGTTTCACCTCCCTCACCCCAAATTGAACCCTAAATTAACCCCTAATTGAACCATAAATTGAATGCCCTAATCCAACTGAAACCTAAATTGAACCCTAAATTGAATGCCCCAAATCAACTGAACCCTAAATTGATTCAATAGAACTCCCTAATTGAACCCTAAATTGATGTAATTGAACCCTAATTAAACCCTAAATTGAATGCCCGTGATCGAACCGAACCCTAAATTAAACTAATTGAACCCTAAATTGAATGTCCTAATATAATTGAACCCTAAATTGAAATAATTCAAGCGCATCAGATATGTGCATTTTGAACAATTTTTTCCTATTTGAACATTGATAATTTGTTTGATAATTTTAGGTTGTTAATTGTGTATTTGAGAATTGTGATTATTGATCTGTGATTTTAGGTTGTTAATTGATGATTTTAGGTTATTAGCTGTGCATTTGAAGTAATTGCGATTATTAATTGATGATTTTAGGTTGTTAATTGATGATTTTAGATTGTTAATTGTGCATTGAGCATTTGAGATATTGAGATTATTGACAGAGAATGGGACCCAATTGGATTGAATGTGTGATTTTTGTTAATTTTTATTGCATTGGGCGGCATTTGAGAATTGAGAATTGAGATTGTTGGCGGAGGATGGGACCCAATTGGATTGAGATACCTGTTAGTTAGCGCATATATGGACTCCACGTCTGATTGACGGTGTCCGACATTTAAAAAATAAATATTTTAATAAATCAATTAACCCTAATTAATTAGCTCTAATGAGCCTAATTAGTTTTAATTAACCCTAAGAACCTAATGAAAATCAAAGTAGCTGTAATTACCCCAAATTAGCCAAAATGAACCCAATTATGCGCATATTGATTATAGTTAGTCTAATTAGTCGTAATTTGCACTAACATAACCCAATTAAGCCTAATTAGCGCTAATTAGGAATAATCAACACTACTCGGCACAATTAAACCCTAATTAGGACTAAATAACCGTAATTAGGACTAATCAACCATAATTAGCTATAATTATCTGAAACTAGCCCTCATTAACATTAATTAGCCCTAACATAACCCAATTAAGCCTAAGTAGCCCTAATTAGGACTAATCAGCACTACTCGGCACAATTAAACCCTAATTAGGACTAAATAATCCTAATTAGTCCTAATCAACCCTAATTAGCTATAATTAGGCCAAACTAGCCCTCATTAACATGAATTAGCCCTAACATAACTCAATTAAGCCTAATTAGGACTAATCAGCACTACTCGGTACAATTAAACCCTAATTAGGACTAAATAACCCTAATTAGTCTTAATCAACCCTAATTAGCTATAATTAGGCCAAACTAGCCCTCATTAACATTAATTAGCCCTGACATAACCCAATTAAGCCTAATTCGGACTAATCAGCACTACTCGGCACAATTAAACCCTAATTAGGACTGAATGACCCTAATTAGTCCTAATCAATCCTAATTAGCTATAATTAATACTCGTAATTAACCCTAATAACACAGTTAGCCCTAATTAGCCCTTGTCCTTCCCATAATTACTCCATATTGCCCAGAGAAGGTTCAATTACTCGTTGTTTACAAACCCTGCCTTCTTTATATTAGTTGTTGTTTTGAGAAGTCTATTGGCAACGAGATGGTTCAACTCGTTGCCAACGAATTCTATTTAATGTGGAATTGGTAACATATGTAACGATCTTTCTGTAGTTTTGATATTTCGGAAAGATTCTTGCATATGTTATCAATTTCTGAACGCATGCATGCATAGAAACCCTTAGTTCCCGTTCAAAGGTACTCATTACAAAGTAATGCTTTGTAATGAGCCTTTGGATGTCCAGTTTGGACAATTTGGAAAAGCTAATTGTTTATAAAATAGTGTTTTGACTCATGCTTTGTGTTCTATGTCGTGGATATTTGGTACACGTTCTCGTGTGTTTCTCGGGGTGCATACAGATCTGATTTTCTAACATCCGTCAAACCTTCTTGAGTAAGGTTAGATGAATGTTAGAACATCTAATCGATGTCGTGTACTTGGAGAAATGTGGGGAGGTGCTGCCGAATTTTTCACAGACATGGGACTAAGCATGAGTACTGTTTTATAAACATGTGCTTTTCTGAATGGGATAGGACCACTACATGTTAAAGAGTGGAGGGGAAATATGTAGACATGTTGTAACATTCATGCATTCATATTTACATCGGCAATGCCTAATCACTGGTCATAATTGAAGGTGGTATATAGTACGATAATTCAGTCGTCATGTCAGTCGATCGAAGTTGGATGAAAAGGAAGAATGTTGAAAATTTTGAGTGTCGCGTTGACGAATTTCTCGACTTCGCTTACGCGCATCCTGCACATGTTGACTTTGATAAGATAAGGTGTCCGTGCGGTAGATGTGAGTTGTTGCACTGGAGAAAAAGAATTGAAGTAAAATGGCATCTTCGTCGGTACGGTTTTATGGGTGGATACACAAGGTGGACGTAGCACGGGGAAACGATAGTATTGTCGTCCAACCCGACTAGTCAAACTGAAGTTAGGGAGGAGGCACGATATGATTATCGAGATATGATTATGGATGCTTGGCATGCTAATATTGACTGGGGTGACGACAGTCCACAACCGCCGAACAAGGGGGCTCATCAGTTTTATGAGGTGTTGAGAGCTGCGGAAGAGCCGCTGTGGGATGGAGCTCCGAAACACACACGGCTGTCTGTGGGTAGTAGGTTATTACAGTTGAAATCAGACCACGGGCTGAGTGAGAAAGGTTTTAACGAGTTTGTTACCTTAATCAAAGAAATACTGCCCGAAAGTGAAAAGCTACCGCCGTCGTACTATGACGCGAAGAAGATGATGAGGAAACTTGGGTTGAGCTATGACCGGATAGATGCGTGCAATAACGATTGTGTGTTATTTTGGAAAGAGAATAAGGATTTGTCACGGTGTCCAGTATGTGATCATTCGAGGTACAAACCGGACAAAGGGAAGAAGAAAAACATTGCATGGAAGATATTGCGATATTTTCCGATCACACCACGGTTTCAGAGAATGTACTACTCCTCCAATACGGCTGAACATATGAGGGCTCACCGTGAAACTCGCAGCAACGATGTCGATGTGCTCGTGCCGTGATAGGAGCGTCCTCACCCCCTGCTGCCCCTCCATAGACACCAGCTCCTCGTCCTCAGTTGGACGACGAGGAGATCCAGCGCATTGCTACAATGGTAGTGAGGATGATCAGGGAGCAGGGCACTGCTGGACAGGCCGAGCCGGCCCCGGATCAGCAGGATCCAGATCCGGGACTCGGCAACACAATTTCGAATAGCTTCCCCTATTTCCTTCTTTGTACTAATTTAATGCTTGGAATTTAATATATGATCTATTTCAAGACTTTTCAAACTCATCTTAAGTATAATTAAATTTGTTGGAGTCTTTTTAAATTATATAGTATTGTTATGTGAACTATTTGAACCGTTTTGAACTTCATTTTATACTGTTTTGAACACATTGAAACCTTTTGACCTAATAAAAATGCAGTTTTCTGTTGGAAAGTATCACTTTGACTCATAAGCGCTATCCTCATCGAGTTCACTACTTTGACATTGTATTGTCCACTTGTACAAACTATTTGTTCTTGTTGATAATCTGATTTTTTAAAAATTGATACATTATTTTGGTACTTGCTATGCACCTTAGTACCATATCATTTTTTATTAACTCTAATTGCTTTTAGCGATATAGCGTGCTTTGTACTCTGCGGGTGAGTGCTTGTGTTTATCCATATTGGAATTTATGCTCACAACCCCCCTCCCCAACTGCCATACTTCCAGGCTATCAGTAATTAAGTGTTCGGAGTTGTGCCAATAACTACAAGGCATTGTTAAGTAAGAAACTTTCTAGTGAAAGATTTCTTTCTTTTTTAATATTCAATGGGAGATAGATTGTTAGAGATTGCTGAAGTAACCTTCCTTGTATTTTGAAAGATTGTACTCGTACAAAAACTCTATCTTTAAAGTAGTTAGGAGGTGATATTAGACTGGAAGTTCATGTGTATAGAATGCTCTACTCTATCTTTAAAGTATGATTTTGTAAGTCGCATGTCGGGATCTCTCTAAAAACTTGGGTCGTTACATAAAGTATCATAAATCCTGTTCCCTTTTTGAAAGTAATCATGCATGGACAGATAACCCTGTTAAATTGATGTAAATCAGAGCAAAGGTTGAAGTTTTCCACTTTTAACTGAGACGCAAATATGCGATCAAGGGACAACCACATAGCAGAAGAAGTATGTAGCCAGAGCACTTGAACAAAAAGTGGCATCGTAAGGGACGAAAAAATTCAGCTAAGTAAAAACCTGGTCCTATTTATGCCAGAGAACATATGCATGATTCAGTTCCCAATATACGTCAGTGGACGAGGAGGGTTAGCAACTGTAGTTTCGGAACGTGGTGAGGGAATTTCAGCTTCAACAGTTGCAAGATATTTCGGCGATGGAGTAGCAAAGCTATCAACAAAACCCAAAAGGTCATATCCTCGAAGAAGAGGGAGAAACTGGCATTTCCAAAGTAAATAATTTTTATTAGTGAATTTCACAGAAATTAAGTTGAACATGGTTAAGTAGAAAGAGGAGATTGGAGAGTGATGAGGTGTTGGACTAGGTAGACATGGCGGGGCAATGAAAAGTAGTTAGGAAAAAAAACTAGACAAAAAACAGGCCTTAGGACTTAGGTTCTTGATACCGTGTAGAAGAGGAAAAAATAGGAGAGGGAAAAGTTATTTCTTTCATCAGGTTCGTACACATGCTTCTGTTTATATACAGATTAAAAGATAAGATAATGTACATATGAGTTATTCTTAAATCTTAACATAATCAAGGGGATACTGTTTTTGAATTTGAACTTGGACAGCTTCATTCTTTGATGCTCCAGTAATAAAAAAGCGAAGAATCATTTTAAACGATCAACAGCAACCCCCTGTTATATCCTCAACTCCAAGGGTTCTGTTAGGTATTTTGCAGCCGTACACGATTTGAAAATGTTCGCAACGTTTAATATAGTGCTATAAAATTGAGGCTCAAACCACCAGCTTTTCCTTCCATGGCATGGAGGAGAACACTTAGATAGTATGGGGAGAAAAAGACCTACCTCACCATGGCAAATGGCCTTTCACAATCTTTAGTGTGTGGCTGTGTGCATGCCTTTTATTCGGAAGTAAGAAATAGATAAATGAAGCGTGAAACTCAGCTGATTGCGGAGAGCATCCAGAGTGACAGCAAAATTAGGGGTTGGTGAGTGGAGCCTGCCAATGTGCCATAAGGCTTAATCGATTACTAAGTCATCAGAATGTCTGGTACATGTATTATTGCTTGAAGGTGCAGGGGACCAATAAGAACAGCTGACTTATTCTACTAAATATTGTTGTTTTGGGGGTTGTTGAACTTTTAATTAAGGGATTACCAATTCATAAGTGGCTTGAACTTATCTATTCTTTAAATTAAGTGATTTCTATAACCCGAAATGATTGTGTATGACCATGATCGGACAAACCTAGGACTTTAACAAAGGTAGCTGATATACCTAGTCGCGTTCTCAAAATTTAAGAAAGTGTTTGAGAGTTGACTTTTCATTCTAGGATTTGAGGATTTCCCTTTTTCCCGGTAATATATGATTGCTGGAGATGGCTGCAAGGCTCTGTGTTTTTGGTAAAAGAGTGTCACTAGCATTTCCAAACTCGTGCTGACAAGAACTGACTGATATACCCTGCAAGCTGCAGCGCAAGCGCAAGTAATTCTTTACATGGCAGACTTGAACTGCAATTTGGTTTCGTATTAGTGAAGAAAACGGAAATTCAGGTAGTGTTAGAAAATTATTTTGTTTTCAATCAAAATAAGAGAAAAAAATACATTCTTTTCCTTCGGTTTTAAAAATCAGTTACAAGTACAGCGGTGTTTTTGCAAACTCTTATTTTGGAGTTTTGGGTTTTTATTTTGAGATCCACCCCCCCCCCCCCTCGCGACACACAACCACCGCCCACCCCCACCAGCCACTGCCACCCCGCCGACCACCGTCACGCCCCACCACCGCTAATGCAACCACCATTAAAGAAAAAATTCAAAATAAAAAAATTAAAAATAAAAACTTGGTAATCAAAGACCCGTTTATTTTTATAAAAAATAAAAACTAAACTGGTTTTGATTGTTTTTTTTTTCTTCTATGAAAATAGAAAACTAAAACTGTAAGTGATTTCAAACAGACCCTCAGTTAGCCGATAATCATGCCCTCTCTTTCAATTCCCATCTTGTGCCAATATTTCAAGGCCATTCCTATTTTTCAAAAAATTAAACATTTATGTTGACTTATTGATTTTGATGATTCCAGACATATTATCTCTAACATTAATCTGACAACTTTATTAAGATAAACATTTCAGGATTTATCTCTTAATCAAACAAAGACAAGATCTTGACATGGACAAAGCTTGAATCAGAACTTGGACTCGGGATTTAAAGCCATGGACTACATTGAAGATGCAAGAACCTGATGTCAAATTTTTTTCTTGTCAGTATAAGTCTTTCTTAAAAGATCTGACAGAAATTCTAGTAAAGAACCAAATCTTTTAGTCGAAGTCAAGTGTTTTAGTCGAAGTCAAGCATTTCAGTCGAAGTCATCAGTTTTAGTCGAAGTCAAGCATTTCAGTCGAAGTCATCAGTTTCAGTCGAAGTCAAGTAGTTTTAGTCGAAGTCAAGTGTTTCAGTCGAAGCCAAGACTTTCAGTCGAAGCCATGACTTTCAGTCGAAGCTAAATGTTTTAGTCGAAACAAAAACTTTTAGTCGAAGCCAAATCATTTGTTTTTAGTCGAATCCTTTTTTGGACTTTTCCTTCCTAACGGTTCACTTCTGCTACATATATAAATAGGGGGTCCTTGGGAGCATTTACTCTCTCTCTTGCGAAAATCTTTTTCATACTCTCAAATACATCTCAAAAACTCTCTCTCATCTTGATATCTTATCTTTCATTCTCTATTGAGTGAGTTTTTATCCTTGAGATTGTTCATAGTGAGCTTCTTGGTTTGGTTCTTGAAAGGATATAGATCTTCCCACCTAAGAAGGCTTAAATCTTATTCTTCATTGTAATATTTGCTCAAGAAGGAGCTTGTTTGTTTACATTCAACTTGTAAATCTCTTTTCATTTGTAATCTGTTGGAAACCTTGGAAGGGTTTCGGAAATTGTACTGCGGTTTGAGCTAGCGCCCGAAGCTAGTTGGTTTAGTGAAAGGCTCGAGTAGGTCTCCCTTGCGTGGAGTGCTCGAGGACTGGACGTAGGCTGGTGGGGCCGAACCAGTATAAATCTCTGTGTTAAATTTATCACTGTTATATTTGTCATCACTTTGTATCTCAGTTTTTAATTTATACTCAAGCTGTAAAACACCTATTCACCCCCTCTAGGTGTATTTAGGGACCTACAAGTGGTATCAGAGCCGTGTGCTCTGGTTATTTTCTTTGACTTAATCGTCAAGAGCTAAAGATCGCGTTATGGAAGAAGGTTCAGCAACCACCAGGCCACCGCTGTTGAAAAATGACAACTACAGCTACTGGAAGAATCGCATGAGGAATTTTCTCAGGCAGGATACACACGTCTGGTATGTTGTTGAAAATGGTCCTATAATTCCGATGAAGGATGGACCAGATGGAACCAAGATTCCGAAAGGAATTCTTGAAATGGACTCTCATGAGGCGCAGCTCTTCTCTATGGATGACAAAGCTAAGAACATTATCAGCTGTGGCCTCGACATGAATGAGTACAATCGAGTCTCAGCATGTGAGACTGCTAGAGAAATGTGGAGGTTGTTGGAAGTTACTCATGAAGGTACAAATCAAGTAAAGGAGACCAAGATCAATATGTTGGTCCAGCAGTATGAGGCCTTCAAGATGAAGGAGCACGAGTCCATAAATGAGATGTACTCCAGATTCACATTTATTATAAATGGACTAAAGCTTTTGGGTAAAATCTACCCCGAGAAAGAAGTTGTCCAAAAAGTTCTCAGATCTCTCCCAAAGAGATGGGAAGCAAAGCTCACAGCCATTCAAGAGGCAAAGGATTTGAATGTGCTGAAACTCGAAGAATTGGTGGGTTCTCTAATGACTCATGAAATTACAATGAAAATTCATGAAACTACAAGAAGAAGAACTTAGCTCTTAGAGCTGAGGCCTCACATGAACTTTCAGAAAGCAGCGACGACTCTGATCCTGAAATGGCACTAATCACTCGAAAGTTCAAGAAGTTTCTTGCAAGCAAGCGAGACGGGAAGATTAGGAGAAATCCTACAAACCAATCACATCAGAGAAATAATGGTGATTGGAACGTAAAGGAAAGTGCTGACGCCTGCTATGAGTGTGGTAGAACTGGGCACATCAAAAAATACTGTCCACAACTCAAGAACAAGACTGTAAGTAGCAACAGTCGAGATTTCAGAGAAAAGAAGTTCAAGCCTAGAAAAGCTCTGCTGACTTGGGATGACTCGGATGAAAGCGACAAAGAAATTAACGAAGATGATGAAGTAGCCCAACTTTGCTTCATGGCCAAAGACGAAAATTCCAAGGTAATCTCTGAGAATCCTGATTTCAATGAACTCAAGTCAGCTTTTCTAAAACTGAAAATTATGAAAAGTTAAAAGTTAAGAATGCCAATCTAAAAAGTAAAGCTCTTTCTTTAATTAATACTGTTGAAGAGTTGGAAGGCGAAAAGGAAGAATTTCAAAAAAAGATTGAACTCTATATTTTTGAAAATACTTCCTTGAAAAATAATCTGAACGCTTCTAAGAAGGAAAACTCTCTTTTGTCCTCTAAAATTCAATCTCTCCATGAAGTAAAAGCTCCAGTTGAAAACAATCTTTTAAAATCTCAACTGGAAGATATTTCTATGCAAAAAATTAATCTAGAAAAGGAGATTGAAGATCTGAATTTTACCCTTTCAAAATTTACTCAAGGAAGAGAGAATTTAGATATTCTTTTGGGAAGACAAAGATGTGTTTTTGAGAAATGTGGAATTGGATACGACCCTTCAAAGAAGCAAAAGGACTATAAAAACTTCTTTCACAAAAATTTAGCTTCTTGCTCTCCTTTCACACTCTGTACAATATGTAAAAAGAAAGGGCACTTAGCTAAAAATTGTCCTCGTAGTGCTGTCAGAAATAAGGCATTCCCTTCTATTACAAAAAACAAAGTGAAACAAGTTTGGGTGCCAAAATTTCGTTTATCTAATCTTCCAGGACCCAAGAAAGTGTGGGTACCTAAAGGAACGAAACCAGAGTCTATTGTAGGTATGCTTGAAAGCAAGGACAGATTCCAACAAATGGATTCTCGACAGCGGATGTTCAAGACATATGACCGGTGATCGCTCTCTTTTCTCTCACATCACTCCGAAGAATGGAGGACTTGTTACCTTCGGAGACAACTCAAATGGGAAGATCATTGGTAAAGGTAAAATTGGTACAGGCTCCATTACTATAGAGAATGTATCCTTGGTTGATGGGTTGAAGTTCAATCTGATAAGTATCAGTCAACTCATCGATAGCGGACACAAAGTGCAGTTCGAAGGCGATAAATGCCTAATCTGTCATGCGTCAGATGGAGGTACCTTGGTCGGTAAGAGAGATGGTAATATCTATACTTTATCTTTTGATGCATCTGACTCTTCGCGGGAAGTTTGTCTTTCCGCTCAGCATAATGATATTTGGTTGTGGCATCGTAGATTAGGTCATGTTCACATGGACCTAATCAAGAAACTTCTCTCGAAAGAGCTTGTCAGAGGCCTTCCTAAGCTAAGGTTTGTCAAGGATAAGGTCTGCGATGCCTGTCAATATGGTAAACAGTCAAAAACATCCTTTCAAGCCAAAAATGTCGTTTCCACTTCTCGCCCTCTTCAACTCCTTCATTTAGATCTATTTGGCCCTTCGAGAAATGTCAGCCTTGGTGGAAAATTTTATGCTTTCGTTATTGTTGATGATTTCTCCAGGTACACCTGGGTTCTTTTTCTAACTCATAAGGATGAGGCGTTTGAAATTTTTTTTAGTCTTGTTAAACTGCTTCAAAATGAGAAGGAGTTGAAGCTTGTAAAAATTAGAAGTGATCATGGCGGTGAATTTGAAAAAGATTTTATTCCTTTTTGCATTGAAAATGGCATTTCACATGAGTTTTCTGCTCCTCGAACACCTCAACAAAATGGGGTTGTAGAGAAAGAATCGTACTTTGCAAGAAATGGCCAGAACCATGCTTCATGAAAATTCTCTGCCAAAATATTTTTGGGTCGAAGCCGTCAGCACTTCTTGTTACGTGTTGAACAGAGTACTCATCAGACCAATTCTTGATAAAACACCTTACGAATTGTTCTCAAATCGAAAACCAAAAATCGATTATTTCAAGGTTTTTGGCTGTAAATGTTTTATTTTGAACAATCGTGAAAATTTGGGAAAGTTCGATGCGAAATCTGACGAGGGAATATTTCTTGGTTATTCTTTAAAAAGTAGAGCATATAGAATTTATAACCGTAGAACTATGACTATTGAAGAATCTATGCATGTAGTATTTGAAGAATCTAACGTTGAAAAACCTAGTAAGAATGCAGGTGATGACAGTGAAGAACTCTCACTGGACTTGAACAACAAACTTAATGTTTCTTCAACCGAGGGGGAGTGCACAACATCCACTCACAACAACAGTGATGTGACACAGCCACTCCCAAAAAGTTGGAAATACTCATCAAGTCATCCACTAGAACAAGTCATAGGTAATGTGGAACGCGGAGTTACTACACGATCTACGGTAAATCTTTTTTGTGCGGAATTTGCTTTTCTTTCTCAAATTGAGCCTAAAAATATTTCTGAGGCTCTAAACGATTCTGAATGGATTCTTGCCATGCAAGATGAATTGAATCAATTTGAGAGAAGCAATGTTTGGTCACTAGTCCCGGCTCCTGTTCAACAAAAGGTCATTGGAACTAAGTGGGTTTTTCGAAACAAACTTGATGAAAATGGCCATATTGTTCGTAACAAAGCTAGACTAGTTGCTCAAGGATACAATCAAGTCGAAGGGGTTGATTTTGATGAAACCTTTGCCCCAGTTGCTCGACTTGAAGCTATCCGAATGCTTTTGGCATTTTCATGTCATTTGAATTTTAAACTTTTTCAAATGGATGTGAAAAGTGCTTTCTTGAATGGGGTAATACAGGAGGAAGTTTTTGTTAAACAACCTCCTGGTTTTGTAAATGAAAAATACCCCGATCATGTCTTCAAGCTGAAAAAGGCTTTGTACGGTCTTAAACAAGCCCCTCGAGCTTGGTATGATCGTCTTAGCAGCTTTCTCATTGATCATGGATTCTCTCGTGGCAAAGTCGATACCACACTCTTCACGAAAATTCGGAATTCGCATATCTTAATAGTTCAAATATATGTTGATGACATTATTTTTGGTACCACTGACGATGACTTATGCCAAGAGTTTGCTGAGAATATGCGCAGGGAATTTGAGATGAGTATGATGGGAGAACTTACTTTTTTCCTTGGACTTCAGATCAAGCAGTCAAAAGAAGGAATTTTTATAAGTCAGTCTAAGTACTCACGGGAGCTTTTGAAACGGTTTGGCTTGGATAATGCTAAACCTAGAGGGACCCCGATTTCTTCTAGCGTTAATCTTGTGAAAGATGAAAATGGTAAAGATGTAGATAACAAACTTTACCGTGGCATGATTGGTAGTTTGCTCTACCTTACTGCTTCTAGACCTGACATAATGTTTAGTGTATGCATTTGTGCTCGTTTTCAAGCTTGTCCCAAAGAATCTCATCTTTCTGCAGTTAAACGTATTTTTAAATATCTTTCTGGAACTTTAAATTTGGGACTCTGGTATCCACGGAACTTGTCGCTAGATCTAGTAGGTTTTTCTGACTCTGATTATGCGGGATGTCTTGTTGATCGAAAGAGTACTAGTGGCACATGTCAGTTCCTCGGCGATGCTTTAGTGTCGTGGCATAGTAAGAAACAAACTTCTGTGGCTCTCTCCACTGCTGAAGCGGAATATGTTGCAGCTGGAAGCTGTTGTGCCCAAGTATTATGGATGCGTCAAACTTTACGAGATTTTGGTGTCTTCATAGATCATATTCCTATTATGTGCGATAGTAGCAGTGCTATTGACATTAGTAAAAATCCTGTCCAACACTCACGCACTAAGCACATCGATATTCGTCACCATTTTCTCCGAGACAACGTTCAGAAAGGATTAATAGAACTCAAGAAAGTTGGCTCTGAAGATCAGCTCGCAGATATATTTACAAAACCGTTAGCTGAATCCTCCTTTTGTTCACTTCGTCGTCGCTTAGGAATGTGTGATCTTAGCTAAATTCCTTTTTACCAAAATGACCGCTTCATTTTTTGCTCATTCAGTCGACATTTTAGTCGACTAAAAGCTTTTCAGTCGACTAAAACTTCACTTTCAGTCGAATGCGAGTCGTCATCCACTTTCAGGATCATTCGGTTTAAGTCGACTCAAAGTACACTTTCAGTCGACTAAAACCTAATCAGTCGATTGAAAGTCATGTTTCAGTCGACTAAAAGTTTGTCGTCTATAAATAGGCCCACCTTTTTCACTTTAACTTTTTACTGTTCCCTTTTCACTATTTGCTTTTCGTTTTCACAGACTCACACTTTTCTTCTCTCTCCTGTCCACCTGTCACTACAAGGACCCACATGGACCCGAATCCACGTCCTCGTAGTCGTCGTCGTCTGCTCATTGACTCTGACGATGAGTCCGACGCGGCTCCTGCCTCGACTGATGCTCATGCTACTGCTGTTGTTGCTGCTGCTGCTACTCCACCGCCATCCTCCCGCCGCCGCACTCGTCAAACTTCAGCTGCTGCTACCCGTCCTTCGTCCTCTACACCAGTCCCTCCGCCATCTACTGCTCCACCATCCTCAGGTAATGTTGCTCCTACTCCTCCTCCACCTGCTGCCCCTTCTTCATCTTCATCTGCACCGCCACCAACCTGTCCACCCCCTACCTATCCCTATATCTCACCTACCGATATACTTCACATTCCCCATTTCTTTCCCTCCGTCGAAGACCAACTCACCTACTATACCAGTTTCGTCAATCGCGAGGTCATCCCCGGTCGCCCAAGTGATGTCGCTCTCATGACTCAACTTGGCCTTACCAGCATTTTTGAGCGAATGGGATGTCTCTCCATTCTCTCTCCTCCTGCCACTTATTACCCGGCCCTTGTTCGCATGTTCTACTCCAACATGCATTTTTTCGCTCCACCACCCTCCTCTCTGACCACTTCTGTGAATGGGGTCCACATACGTCTCGATGCCACCACCTTAGCCCAAATACTCGATTTCACCAATCCATCCTCAACCCTTGTCTTCACCGCAAACACGTGGTGTACCTCCAGCTCTTTTACTCCCCTCCAACAAACCCAAACTCTTCTAGGCGACCCGCCAATTTCTCGGCCCCGTAAACCTAGTCTAGGTGACCTCTCTCCTCTTCACCGTGTTCTTCATCTTATCCTTTGTTATAATCTCTCTGCTCGCTCAGGATCTTATGCTACCTTTTCCTATTTAGACATCATCCTTCTCACCCACTTCATTCGGGGTTCTCCTTTAAACATTGCGGGCATCATCATGCTCGTAATGAATGCCCAAAAAACAAAATCCTCTGCCAATCTTCCTTTCAGACTCCTGCTCACCCGTGTTTTTGAACATTTTCATGTCCCTCTGCCCACCTCTACCTCGGAGTGTATCCCCCTTCCGAGTCACCATGTTCTTGACGAAACCTCTCTTCGTCGTGCTGGTTTCGTCCTTCGCTCTGATCTCACCTCCGACACTGTCCTTCTTGAGCGCGTCACTGCTACCGATCCTTCCCACACCCAGTCTGTTCCGGCCTCTGCTCTTGCTTCTCTTCCTCCTCCCTCGCCTGCTCCAAAATTCCTTCAGCCGCGTTTTCTGCTCCTCCCTCGTCTATTCCACCAACACCACCTTCTTCTACTCCGTTCATCCTCCTGCACAGACTGACCCATCTAGCTCTTCCCCTTTCCTCCCCCTGACCCTTCCTCCTCGATCCCACATCTGCCCACTCCTCCTCACCCTTTTTTCTCTAGTCCGCTTGACGACTTCTCCAACCTAAATTTTGATGAGTTCCTCTCTTTCGACACCCCCAACCTCTCTGAAACTCTTTCACGACTTTCTACTTCGATTCAGTTAATTCTTGAATCGCAAACCACCCTTGCTGCTACTGTTGCAGCTAACCACACCGCTCTCCTTCATGAGCTTACTGCCCTTCAGCAGTCGGTTCAACACTCCTCCGCTCAGCTTCTCTCGAACCAAATCGACTTTCACAACCTGCTCAATGACCTTACTGCTAACCTTTCCTCTCTTCCCCTCAATCACACTCCCCTCATGGAATGTTTGAGTCGGATGCAGCAAGATCTTCGTCACCAGCAGGAAACTGCCCTTCGAGATCATCGTCGCCAGGCTTATCTCACTACGAGCATTCTGACTGAACAAAACCGCTACCTGGCTCATCAGATCTTCGATCAGGCACACGGCTTTCGGGTGACTCGTCCGAATATTTTTCCTTCTCGACACACTGGCACTGAAGGGGAAGAATGGTTCTTTAACCCGCATCTTCCCTACAACCCTCCGCAGCCGCGCTCTCCTCGTGTCGTCGAAGTCGTTGAAGTCCCCACAACCGCTCCGCCACCTGCTGATCCCTCCTCCTCTACCCAGGGTGCTCGCCGCCGTCGGCCTTAGTTTTTGTTTTTTTTTCATTTCTTCTTTTGCTTGTTGCATTAGCTGCCCCTCTTTTGATTAGACAAAGGGGGAGAACAAGTACTTGTTGATCATTGTTTGAATTGATCATTCTTTTGTATGCATCTTTATTAATTCTTTGATTAAAATTTTATAAGATGCTCTTTATGTTATATCCTTGAGTAAATGTTTAACTGATTAAGGGGGAGTATATCGTTTTTTTGTTAGAACTAATATTGTCATCATCAAAAAGGGGGAGATTGTTGACTTATTGATTTTGATGATTCCAGACATATTATCTCTAACATTAATCTGACAACTTTATTAAGATAAACATTTCAGGATTTATCTCTTAATCAAACAAAGACAAGATCTTGACATGGACAAAGCTTGAATCAGAACTTGGACTCGGGATTTAAAGCCATGGACTACATTGAAGATGCAAGAACCTGATGTCAAATTTTTTTCTTGTCAGTATAAGTCTTTCTTAAAAGATCTGACAGAAATTCTAGTAAAGAACCAAATCTTTTAGTCGAAGTCAAGCATTTCAGTCGAAGTCATCAGTTTTAGTCGAAGTCAAGCATTTCAGTCGAAGTCATCAGTTTCAGTCGAAGTCAAGTGTTTTAGTCGAATTCAAGTGTTTCAGTCGAAGTCATCAATTTCAGTCGAAGTCAAGTGTTTCAGTCGAAGCCAAGACTTTCAGTCGAAGCCATGACTTTCAGTCGAAGCCAAGACTTTCAGTCGAAGCCATGACTTTCAGTCGAAGCTAAATGTTTTAGTAGAAACAAAAACTTTTAGTCGAAGCCAAATCATTTGTTTTTAGTCGAATCCTTTTTTGGACTTTTCCTTCCTAACGGTTCACTTCTGCTACATATATAAATAGGGGGTCCTTGGGAGCATTTACTCTCTCTCTTGCGAAAATCTTTTTCATACTCTCAAATACATCTCAAAAACTCTCTCTCATCTTGATATCTTATCTTTCATTCTCTATTGAGTGAGTTTTTATCCTTGAGATTGTTCATAGTGAGCTTCTTGGTTTGGTTCTTGAAAGGATATAGATCTTCCCACCTAAGAAGGCTTAAATCTTATTCTTCATTGTAATATTTGCTCAAGAAGGAGCTTGTTTGTTTACATTCAACTTGTAAATCTCTTTTCATTTGTAATCTGTTGGAAACCTTGGAAGGGTTTCGGAAATTGTACTGCGGTTTGAGCTAGCACCCGAAGCTAGTTGGTTTAGTGAAAGGCTCGAGTAGGTCTCCCTTGCGTGGAGTGCTCGAGGACTGGTTAGGCTGGTGGGGCCGAACCAGTATAAATCTCTGTGTTAAATTTATCACTGTTATATTTGTCATTACTTTGTATCTCAGTTTTTAATTTATACTCAAAGTTGTAAAACACCTATTCACCCCCCTCTAGGTGTATTTAGGGACCTACAATTTAGTCATCCAGTCAGTCGCGGAGCCAGAAACTTAGTTCAAGGTGGGCAATAGCCAATTTTTTTTTTTGCCTAAAATACTGTCACCAATGAGTTAGACCTAACAAACTAATGTATGTGGTCCAAAGCGGCCAGAATCAAAAAATCCAATTATGCAATTTGAACTTCCAAATTCGTTCAGGTGGAGTAGTGTATTCAACTTGTTCATAAAAACTCCAATTTCTCCAACCCCAATTGCCAAATTCAGTGCTAAATTCTCTTAAATGCCAAATTATGACTTCCTAATTGCAAACACAAACAGCAATTGCTAATCTCTAAATCCAAAATTAAAAATCCCACAAAACCTCAATCTGGAACCTATACACCCACCACCCATGAGCAGCAATTACAATCTGAAAATAAAAATTCAAAATCTCAATTTGAAATTAAGAATCTCACTAGCAGCCCCAATTCCAATTCCCAATTGCGAATTGTAAGTTCTAAAAGCCAGTTGTTAAATTCTAATTTCAAATAAAAAAGAAAGGGTTAAAGTTCAAGGAGTAGAAATTTTAACAATAAACACAGGAAGTCTAGATCTTACCTTGCTTTCAAAGTAGAGGATTAGGGTTTGCGACTTTGCGTGGAGGCGGTGGACCAATCTCATTAATCAATGGAAGGATGGTGGTTTTATATTTGGGGAAAAAGCAGGGTATTCAAGATTTTCAGGCTAAAGGAATTGTGGTAGAGAAAATTAGCTGAGATACTGATATTTTTGGGAAAGAAAATATGAAGAGAGCATCACTGTATCATATAACAATACAACATGATGAATCGACGCCGCGGGAGGAATTGATCAATTGACGAATTGAGCAATACACCACGACTTCAACCATCGTGCCGTAATTGAATCTACCATTTACACTATTATGCTGGTCATCGGAGGTGGACCTGCTGTTGAAGGCAGTGGGCCATGGGATTGAGGGTGTAAGCTAGTGACACTACAAGAAAAAAGACTTTTAGAGACGACAATTCCATCGCAAAAAGTCCTATATATGTCGCCAAAGACCTTTAGTGACGGACACACCATAGCTAAAAGTCCGTTGCCTACAACCCCATCTCTAAAAGTTTTGCGACGGAATTTTAAAATCCGTTCAATTAGCGACGGATATTCTGTGCTAACTGTATTTTTTTAAAATAATTTATTGAGTAAAATATTTAGTGACGGGACAATGTGTTGTCAAAAGTTTTGACGATAGATATTTATCTGTCGGTAAAAATTTTCTGATTTAGCTACGGAAAACCCGTCGTTAAAAGTCTGTCGCTTAAAATTTCAGTGACGGCACTTCTGTCGCTAAAGAATCATTTACTCTAGTGAGACTTTTTAGCGATGGAAGAAAATCAGTCGCAAAAAGTCATTAATTTTAAATATATATTTTATTTTTTTAATACCCAAACCTGTAATTACAAATTCTCAACAACACAATCTTAATCCAACAAATAATTCTCAATGCACATTAGGTTAAATAATTACTGATCCATCAGCAATTATTTAACCCTAAAACATACACAACACATATGTATAAAGAATGAATTCTATATCAATTGAAAAATAAAATGTATACAAAGTTTAGGAAGGCACGGGAGCGGGGGGACAATAGAGTAGGGGAGGGGGGTACAAGTCAGGTAGGGGGAGGGACGCACGCGAACGGGATACAAACAGCTAGGAGGCCGAGGAAGGGCTGATAAGGAGTCAGCGAGTCTCGGATCTAGATCCTGCTGATCGCCCTCATCCACGGGGGCACTGGGAGGCAGATCCGACTCAGCATGTCCAGCAGTATTGCCTTGAACGTAAAGGCATGGATGCATTAATCTCGATAACAATCATATAAAGTGTTTACTCAACGTATATAGTGGTTGTACCTGATTATTCGCCGCAATCATCCTATACACCTCCGTAGCAATGTGAAGATCTCGTCCTCTTGTAATGACAGTCATCCCACGGCTGGTGTCTGCGTTTATGGAGGGGCAGCAAGGGGTGCCATGTGCAGTCGTACCAGGGAGGTGTGTATGCAGCCTTTCGGCCTATTGACAACTCCCTATATATCCAGCCATTGCTTTAATCCCCCAGTACTCATGCCCGTACTCATGGACGCTGATGGCTCTCCTGACTGCTGCCCAGACCCCCTGGTCTGTTCATACGAGGCCTGCAAAATAGTGATTTGACGTGCAAAACATTAAGGCAAAAAATATCGAATACAAAGGCAAAAATTTAACAAACTAAACAAATTACTTCGTAACTTACATCGATCTGGCGGGAAATAACTGAAACAAAGTCCCCTGCCTGGTGTTGACCGTCCTTATCTTTCTTCCTCACGTGCGTCTCAGTGTACGTCAGAGCACAGACCTCATTCGGCGCCAGGTTCAGGTACTTAATTACATTCTTGTGTCGGAGGACATCACGAGCCACCGACCCCCCCTCCCATGTACGTGGGATCTTTGTCATGTCTGTTCTGGCTGCACTCTTACTCTTGGCCTTTTAAGATGTATCAGCCTTCCACTTATCAACCATCTCTCCTCATACAGCTGGAGATATTCAATGAGGGGAAATTTTTTCCATTATAGGCAAAAAAAAAGCCTGCCGGCCTAATGCCTATTGCTCAGGCAATTCAAACTTGAACCCTTCCCGCAAGGCATCCAATTACACAATTAATACAATTAATTTAGAATTACGTTCTAATTAAACAAATAATGACCGACACAAACGGCTAAAAATCATACCAGCCAGTCCTCTCATAAGGACTCCCTCGTCGCGGCGTCCCAATCCTTCCAGTATAGTCGTGGCTCAAAGAAGCGGCACTTCAAAAGGACACGAATCTTCATCTTTGCTGGAGTCTCCAGGATATTAATAAAGAAATAACCATTGAGTACATTAAAAAGTGGAGAGTAATAAATATCAGAATTGAAGATTGTAGGTACTGCATTACGTAATTTGTTTACTTACTGGCCCTCCTGGGTAAGAGTAACTCTCTGTTTACACTAGGGTCGATGTGCACCTTGCGTGTCAGTCCACGGCCTCGTCGAGGTCCTACAAAACACCAACATTAATACATATAAAATATAATTTAAATACCAGTCTAGCATTATGACCAAATGTCGTTATCAAATATACCTGGGGTAGAGCCCACAAAAGAAGGAGAACCAGCGAGGGTGTGGGGGGAATCGGCCCGAGGCTGGGGCAACGGCTAGGACTGTGACTAGGGCTACAGTTGCAGCTGTGTTCGCGATTGTGGCTAGGGTCGGGGCTGGGACTGGACCCTCACCTGCTGGATGTTGGCACTATGTGCCTCGTTATCAGCAGGCAATGACAATATGGGAGCCACTAGTGTTGACGCAACTCGACATCCACCACGACCACGACCACGGATGGCCCGTAATCTATCCATGTCTGACTTCGTGTACAACAAGTCCAAATTAAAGAAATTAACACATACAAAACAATGTATAGTCCAAACCATGTTACAACACTATATAAATTAACCAAGTATATATGAACCGAGTATAAAAATACTATATGAACAGAGTACTGAAAGAATGCATGTTACAATACAGTACAAGTCGATCAATCATGTTCATTTTGGGAATCTTGGCCATCATCATCGTTGAAGTCTGGGACTCGTCGTGCTCTTCATCAAGCATTTCTTCCTCTTCGTCAGTAGACTCAGCCTCATTATCTTCAACACTTTCTACGTCCTCCGCATCATCATCTATGACTTTTTCTCCTACATCAACTGTTGCTTAAAGAGGGAGATCGTCCTCACTGTTGTCCACCTCAATAGGTACTGAGATAGGTGCTTGGTCGGCTTAAAGGTGTCTAACTCACTGTTATATGCCACTGGTAATTTCTTGGAATTGATAATTGTATACCAATGGGATTTAGAATTGCAACGTCCTTCATGTAAAAGACTTGTGCAGCTTGACTAGCAAACACAAACGGCTCGTCTGATGCAAGTCTTAACTTAACATTGACATCTGCAATCCCCTGCGAGCTAACACAGATTCCTCTACTGCATGTGACATCAAACCATGTACACTTGAACATTACCAGGAGGTTTTGGGAACTCAGATATGTTAGCTCAACAATCTTATCCAGCTCTCCATAAAAGTTCATGCAATTCTCGTCATAACTATCGTCGTTGACCAAGACTCCACTGTTTTGGGTTTGTTTCGTCTTGTCATCATCTTTTACGTTAAACCTAAACCCATTGATGATATAGCTTCCATGACAGGTTATTTGTTTAATAGGGCCTTGAGTTAGTAATTTCGATGAGGTTACTGGAGCATCGACCGACTGAACCTATTATATAAAACGGTGAAAGTTAATAAACCACATACGGAGTGGCATATGAAACATCATATATTTTGGTTAAAGGCTTACACGTCTTTTGAACCACTCAATAAATTGTGATTTTTGATGAAAGTCAAGTCCAACGGGATCAGTGATTAAAGATTCCGCATCGAATGCACTGTACATCGATATCGGTTATCCTACTGATCACACATTTTTAATTACTTATTGCAGCACTGTACTTTACATTCGTTAGCCACCGAGTATAGGTTCGTCCAAACGGACTACCTGACTGCTTGAATATTGACAATTGCTCTTCCAAATGTGTGCTAGCTCCGGGCTCTTTTCGGTCTAGTTGACTTAACCTTGTATCAACATCAGCTCTAAATATTGGCTACAAAAGTTTACACGCTCTTCCATTACATAAGCTTCAGCAATTGAGCCCTTAATACGAGCTTTATTACAGACTTACTTCTTCAAATAGAATATGAACCTAGAAGTTTAACGAATAGAGTTAGGTGGAATATCAATGAATCAGTATTTGCATTACCTGTAAACGAACAACATAGAGTTAAAGCAAAACCTCTCAAATAGATACATCCACAGGCCCACCCATCTTAGCTTTATATGCCAAGTGAACAAGCTAATGCTCCATTGTATCAAAGAATGGCGGTGGGAAGATTTTCTCAAGCTTGGAAATTGTCAACACAATATTCTTCTCAAGTACCTCCATGTTACTCATCCAGATTGTCGAAGAATTCCGAAAAAAATGAGATAATTTAGTTAGAGTCTCGCATACAACCCTTGGCAACAGTCCCCGGAAGGCAATATGAATGAATCTTTCTATAAATACGTGATAGTCGTGACTTTTCATCCCTTGGAACTTGCATTCTAATACATTGCAGCAACGAGATATGTTGAATGCACACCCATCCGGAAGCTTCAAATTCTTAACCCACTGATAGACCTTCTCCATCAGTTTCTTGTCTAGACAGTAAGGTGCTTTTGAAAGTAGTGTCCTCCCACTGACTGTTCAAGGATGCAGTTCACGGCGTACATCAAATTGTTGTAGATCATTTCTCGCTTTTAGGTGATCTTTTGATTTTCTTTTGAAATTCATCACTGTGTTAAACACATTATCGAAAACATTCTCAATGTACATCACATCCATGTTGTTTTAGATAATAAGTGTCCTCTAGTAGGCTAACTCCTAAAAAATATACTGTTTTATCCAGTTGTGCTCTTTTCTGTATCCTAGAATCTTCTAATCCAGCACACATTTGTCGTATAGTATGTCAGTATTAAGTGCCTACAGGTGGAGAGAGCACTTCTTCACCAAATGGGTAGTCCAGTGTGACAACCTCACGCTCGACTGTCCCGTCGAATTTATCGTTCTGCCCACGAAACTGATGGTCTGGTAGCAAAAGCTTCTGGTAACATCCGAACCACGAGGGCTTCCCTCTATTATTTAACATATGACCAAAATTCACGCACATACATGCAAGGTACGTTAACCTTTCATGTGTGCTCCACCCACACGCCATTCCCAATGTGGGAAAATCGTGTATAGTTCATAACAAATTAGCCCTCATCTAAAAGTTCTATTTGAGGGATGCATCATAAGTTTTGACTCCATGATCCTATAGCTGTTTGAGCTCATCAATCAACGGCCTTAAATACATATTTATGTCCTTACTGGGACTCTTCAGCCTCAGAATAAGGAACGACAAAAACATGTATGGCTTCTTCATGCACATGCCTGGTGAAAGGTTGTACAAAACAATAATGATAGGCCATGTCGAGTAAGACGTGCTAGACTACCCGAAAGGGTTGAACCCATCGGTTGCCAAACCGAGTCTAACATTCTGAACTTTCTGAGCAAAGCTTGGATGTCGGTGGTCAAACTCCTTTCACGCTTCACCATCAGCTGTGTGTATCAACACATCGGCATTGTTGCTACGAGTCTCACAGTGAACCCTCATGTGTTCAGCTGTATTGGAGGAGTAGTACATTCTCTGAAGCCTTGGGGTAGTGAAAAAATATTGCGGTATCTTCCATGCAATGTTTTTCTTCTTCCCTTTATCTAGTTTATACATCGAATGATCACATATTGGACACTGTGTCAAGTCCTTATTCTCTTTCCAGAATAGTACACAATGTTATTGCACACATCTATCCGCTCATAGCTCAATCTAAGTTTCCTCATCATCTTCTTCGCATCATAATACGATGGGGGCAACTTTTCACTCTCCAGTAAAATTTCTTTCATAAAAGTAACAAACTAGTTAAATCTTTTCTCACTTAGCCCGTGGTCCGATTTCAACTATAGTAACTGACTAACCGCAGACAGCCGTGTGTATTTTTGAATTCCATCCCATAACGGCTCATCCACCCATCTCTTAACAAATCATAAAACTGATTAGCCCCCTCGTTCGGCTGCTGGGGATGTCATCGCCACGGTAGTCACCCCATTCAACATTAGCATTCCCAACATCCATAATTATATCTCGGTAATCATAATGTACCTCCTCCCTTACGTCAGCTTAAGTAGCCAACTTGAATGACAATACTATCGTTTTCCCGTGCTGCGTCCACCTTGTGTATCCACCCATAAACCGTAATGAAAAAGATGCCATTTTGCCAGCATTCTCCTTTTTCAAAACAACAACTCACATATACCGTAGAGACACCTTATCATCTCAGAGTCAACATGTGTAGGATGTGCGTAAGTGAAATCGAGAAATTCGTCGACGCGATCCTCAAAATCATCATCATTCTTCCTTTTTTCAACTTCGATCGAGCGACATGATGACTGAGATTACGTACTATATACCACCTTAAATTAAAACCAATTATCAAGTCTAGGGTCGATGTAAAAATGAATGCATGCATGTGACAACATGTCTATATATACCCTCCTTCATTCTCTAATAGGTAGTGTTTCTCTCCTATTCAGAAAAGCACATGTTTATAAAATAGTTACCAACTCATGTTTAGTCCTATGTCTGCGAAAAATTCGGCAGCACCTTCCCGTATTTCTCCAAGTACACGACATTAATTATGGGTTCTAACATCTGTCTAATCTTACTCTTGCAAGAATTAACGGATGTTAGAATACTAAATATGTATGTACCTGGAGAAACACTGGAGAACGTGTACCAAATATCCACGACATAAAATACAGAGCATGAGTCGATACAATGTTTCATAAATACTTAGCTTTTCTAAATTGTCCAAACTGGACATCCAAAAGCTCATTACAAAGCATTACTTTGTAATGAGTACCTTTGAATGGGAACTAAGGATTTTTATGCATGCATGTGTTTGAAAATTGGTAACATATGCAACTATCTTTCTAAAATTTTAAAATTTCAAAAAAATGAAATCATTAGGTTACTTTGCAAGAACATGCCATGACCAAAATGATTCACTTTCAATTTTATTGACAATGGGTTGTAACTAACTTATTGTCAATTAACAACACAAAATGACAACAAAAAATCCTAATGTGGGCAGCCGACTCACATTTCTCGGTTGACGGTTTAGTTAGGGTTAGAGTTGTATATAGGCTTATCAGGGCTAATTAGGAATGTATTAGGGTTAATTAGGATAATTAGTGTAATTAGGGTTTTAATAGGTTAATTCAAATTTATCAAGGCTAAGAAGTAGGGCCAATTAGGATTTAGGTAGGGTTTATCAGGGCTAATTAGGATTTAATTAGGGTAATTAGGATTTAATTAGGTTACTTAGGATTAATTAAGGTTTATCGAGGCTAATTAGGGTTAATTTGGATAATTAGGGTTTAATTAGATTTATTAGGTTTAATTAGGTTAATCAGGGTTAATCGGATTCTATTAGGGTTAATTAGTATTAATTAGTGTTAATTAGGGTTTAGTTAGGGTTTATCGGGGTTAGCCTTAATTAACTGTAATTAGGTTAACTAGGATTAATTAGGGTTTGGTTAGGGTTTTATCGAAACTAATTAGGATTAATTTGGGTGATTAAGGTTTAATTAGATTAATAGGGTTACTTCAAGATGTGTTAGGGATTAACTAGGGTTAATTAGAAGTATCTTAGAGTTAATTAGGGTTCTTTAGGGCTAACTAAGGTTAATCGGGTTAAATTAGGGTTATTAGCATTAATTAAGGCCAATTAGTGTTAATTAAGACTAACTAGGGCTAATTAGAGCTAATTAGGGTTTACTTAGATTAATTAAGGCTAATTACTTAGATTAATTAGAGCTAATTAACGCTAATTATGATTAATTGGGTTCAATTAGGGTTACTTAGTACTCCGTATTAATTAGGGCTTAATTAGAATTTAATTAGGGTTAATTAAACTCCTAGTACAATTAAAAATTATAACAATTATAGCAATTATAACAAACCATATACAATTATACTATATATTTAACAAATTAAATTCAATTACACTACACATCATAATAAATTAAATTTAAATATACTTTGATTAATTAAACCACATGCATTAAAATAAATTAGGATAAAATGGAGCTTACAGGAGGTGGTGCGGCGACAGTGGTGAGACTGCAGCTACGGTGGAGGCGCTGCAGTGGAGAGCTTGGGAGAAGTCGAGCTCAGGGGAACGACGTTGTGGGGTGGGGAGGATGTCGCCAGATGGGGCGGGGCCTCGCCAAAGGAGGGGTCGCCGAAGGGAGGAAATGAGAGAGAGAGAGAGAGAGAAAACGGGGAGAGAGAAAAAAGGGAACTGGGCTTTCTATTACAGAACTTTTAGCGACGAAATCGTCCATCGCTAAAAGTCTGTCAATAAAAGTCAATAATATTTAGACTTTAAGCGACGGATATTTTTAGCGACAGGAAACTCCGCCATTAAAATGGATTTTAACGGCGAAGAAATTCCGTTGCTAAACATATATTTAAAAGTCTGACCGAAATTACAATTTTTCTAAAAACTTTTACCGACAGAGTCGCTAAATATCCTTTGAAAAAAATTCGTCGGTAAAAATATTTACCACGGAAGTCCCCTCAGTAAAAGTTTTTATCGACGGATATTTAGAGTCGGTACATTCCGTCGCTAAAAGAGACTTTTAGCGACAAAATTGCCTCCGTCGTTAAAAATCCTTTTTCTTATAGTGTCATGAGGGACTGAGGACACCGTATGCTCCGTGTCTCTTCCATTATGTGGCTTTCAGGCTTTGAAAACAATGAGACTTTAAGAACAATAAACAATACAGAGAATCTTTTAAGTGGACTTTGTTTTTGTTTTTGTTGTTGTTGATTTGTGTAAGTTTAACATTTTAAATGACTTAAAAATATTTTTTTAACTATCTTTAGAATGTTTGGATAGCTTAACATATAAAATACTATAATTTATCGCCTTTAAGTATTTTTAGAATTGGGCTAATTACAGCAATGTCCCTTAGGTTAGGGTATAATTACAGTTAAGGACATTAAGTTTCAAAATGTAACATACCGTGATCAAAAACTTTGAAAATGTATCAGCTGTATCCATCCGTTAGGGTTCCGTTAAAAAATTATATTTTTTGGCTGATGTCATTCATATGTATTTTTTAAATGCCAATACTACCCTTATACCATATATCTACATAACACTGTATAAAGATTACAAACCCTTATTTAAAAAAATTAGGCTTTCAACCCTAATTCCCAAAATTAGGGTTTCAAACCTACTTCTTTCTCTTTTCAAATTAAGATTTTAACCCTATTTTTTAAATTAGGATATTATTGAACCCTTATTTTTTTTCACTCTTTCTTATTTGAAATCCTTTTTTCTTTACTTTTTCTATTTTTAAATCTTTAAATTTTCACTTTCATATCTTTAAATCTTATTTTAAATCATTTTTCACCTCTTCTTCTTCACAGCAGCCCCCGACAAATCCCCATCTCCTATTTCCAGTCCAACCGGCGACCGATCAACCAACAGCGCCCGCGATGGAGTCGGCGCTGCCACCACTATCCCCGACGGATCCCCATCTCCTCTTTCCCATCCAATCGACTACATATCTACTTTTTTTTTTGGATAATTACCTTAAATCTTGTTTTAGTTGATAGGTTGACTTAAACACAGTGGTAGATCGGTGGTTGATGGAGTTCGTTGTGGTAGTTTGATGACTGTCAGCGATGGTGGTCAAGAGTGGTCCGTGATGGTGGGTTGGTTTTGGGTAGTTGTCTATTTAAGGTTAGGGTGGTCAAATGGTGGTAGTTGTGGTGGAATTTGGGTCATTGGTGGAGGCGGTGGTGGATTTCGGGTTGGTGGTGGTAGATTGGTCATGGCAATGGTGCATGTGGTGGACCACGGCATGGTGCAGGATGGTTGGGTCACGGTGGTGGTGCTGGGTGCTTGGGTCACGACTGTGGTGCCCGGTGGATAGGTCACGGCAGTGGGGCATGGTGGGTGTAAGTAGTGGTTTGGGAAGAGAGAGGCAAAAACAAACTGAAGAGAGAGAAATTTATGGGGTAAAAAATGGTTTGGGAAGACAGAGGAGGAAAAAAAATAAAATAAGAGAGAATTATATTTTGAAAGTAAATAACCTTTAAACTCAAGGGTAATGAAGTCATTTTCTTAAAACCGTTAAATATTTTTGTATTCCGTTTGGTCAACGGACATAAGTGTAATTTGTTCAAACTATTGTCCTTGTCTGTAATTACCCTCAAATCTCAGAGATATAAGTGTAATTAGCCCTTTAAAATTTTTAGGGGACGCCTTTTTTACTGGAGAAAAAATATACCGTATGAAACAGAAAATCACGTAGAAGTACATGGGCACCGGCCCACCGTGTGCCCCGCATTTCCTTCGCCACTGCATCCGGTCATGCTGTTTCTTTTTTGTTGACTTCTCCTACGGTCATCAGTAGGAGAAGGGCTGTACACTACTGTGCCGGCTATGGATTTTCCAGTGAAACTTCTTGCGTATTTAAAATAAAGCAGGTAGATGAGACTTGAGCATCAAGATACAGGATAGTTTGACATAAGTCTTCAGGTACCTATAGGTTCGTGGTAATATTTATTTGCCTGCATCTTCTCCCTCTCTCTCACTCTCGGTGCTGATAATCATGGCTGCCTCTTTCAACAGCTCACCAAGTACATTTTCATGTCCAATTGCTAACCTAACCATCTTCTTCTCCTGTTTCGTCGTCTGTCTTCTCCCCTTTGCTGATTCTCTTTACTTCCAAATCCCTCGATTTGATCCGGAGGGCACCAGCATACTGTATGAAGGAGATGCAGGGCCTTCTGTGGGAGCGGTAGAATTCAACAACGTCGACTATTTATGTCGTGTTGGTCAAGCCATCTACGCCGAACGGGTGCGGCTGTGGGACTCGGCCTCTGGAAAGCTCTCTGATTTCACAACCCATTTCTCCTTTGTCATCGACACGAAACCGCGTTCTTTCTCGCTCCCGTCGGTTTTCAGATCCCACCCAACTCAGCAGGTGGCTTCCTGGGCCTGTTCAACACAACCAATAGCGACTCGGTCCGAAACCAGATCATTCATATTGAGTTTGACTCTTTCCCGAACCCTGAATGGGATCCTCCATTCGAGCATGTTGGTATCAACAAGAACTCAATTTCTTCAGCTAATTACACCACTTGGAATGCTAGTTTTCACAGTGGAGATACCGCTGATGCTTGGGTTACTTATAATGCTACTACTAAGAATCTGAGTTTACACTGGACCTACCAATCAAATGTGCAGTTTCATGAAAATTCTAGTCTTTCTTATCAGGTTGACCTCATGGAGGTTCTCCCTGAGTGGGTTACAGTAGGATTTTCAGCTGCTACAGGTCAGAATATGGAGCGCCATACGCTTCAATCGTGGGAGTTCAGATCAAGTTTAGATATCAAAGAGACAAGTGGAAAGAATGCAAAAAAAGTCAGCATTCTTGTGGCTGTAACAGTTTCAGTGGGTGTATTGGCAGTGGGGGCCGTCACAGCACTTGTAATTCTGCGGAGACGGAGACGGAGACGGCTGAGGACAAGGCAGACGTCCGAGACAGTCAACTTGACATCGATCAATGATGATCTTGAAAGAGGTGCAGGACCCAAAAGATTCTCTTACAGAGATCTCAGTGCGGCTACTAACAACTTCTCGGATGAGAGGAAGTTGGGCCAGGGAGGATTTGGTGCTGTTTACAGGGGATACCTCATCAATCTAGGCATAGCAGTTGCCGTGAAGAAGATCTCAAGGGGGTCTAGGCAAGGAAAGAAGGAATACATAACCGAGGTCAAGATCATAAGCCGGTTGAGACACCGGAATTTGGTGCAACTCATAGGTTGGTGCCATGATCAAACCGAATTCCTTCTTGTTTACGAATACATGCCAAATGGTAGCCTCGATTCTCATCTTTTTGGCAAAAAAGGTCCTCTTGTTTGGCCTGTAAGGTACAGGGTAGCTCTTGGATTGGCATCTGCTTTGCTCTATCTTCACGAAGAGTGGGAGCAATGTGTGGTGCACAGAGATATCAAATCGAGCAATATTATGCTGGATTCAAGCTTCAATGTAAAGCTTGGTGATTTCGGCTTAGCTCGTCTTATGGACCACGAGTTGGGTCCCCAGACAACCGGATTGGCTGGAACTTTAGGATACTTGGCACCGGAATATGTAACCACAGGTAGAGCGAGTAAAGAGTCCGATGTTTATAGCTTTGGAGTAGTTGCTTTAGAAATTGCAAGTGGGCGAAAGTCGGTAGATCCATTGCAAGATGGAGGATCTAAAATAGGGTTAGTAGAGTGGGTGTGGGATCTCCACGGAAACGGAAACCTTCTTTCAGCTGTGGACGCAAAATTGAATATGGAATTCGACGCGAAACAAGTAGAGTGTTTGATAATCGTGGGGTTGTGGTGTGCTCACCCTGACCGAAGTCTACGGCCATCTATAAGACAAGCAATTCAAGTGCTTAATTTTGAGGCAGCAATGCCAAATCTTCCCACGAAGATGCCTGTTCCAATGTATCATTCCCCAAGTACGCCAGCAGTAAGTTCAGGGGAGCCTACAATGACTTGCACAAGCATCGATATTGGTCGTTAAACAACTCAAGTGTAGCATCAAAGCATTAGCTTTCAGTCTGGTCATCACTGGAGAATCTGGTCTTATCTATGCTCTCTGTGCTGATCTTTTGTATGCGAACAGATGGAATTATGTATAGTTTATTTATGTGTGCAGTTCTATATATGTACGTGGCTTTAGGGCAATTGTAATGGTCTGACATCTTCCATTTGTGCTCTCTCTTTGCCTTAAAAAAGCACAAGCACTGATGTTGGTCATTAAACAAAATCAAGTAGTATGCTCTAATACGCATGAGCTTTGCAATATCATTACTTCGCAGTAGAAGAACAAAAGAGTGCAGTTAGGTTGCTTAGCATGAAATCAGTATGCTTTAATGGCATTATCGCTGCTAAAAATATGCCCCGCGTATGTTGCGAAACCCGAACCTGAACCGATGACATGCAAGACAGAAAACGAGTGACCGCCGGGTGGAGTTCCCGGCGAAAAACTCTCCAATACTTAAGTCAGAGCGCAGCTACATGATAATGACTCTGAAAAAGCATGAATGTGTGTCCTTCTATACCTGGGGGTAGACCCCTTTACATAATGGTAGGAAGAAGAGCCTTTGTAGGACTGGGTCGTAGGTTAGATGTGTTAGGATCACGTTAGGATCCTTGAGGATCACATTACGATCCCTGATAAGATAATTATCGGTCTCCTAGTTCGACTAGGATTGCCGGGTATTCCCCAATTATTGGGAGTTATATTTGAGGTATATCATAAGCCCCCCCTCCCCCCTACTTCCTTAGCCAAAATGTTTGGCTGAGGAAGTTTATACCTGGTGTCTTGAGACACACGTCAGATTTGTAAGGGGTTCTCCATCTGCTTGTAGGGGTAATAATATTTCTCTACTCCATGTGCTCGGACCTAAGCTCTTGGGGAGCTTAAGCCTTGGAACTTTGCCCGAGTAGGATGCTAGAACTCTTGCTCTTGAGATCTAGGTCTTTCAAATGTCACCTAAGTAGGCTACTCGGAATTATCTTTGGGAAGATGAATCATGGGATCTCGGGATCCATTAGAGGTTGTGCCCCACGTTAGCCTCTCTAGAGGGAGGAGACAGAGCTGTGCATGCTAGTTGTTGCATGTGCTAAGTGTTTGAATGTCCCCTTGAGGGGTCACCTCTCCTGTGGAGGGTGTTTGTTTTGTGTAAGTGTGTGTTCTTTAGCTTGAGCTGACCACATCATGCCTGCGTTTTACTTTGACGCGAACCCTTATCGTTAGCTAAGGGCTGGCAAATAAGCCTCGCACTCACGCTCGGCCAGATTTTGAATTAACAAAACAGGGTAGGGCGACAAACTCCCACTAGGTTTTGTCATTTCATGGGTTAGAACTATAGCTAAACCGTTCGGATAAACTTGAGCTCTATCCTGTCACCCTTGAGGGTGTTTATCCCTTGAGGGACCGCCCTAGAGGGCTAGTGGAACGTAGAGTTCTGATAAGCACCCTTGAGGGCTAATGGAGCACAAAGCTCATGTAAATACCCTCGGGAGTTTGACGAAACTTAGAGTTCTCGTATGCACGCTTGAGGGCGAATGGAGCGTGAAGCTCATGAAAGTAACCTTGAGGGTTTGACGGAACTTGAAGTTCTCGTCGTTGTTGTCGCGATGCCAAATAAGAAGGCGCGGGTCATGGAGCCTGTAATATGGTCAATGTAGCGAACCTCCCTGTCTGATAAGACACAAGGCATTAAGCCTGTATAAGAATGATCTCATAAAATAAAAAGCCCCCCCCCCCCCCCCGGGCTTTGAGAAGGCGTGGATATATAAAAATAGCTTTTCAGCCTATATGTAAGGCTCGGTCGCAAGAAAACCTGTGAGAGCAATATAAATGACCAAAATTTGCCTGCTGGACTGTACGAGTATATAAAGCTAGAGAAAGCGGAGTCCGTCTGAGCAAGATGCCTCTGGTGATCAGTAGATATAGAGGATGCGAAGTCCATCAGGCATATTAGTGATGCTTATTAGCAGTGGCTGATGATGTGCTCTGATTCACTGATCAAGGAAACTGTGTAACTGAATATCACGAGTCAATAGCTAATGCCGAGTCGGCAGGATGCTGCAGTAGAAACCCTAGACGCGACTTCAAGTCACAGGGTGCTATGAATTTGTTCCTCGCTTTACGAAGCGATTTATTCGTCATTGTTGATGCTTGTGGGTGCAGTTTAAGCCCTTGCAACAAGAAAACGTACGTGATTGAAAAAATAGCCCTTGAAGCAATAAAGCATATAAAAATGCAACTATATTTTTAACACCGAAATAAGAGCGGTGTTCAGACACCGTGGCCCTATTAGGGCTTTGTCGGTTAGCCGACAGGGTTTGCTGCACTGCGTGTCACATGTGAACTTAAAAAATCATTGCAGTCGGTAAGACATGACATGTAGTATACTCGCATCAATTGACGCGACTGGACAATGCTAGACCAAAAATTAAATAGGTCTAGGTAATATAGAAATGAGTACGGGAAGCAGCCTTCAGAAGGCTTGCTAGTGCCTAAAATTATAGTCGCTTTATTTTTTAGTGACGTGCTACGCAATATAAAATGTGCACACACACTTTGAAGAACGCACATCATACGCAAATTAATGAGACTCTGACTATGCACTCTAAAAAGCTTAAGGCTTTAAAGAATTTATGGTGTATGCCAAAAAGGTAAAACCCCGTGGTCTTTAAATATAAATAGGCCCCTTTTTTTTTTGATGGGCTAAAAGCTTAATGCTTTAAAAAGCATGCAACCTAAGTGGAATAAATAAAACTTTTTGGGTCTTAAGTATAAATATGCACTTCTTATAGGCAAAAAACCTAATGCAATTAAAAAGCTGTGGCATATGTTGAATAAAGAAAACCCTGTGGGTCCAAAACATAAACTTGAACTTTTTGAGTGTGAATGCAGAATTGTAAAAAAGATGGGATGCACCTGCTTTTCATTCTGCAGATTCTTTTCATCCATCGAGGAAAAACTGTCTCCGACGACAGAGGCTTCGTACGTTTATGTTATTATGTACTCAAATTTTGCAATGATGGCAAAAAGATGCTCTTTTTTTGTACTTTTATCATTTTGGATATTCGTTTTGGATACAAAATCCAAATAGTAGCAAAAAAAGGGAAAACACCTCTAAGGTGTTTTCACCTTTTTCCGTCCTTTCCCGACAAAGTTGAATTCATGTCAGAGAGAAGTCACCCACGCCACTGTTACCCTTCTCCTCTGTGCATCTTTGTCCATCGTTACAGACGAAAGGTAGACCCTCTCTCTCTTCAATTTCTCTCTTATTTTTAGATCCATTGCCTGGATCTGAAAACACCGTCTCACCCCATAGACCATAAAAGCTACCTGTCGAGGTCTCGCCGGAGATGGAGGAAATGAAATTGTTGATGGCGGTGACCGTCAAGGTCTCGTCGGAATCCACGACGAGATTGTCTCAAAAGGCATCGGCAATCACATCGTCCTCCTTGGGAAAGTCGAGCATTCCGTCAATCACTGTCGAGATCTCGCTGGAATCCACGTCGACAATCACATCGTCCTCCTTGGCAAATTTGCATCTAGCATTCTGGAGTTGAAATAGGATCTCTTCCTTCAAGCAGACTGGTTTGCGTTCTTGGATACACCAGGTTCTAGAACGACTCAATCATGGACTCGTCGTTCTCCGATGAAGCTGGCGACCGCCGGCATCGATGCAGCCAGGATAAAAGGTCTGGAATGACTCAATCACAAACTCGTCGTTCTCTGATGAAGCTGGTGTTTATCCCATATGGGTACTCCAGTGAAGCCCCTCCCCTATTAGACACTCAAACCTCATCTTGGGGCGACAGTAGATGGGTAGATTTCCAGAGAGTGGGGGGCAGAGGAGGGTGTGGGGCGGGGTTGGAAATGGCAGATCGTGGGGAGCGGGGAAGGGTGTGGGTAGTGTATATTATAAATAATATAAGGATACAGTACAAGAATGAAAATGATATTAATACATAAATTCGACAAAAAAAGTAGTTAAAATGAATTGTGAAAATAATAAAAGCACAAGAATGAATTTTCTATCTGAATACTAAAATCTTGAAAACAAAAACAGAATACAAAACACGAAAAAGAATTGTGTAAGCATACAGGCCCAGAGTTAACCACCGCAGGGAGGCGGCGTCACGGCAAGGACTGATGCCGTCGGCGACATCAGGGCTTGGCCTGTGCAACAACGATGCCAGGGAGCTGATCAGTGGAGTGGTGGCGTCGTCGTTTGAGTGCGGTGGACGCACTAAGTCAGGGAAGATGGATGCCGAAAATTAACGCCGTGGTGGCCACCGATGATGATTGCTGATGCAGATGCTCCTCCACGGTGGCTGCACGGCGCTATGTTGACCGTGTTTTTCTAGTCCCTGCAGTGGTGTAGATCTGGAACAAAGATGGTGGCGGTGGCTGATGGAGGTGGCGTCGCAGCGGCATCCGACGAAGCAGATCTCAGGGGAACGCCGGTGCATTGAAGAATGGGCTTGGCCATGAGCGGCGCTGGCACCTTGCTGGAGGAGATGTCGCAGCGGTGGCGCTAAGGTACTGACCTGTGGCCGGCGGCGCTACCGTGGTTCTTCATCTTCGTCTCTCTGCTTCTCTTTTTTTTGTGGTTGTTGTGGTGGCGCCGCCGAAGAGGCGACAGTAGAAACAGCCTTTTGGCGGCTGATTTTTATTTGTGGTTTGAACTGGATATTTGCGATGACGATGGGTTGTTCAGTGGTTGAGTGCAAGGCATCCCTCCGTCCGGCCGTTTATTGACGTTGGCTTGATTGAGGCAGTAGAAGCTACTGTTGCAGCGGTCTTCGGCGGGCTTGGCTTTCGACGATAGTTTTTTCTATCTTGAAGGTTTTTTCCTTTTCCGTGGTTTGGTTGCGATTGCTACTCCAGCAACTTTGTCGCGGTGGTCGGTGGTGACTCCGGTGATGATGGTTATGAGGGAGTGAGGCTGCCCGTGTAGGGCCGTTGCTTTCTTGAAAGGCCCGCCTGGTAGTGATGGTATGTGACGGCATGGCGCCGGTTGGACAATATCGGTGGCATAGAACTGGCCATGGCTGCTACAACTGTGGCGACTGGGTAGATCGCGATGGTGCCGTCGGTGGCCCGGCAGCACTTTACTGGTTCTAAATATTCTTCGAACAATGCGTTTGTATTTTTGCCACTGTGACAATAATTTAATCTGGAAATATGTGGTGGTGGCAGTTCTGTCAGTGGTTCCGACACGTCGTCACTGGTAATTTGGGATAAACTATTGAATTTTCTTAAGATCGAACGGCTAGGCTGGCGGGTCCCACGGATGGCACCAAAATGTTGCTGCTAGAATGTTGATCGAGAACCACATCCAGGAAATGGACCTGCAAAATAGAACACGGAGTGACCACCGGGGATGTTCCGGTGGAGGATGCTCCGATGCTAAAGTCAGAATGTTGCTACTAGGGTAGAGCTCTGAATAGCAGAAAATGCACTGGGTGCTTGTGTGTGAACTTGTCCGCGTACCTGAGGGTAGTCCCATTTACGTAGGCATCAACTGAAGGGTCCTGGTTGACTTACATGTCTATGCAGATAATCCTTAGCCCCGATTAATTGGGATTACGTTAGGATCCTTATAGAATCTGGACTCTGCAGACACGATAACCTTGGAATCCAAGATAAGGTTGACCCGAGTCAACCTTGCCACGTGTCGATATCTGGTTGGGCAGATATTTCCAGCTATATCAGGCATGATCGTTCTTATTGATGACCGTACATGAGACCTCAGCTCATTGATAATATCATGTATGTTATCGCTATTGAGGTGCAGCTTTTGCCGTCTAGATTACCTCGAAATCAGCCAGGAACTTTCGGGCGATTCATAACAACTATTCCTTCGTTCAGTTGGCAGGTCTAAAGTCAATGCAATCCTCAAAGTGGGCAAATGTCTCTCCACCCAACTTTAGCTTAACAAGTTGAGGTTGCAACTGGTTGTGATACATGGTAATGCGTTTTTAAATCTTTTTTGTTTGTAATAACACCAAATTAGCAGTGAAAAATAATTGGATTAAAGCACAGTTCACACACATGTATATATAAAGAACCATTCTGTACATCCGAAACAGTGAAATGAAAACAATTACTTCTCTTTATTCTTTGTCTTCCAACATGGTATCAAGAGCCTAAAATATTTGTTTTCCTACTCTTCCTCTGCCCACCATCATTTCGGCCACCATGGCTCTCCCTCCCAATAACACCTCAACTACTTCCCCTATCTTTCCCCTTAATCACATTCACTATCTCATCTCTGTGAAATTAAACACTGATAATTACCTTTTATGGAAGAGTCAATTTCTTCCTCTCTTGCGAGGTTATGATCTCCTTGGTTTTGTTGATGGCTCTGATCCCCACCTCCAAAGTACCTTGTTCCCTTTGATCCTGCAATTACATCTCCTAAACCTACTGTTGTTCATCCGTTGTCATCCACTGAAATATCTCCGGAACCAAATCATGTGTATATACTATGGCATAAACAAGACCAATTTTTATTAAGTTGGATTCTATCTTCTCTTACTGAACCGATATTGGCTCAAGTACTTGGTCTTCATACCTCTTCTGAAGGCTGGATGTCTCTCGATCGCATGTTTGCGTCTCAATCCAAAGTGAAGGTTTTTAATCTTCGTTATGATCTCCACCAGTTGAACAAAGGCGACATGACAATGCATGAGTACTTTCAAAAAGGCAAGTGAATTTGTGATGCGTTGGCTGCCATTGGTGAGCCCCTGTCTGATGATGATCTTATTAATGCTCTACTAGTCGGTCTTGGCTCCGACTATCAATCATTTGTCACGTCCATTATCACACAATCAAAAAATATTTTGCTGGACTCTCTTTACTCCATGCTTCTTACTCACGAGCTCATTTGGATCACCAACAACTTCGTGAAAGCCTCATTCCACAGGCCCATGCTGTCACACATCCATCCAACCTGAAACCCCATCACATCCCATCCTCTTCCTTATATTCTCGCGGCGGTCACTCTCAACGCAATAGGAATCAGTGGCGTGAAGCTCCTTCATCCAAACCACCTTTCCTTCCCCTACCAACCAACCCCTATCACCCTCCTCAAAAATCGACATCAACCATTGTGTGCCACCACTGCAACCAACCCGGTCACATTCGCCCTCATTGTCCTCACCGTGCTCCTCATTCTTCTTCTCAGACACCAAGTGCTGTATATGTAGCTGGTACCCAATTCTCATCTCGTCTTGACTCTGCTTGGTACCCTGACTCAGGTGCCACTCATCACATCACTCACGATATTAACAACTTGTCCTAGCATATTGACTATCATGGCCCTGATCAAGCCCGTGTGGGTGATGGCACAGGTTTGAAAATTCATCATGTTGGCACTTCCATGTTAAATTCATCATCTAATAATTTTAAATTGAGTAACATGCTTCATGTCCCGTCCATCTCTAAAAATCTTTTGTCTGTTCGTCAATTTACTAATGATAATAATGTTTTCTTTGAATTTCATCCTCATGTTGTGCTTGTCAAGGATCACACCTCGGGGAAAGTTCTTCTTCAAGGCCGACTTAAAAATGGTCTCTATCAACTTGAGCCATCTCCTCCCTCACATCAGTTGTCCCTGCATCACTGTTTGTCTCCTGCTGCTCTAGTTGGTGTTCGTGCGCCGCTTCAGCTTTGGCACAATCAGATGGGTCGCCCGTCCATCAGTGTTATCTCTCAAATATTGTTTAGGTATTTGCTTCCAGTTGAAAAGAATAAAAATAGTTTGAATTGTGAAGCTTGCCACTTTGGCAAAAGTCATCATCTTCCATTTCAATCTACTCATGTAATGTCGTCTTCGCCTTTAGAAATAATATACAGTGATCTTTGGGGCCCGTCTCCTGTTGTTTCTCATCAAGGTTTCCGCTACTATGTACATTTTATTGATGATTTCAGCCGATATGTTTGGCTTTTTCCTCTCAAGCTCAAATTCGATGTCATGCATGTTTTCACTCAATTTAAAAAATTTGTGGAGAATTTAACTGGTCACAAAATTCGCACACTACAAATTGATTGGGGTGGTGAATATCGTCCTATTCAAAATTTTTGCAAACACAACGGCATTTTTCACCGCCTCTCGTGCCCACATACTCATGAGCAAAATGGTGCGGCAGAACGTAAACATAGGCACATTGTTGAAACTGGCCTCTCCCTTCTTGCTCATGCCCATCTCCCTTAACGATTTTGGGATGACGCATTTAGCACAGCCGTATTTCTCATCAATCGGCTGCCCTTTCCGCTGCTTAATAATTTGTGTCCTTTAGAAAAACTGTTTCGTGCCCTTTCGGATTTTCAACGTTTAAAAGTTTTTGGATGTCTGTGTTACCCGTATCTTCGACCTTACAATTCTCATAAATTGTAATTTCGATCCAAAGCGTGTTTGTTTTTAGGCTACAGTCCCCTTCATAAAGGCTACAAATACATGGATATTACCATTGGACGTATTTATTTTACACCTCACGTGTCATTTTCAGAAAATATCTTTCCATGTCTTTCTTCTACGAGTGGGTCCCATGCATCATCATCCACCACTTTAACTCATTCATAACATACAACTAATAACCCATGTTCAAACTCACAAAATTCCATGGGTCCCACTTCCACTCACTCATGTCTTCCTCCTTTTTTCGTGGACCCCACAACCAAGTCAAAATCTCATTCACCTAACTTCCCACCCTTCCTCGACCATCGTTTGTCTCCTCCTCAACGTGCTTTAATTCCTCCCGTGCCATGTGGTGCGTTAACCCCTCCTTTACGCCAACTGACATCTTCGTCTCATCAACTTATCTCTTTAATTCAAACTCAAATTTTTTTCGGATTCTTCACAACCTCATCCAACCCCTTTTTCACGTTACCTACCAACATCTCATCATCTTAATTCCTCACCTCAAATTCAAAATTCTTCAGACTCTCAACAACCTCATCTCATCCCTTCTTCACCCCAACTTAAATATAAATTCAAACTTTACCCACATCACTTCAACAACCATCCCCAGTTAACTCTTCTTTTCCATCAAACACATGTGACGTGTCACCTCCCTTTAATTCCCCTCCCAGTTCTCCACCTTCACCACATCTGACCTATTCCACGCCTTCCCTAAAGTGTATCACTGACTCTTCTAATATTCAACCGGTCACCTCTTCACCACCTTCAAAATTAATTCCCTCACACCCCATGATCACCATATCCAAAGCAGGTATACACAAAGCCAAAATTTACACGGTCTCCAAATACCCTCTCTCTGATTTCCTCTCTGAACTTGAACCTACTTGTTACTCTCAAGGATCCAAACAACCTCACTGGCGCACCGCTATGGAAGACAAGTATAATGCTCTCATGCACAATGGCACTTGGACTCTCGTTCCGTCTCCCTCCCACGCCAACATAATTGGGTGTAAATGACTTTTCCGCATTAAACAGAATGCTAACGGTTCTATTGAACGCTACAAGGCTCATCTGGTTGCCAAAGGTTACAAACAACAAGCAAGCATTGATTACGGCGAGACTTTTAGTCCTGTTATTAAACCTACTACTATTCGAGTAATTCTATCACTCGCTATATCTCGGGGATGGCCTATCCGACAAATTGATGTCAATAATGCATTCTTGAATGGTTACTTGACCAAAGATGTCTTCATGCTTCAACCACCCGGTTTTCAACATCCAGAATTTCCCTCACATGTCTGAAAATTACGGAAAGCACTTTATGGCCTTAAACAAGCTCCCCGTGCTTGGTATGCCCATTTATCTCGGCGCTTGCTCTAGTTAGGCTTCGTTGCCTGTCAATCAGACACTTCTTTATTTTTATTTCGAGGGAAGAACATTTTTCTATGTATCCTCGTCTATGTGGATGACATTATCCTAACAGGAAACTCGGGCGCTGCAATTAATAAGCTTGTCAGCGATTTAGATTGTGAATTCTCTATTAAGGACCTAGGGTCCCTTACATTTTTTCTGGGCATTGAAGTCATTCACTCTAGCACTGGACTTTTCTTGTTACAAAGGAAATACATCACGGACTTACTACAATGCACAAATCTCTTTGATGCCAAACCAATCCACACGCCCATCTCCACTAGTACTCAACTTTCTCGTCATCGGGGGGATATCCTTTCCTCTCTTGCCGAGTATCGGAGTATTGTTGGCGCCTTCCAATACCTCTCATTCACACGCCCTGGCATTTCCTTCTCGGTGAATAAGGTTGCTCAATTCATGCATGCTCTAACTTCTGAACATTGGACAGTTGTTAAGCGAATTTTGCATTATCTTAAAGACACTATCAACCATGGCCTCTTTCTGACTCGGTCATCCACCTTATCTCTCTCTGCATTTTCTGATGCCGACTGGGCTGGCTGTCCTGATGATCAACGCTCAACTAGTGGATACTGTGTCTTTCTTGGCCCTAATTTAATATCCTGGAGCTCACGAAAACTACCAATTGTTGCTCGTTCGAGCACCGAGGCTGAGTACAAAGCCCTAGCCACAATCACTTCAGAGGTGGAATGGTTGTAGTCTCTACTATGTGAACTTGGTTTTTGTTCCTTTAAACCACCCACCCTCTGGTGTGACAACATTGGCTCAGTATACCTCACGTTAAATCTGGTGTTCCATGCTCGCACCAAACACATTGAGATCGATTACCATTTTGTTCGAGAACGGGTTGCCAAACGTGCTCTTGATGTACGTGTCATCTCCAGTGTTGATCAACCTACTGACATTTTTACTAAGCCTCTGTCCTTGCCTTGATTTAATCTTTTACGATCCAAGCTCCACGTTCTTCGTACGCCGAGCTTGCGGGGGGCTATTAGAGCAGACAAGGATGAACTTATCCAAAGTTCAAATTCAAAAGCAAAATCAGATTGAAATGTTTAGTTTAAATTTAGCTCGTGTACTTTATGTTCATCCTTAGGTTAGTTCACACACATTTATATATAAAGAACCATTTTGTACATCCGAAACAGTGAAATGAAAACAATTACTTCTCTTTATTCTTTGTCTTCCAACATGTGTGTAGCGCTGTATTATTGTTAAAATCACAGATTTACATTTATTGGTCGGCTTTGTTTCTCAATGAACTTCTAAAGTTCAAATCTATCTTTTAGAATGCTACTCCTCCGTCCCTAAAAGAGTGATTCATTTGACTTTGCACGTATATTAAGGATTTAGGTTATATATTGTGTATATTTTTTATTTTACCCTTTAGAGAGAGGGGGAAGAGAGTGGGTCATAAGAAAAAAATTGGTTGGTAAAGTATTAAATGTGGAGAGAGAAAAAGAATAAAAAGGGGTAAGATTGTGGGTCAGGAAAGATAAAATGAGTTGATAGAGAATTAAATATGGTGAGAGAAATAAAATAAAAAATATATAAAAAGGGTAAATATGTAAAAATGCCTACAGAATCTTTCCTAATTTAGAAATAATTAATTTTTGTAAGACGATCCAAAAAGAAAATATGATCAGTTTTTTAGGACGGACGGAGTATAACATTGAAGGGTAAATCACCGCCAATGTTTATGAAGGGGAATATACCCCGTCAATTACCGATCATGCTGATTTAACTTTTGACACTGTGTGGTGCCGGCATGGATTTGCAAGCTAACTCGTTCTTACATTGTCATAGGTATGCTTCCCTGAAGGTTTTCCCCTATATTTTAAGATATCAAGATTTTTCTGATACTAGAATCGTCGGGTATTAATATCGACATGTTAGAGCTACGTTGCCTGTCATCTCTCTCTCCAGATCTCTCTCTTTCTGTGCATATGTATGCGCGATCAAGCTGCTAATCATGGTTGGAGCCTCTTTAGGCGACTTACACAACTCATTTGCATATCCAAAACTTAACCTTGGTACCTTCCACTCCATTTTCTTATTCATTTTTTTCCCCGTGGCTGGTTCAGTTTATTTCCAACTATCATATTTTGATCCCTCGACAACAAACATATTCTACGTAGGAGATGCAATGCCTTCTATTGGAGCTATAGAATTCAATGTAGTCGATTATCTCTCCCTTGTTGGTCAAGCCTTTTTATGCAGAGAGGGTGCCGCTATAGGAGAACCGCTCTCGAGAGCTCTCTGATTTCAGCATTTATTTTCTTTCACAATTGACACCCTAAATGCTTCCACCTATGGGCACGGACTTGCTTTCTTTGTTGCTCCGGTAGGCTTTCATATGCCATCCAACTCAGCGGGTGGCTTTTTAGGCCTGTTTGACACAAGTAATAGTGATTCAATCGAGAACCAAATAATTCTAGTTGAGTATGACTCTTGCAAATCCCGCGTGGCGAGTGGAATTCCACTCGGGCATGTCGTTATCAACAAGAACTCGATATCTTCGGCTAACCACCTCGTGGAATGCTAGTTTGCACGGTGGAGATACTGCTGATGCTTGGATTACCTATAATGCTACTACTAAGAATGTGGCCGTGTTCTGGAACTACAAAGCAAACCCAGAATTAAGGATTTCTACTATTTCGTATCTAATTGACCTCAAGGAGGTTTTACCTGAGAATGTCACAATTCGATTTTCAGCTGCTATAGGTCAGAACGTGGAGCGGCATATAGTTCATTCATGGGAGTTCAGATCAAGTTTAGCTATCAGAGAGACGGGTGGAAAGGATGCAAAAAAAAGTCAGATTGATAGGAGGTTTAACAGTGTCAGTGACTGGTTTGATAGCAGGACGCCTAGTAGCATTTGTAATATTGTGGAGACGGAGGAGGAAATGGATCGCAATGAGGAAGGCAGAGACAGGCAACTCAACATCAGAGGGTCTAGAAAGAGCAGCAGGACCCAGAAGGTATTCTTACGTAGCTCTTGCTTTGGCTACAAACAACTTCTCATGTGAGAGGAAGTTGGGTGAGAGAGAATTTGGTAGCGTTTGCAGGGCATATCTCCCTGATCGAGACATGGCAGTTGCTGTGAAGATCTCCAGGGGGTCTAGGCAAGGGAAGAAGGAGTATGTAACTGAGGTAAGAACCATAGGCCAGCTGAAACACCGAAATCTGAGGTTGGTGCCATGATCAATCTCAAGCTCAATTCCTACTACTTTACAAATTCATGGCGAATGGTACCCTTAATTCTCACCTTTTTGGCAAGAAGAGTCATCGTGTTTGGGCTTTAAGATATAAGATAGCTCTAGGTCTGGCATCTGCCCTTGCTCTACCTTCATGAAGAATGGAAGCAATGTGAGGTGCACCGCGATATCAAATCTAGCAATATCATGCTTGATTCCAGCTTCAATGTGAAGCTTGGTGATTTTTGGCTTAGCTCGAGTTAAGGACCGTGAGCTGAGTCGTCAGACAACTGGCCTGTGTGGACCTTTAGGATACTTGGCTAGAAAGAGTCTAATGTTCATAGCTTTGGGGAGGATGCATTAGGAATCCTTAGTGGGAGAAGGTCTGTAGATCCCTGCAGGATGGCAGATCCTAGATGTGGTTGGTCGAGTGGGTTTGGGATCTCCATGGAAATGGACACCTTCTTTCAGCCATGGACAAGAAACTAGAGATGGATTTTGCAGCAAAACAAGTAGAGTGCTTGTTGATCGTTGGACTGTGGTGTGCTCACCCTGACCGGAGTCTATGGCCATCAATAAGGCAAGCAATTCAAGTGCTTAATATTGAGGCACCAGTAACCAGCCCCATTTCTTTCAACAAAGATGCCCGTTCATGTGTACCGTGTACCAGGTGCACCAACAGCCAGTTCTCTTCCTTCTAAAGAGCCTTCAATGACTTTCACAAGCGTTGACGTCGGTCGTTAGAGAAAGCAAGTGCACCATTATAGTTTACCAATGAACATAAGCAAGCGTTATCTTTCCTTTCGCTTGTTTTTGTTCTGGAGATAGACTTAACAAGAAAAGGTGTGTGAGTAATGAATCAACTTGTTCGTCTCTTTCCCTTTATGTCAGTTCAAAAGTGAAGATGATGTACTTTTTCTTCTTTCATTTGTGAATTATGGAATGAACAACCCGTTAGCGCTTTCTCATTTCACTCGAGCATGATCCTGAGATTGCAATTATTGGTACCGAAGGTGTCAACAGCACCTTTGACTGACCTTCAGTAGGCTCCGGCAATTTTGGTAGATACTATAAACTCTGCTCAACTACTGCTGTTGCAACTACGTAATGTCACGAGTCATGACCTGAACAAGGAACACTCTCGCCCAAGTCCCTGGGCACTCTTCCAGCTAATGCGTCAATTTAAACGGAAATTGCCAGTCCAGAGAATTTATGGAGGAGACAACCGCGTAGCCTCTGATACACGAGTACCAATAGATGGATGATTTGAGAGGCAAAGTCTGTTAAAATCTTAGAAGATATTTGCGCAGAGGATCATCTGAATATTTGACGTTTGCTTTGCTGAATGAGGGCAAAAGCAAAAGAAAGCCTCATGATTGATTCAATTCTAGAAGCCTGGTGCAATACTGGAATATATTTAGATGGAACATGACAAGTCCGTTCCATAATAGAACTAAACCACTCCAAACTGGCACTTGAAATTGTTACTGGTGCTATTTTCTACGCTAGAAATGCTCCGAAGATCATTCACTCAAAATGTTTCGAAGAAGTCACTGCACCAGTACCACTAGGACCTCCAAAACTTGGTCAAACGTATCTCCCATTCGTTGCTCTCATGCCTAACACAGGACAAAATAAGCAGTTGTATATACAACTAGTAATTGAAAAAGAATTTATCCAGACATGCGCACTCCTTTAAGTACGAGCCTCTACTTGGAGCAAGTCATTATATCCTGATTCTTCAGACAATCGCCAACTCTTTAATCTCCCACCTTCCGTGCATAACTTTATATATGCAAATATGCTCCTTCCTAGTTTGTGCTCATGATCGTTGGTTGATTAGCTAACTTTCTGCTAGAATAAGAATCGCTTTAGATGACTAAACTATTGGCTCACTCGTGAAAGCTTGTTAAGAAGCTCGCCAATGTCAATTTGAGAATAAAGAGCATACTAACCAAATCTAGAAGCTTGTTAACATATTGAGCTCAGCTCAGTATAATTATTTATAATCGGACTAGTTTGAGATGTGCGCAGAGCTAGACAAGCCAAACTTGACCGCAACTTTAAATATCGACAAATAGAACATCACAGGATCGCCCTAACGAGGTAAACCAAAAGGCATATTCTATTTATTCAAGCAAGATGGTTTATACATAAACTTTTCGAATCCAATCAAAGCTTTTGAGGCAGGATAGTTTGACCACAATGAGAATAACACACGAACAGTTTGAAAACCTTTACCAAGTTGTTGCTTAGAGCAGAACATCTTCCAGAAAAACGCACACCTTCCAGTACCAGAGACAATAACATCTCAATGAGATAATACCCTCAAATGGAACGACTTATTGAGCCATGCCTTCCAGCTGCTGCTGCTGCTGCTCCCCTTACGACCAACCATCTCTGACCTCGCTTCCGTCATCTGTGGGTTGCTCTGCTTCTTGCACAGCACAAAATTCCTTCCTCCACATAATCCTATTGATTCAGATAAAGCAAGAGCTGCAACCAGATCCCAAATAATTAGTGACCCATCATTCAAAACACAGCAATTGATTTCTAACCTTCATACGAATAAAAATTCCCACCACAAAATTAGAAAAACCAGTAGCACAACCTCCATTTCCTAGCGCTCGTCCCCTTCTGATTGTTTGCAGATTTCGAAAACAAAGCTCAAGGAATTAAGACATGTCAAATAGCATTACTTGACAAGTCAACTAACTGTATAACCTGAACAATTAGTAAAGTCAATTTTGACCCGCTTAAAAACTATAATCTTAAAATTCACATGTATATTTACAAAAATCAAGAAACGAATGGAGTGACAACTAAATGACTATGCTTTCGTACCGTCGGATCCTGCATTGGCCGGATAAAGAAGGATATTATTGGCATCAGAGCCAAGAACAGGAAGGCGGCCTTCGCGGGCATATAACTTGAGAGCAGTCCCAATCACTGCCGCGACGCTATCATCCTCACTCACCACGAACCTTATCGGCCCCGCGCTGCCAAGAACGTTGACAGTGATCAAGAACCGGCCGATCTTCGCGTTGTCGTTCTCGTTGCTCTTCCTCTTTTGCTTCTCAGATACACTACTCCTCTTCATCCTCTTTTTTCTATTTTCAAATTGACGTTGAATATGGGTCTTAATGTTCAGAGAGAAAGGTATGATATCGAGTTCATGGGTCGAGGCCAACGCAGCGGTAATACCAGGAGGAGGACGAAGAAAGGAAGCTGCGCTGCGCGGGTTGCGTGCGCGCAAGTGAGGAAGCAGGTAGGAGAGAAAGCATCAAAGGGCTAATGGGTTCAACCATTCGGTGAGAGTTTCTGCTTTGGCTGCGAGGGAAAGAAGAGAATCGGTGACTCTGTTTCGGGAGAAAGAGGGAAAGGAAAGATAGCTTAGGGTTTAAGGAGATTGCTTATAAATAAATAGATACAAATAGATGTACGGGGAGGGTGCGTTTGGGGTAGGTTCCTCCAGGGGCTTGTTCGTTCCCATTCTTGTCGGACAAAAAGCATTTTGGCGGGCTTCTCTTGATTCCTATCGACATCGACACTTCTCCTGCGACTAATTCAAGAGGCCGAGAATAAGAGATTATTATGCCAACAAATAGGTGGCGGTGGGTGGGGGTTGGGTTAGGGGATACTTCTGACCTCTCTTAGGTTTCACAACACGATCTTAATTAGTAGTTATTGCCTTTTTATTTCCCTTTTGCTGGCGGCGACACCGTGGTGCGGTGTAGCGGTTGCGGAGTTTGTGATAATAGTGAGATTCTAAACGTACGATTATGCTCTCGATATGCACCCTCTTGCAATTAATATTTGCAATGGTCTTTCTTATTTTAGTTAAGCTAGCGCATTATTAGATTTTTATTTCGTCATGCTGTTGGCTTTTTTGGTGTGTAGTGTTAGGTCTTGTTTTTATCTTGCTTGTTTATAATAGAGTGTCTCTGCTAGGGGTTTTAGTGTTGTGTTGATACCGGGAAAGTGATGCGAGGGAGGAGGGGATTCTATTAAGTACTAAGAATCGGGATAATAAAGCTATACGTTGTTATTGTTAGTCACAGAATTCAAATATAATCACCTTCCCCATATTATTTTCCTCTTTTTTTTTTCAAGAATGCTAAAGTTTGATCACCTTGTCAGTTGTAAGTCCATATCTTGGGAAATCAATGGCCCAAATGCTGGATTGACACTTATTACAGTAATATTGCATATTCACGAACCTTTATCTATATAACTCTTAAAGTTCATTTGTTGGCTACGCTATTGACCAAACTTTGTGACCCAAAATTTAGGCTTTAAACTGTGTGGATGCAAAACATCCTCATGAATGCGTCGCAATCTCTGCTGTTAATTAGCAAAATCAGTACGGAGATAGAGAAAATCAAATCCAAGAGTGTGGTGGGGATGCAAAGACCAATATATCATGTCTACATAACAGTAGTCAGAGCTGAATATAAAAAAGTTGTAGTAATCAACTCAAAAGACTAGACGTAGTAAATTGTATAGTAGTATCTTTTAGGAGGGTTGTATACTAATTGAACGGCTTAACTCAGATTGTAATAAATAAAATTGTAACATCTTTAACCATTGAGTTTGATAGAAATAAGAGAGTTCAATATCATTATAACGGCTTAAGTCACTTTGTAACAACATTATTGTAATGACTAGAATAAATTAAATTAAAATCAGTTATATATTCCAAACTACTTACTCTTATTTGCATTTATTATTGTTAAACATCAAGCTATGACATAACACTCGCGTGCCACGACTAGTTAATTAGTAGTTACTTTAGAATATATAGTTGTGCACGCCTTCAGTTAAGTAGTGCATATATAGTTTTTGACAAGTTGACAAGTGACGATTAATTAACGTAGTAACGATCATTAATGATGCTAATTTATTGTTTTTTTCTCCTGGTTGTGGTTGAACCTCTGGTGTCACTCAAGCGTTCATGGCACATGGAAGGCTTAATCACTTGTAACTTCATTGCTCAAAGAAATGGGTTGACCGAAAATCGTTTGGTAAACCATCCAACATAAGCAAGCGTGCAGTATTACTTGCAAATTTAAAAAGTCATTCTATTCTATGAGTGCTTATGTTAGAACAAAGCTATGCAGTGTTAGTCATCCTGTGAGTGCTTATATTAGAAGAAAAAAAAAACTATTGGCTAATTGCTAAAGGAAGAGGCTCTTTTCGCATCCTTATTTTTTGCTAAAAGATTAATAGTTGTTATTAAAATATATCTTTAGCACTAAAATATAATGAAAAGCATATGATAGAGTGAAAATAGCATTTTTCATAGCTGAAACGACCAACAACCAAACGAAGAGAAGCAGTTAGTAGCTGATGAAGGCCACGTTCGGTACCATCACGAAGGTTATACTTATATCCTCATCTCAAATTTGATATGTCATATTTAGTTATATGTATATATAAACTCTTATTATAATACAATTCTTGGCTATAACTATTCATGTGAAGAGTGGAAAAGAAATAACAAAAATAATAATAAAAAAAAAAGATGTTAGTTTTCGTCTCTAGTTAAGGTACACTAGAGGTGGGTGGACTCTGGGGTGCTTTACTTAGCAATGAGCACCAAAGCGTTCAACTCCATCAAAATAGTTCAAATCGAACCAATTCAATTCGAACCGTCTAAAGATTTTAATGATTTGGTTTCATATTTTTTCAAAACAACCTTGGTTCGATTTGGTTCACTATTCAAATTTTTTAAACCGACTCCAAAGCGAACCAAACTATGATATGTTAATCTATTTTTAGTAACACTCCATTGATAGTTACACATATAGGGTAATAAGCAAATCTAAATAAAAAGGTCTTGAAAGTATATATATATATATATATATATATATATATATATATATATATATATATATATATATATATATATATAGGGAGCTGATCCATTGATAGCGCTAGCAAAATAGGAGAAGTTGCTAGCGCGATCTGGCCGTCCATCCCAAAAGATGGACGGCTCAGATCTTTTTTTTGCGTTTTTTTAAGTACGTCCGCTACATTATGTAGCGGACAATTTTTTGCATTTTTTTGACAATAATACCCTCCGAGTCCGTCCGCTACATAATGTAGCGGACAAGTTTTCAGACTTTTTTTTTTCTCTTTCTGTCATTAATGTTCTGACTTTTTTTTTTCTCTCTCCCGTCCGCTACATAATGTAGCGGACAAGTTTTCAGATTTTTTTTCTCTTTCTGTCATTAATGTTCTGACTTTTTTTTCTTTTTCTCTCTCTCCCGTCCGCTACATAATGTAGCGGACAAGTTTTTAGATTTTTTTCTCTTTCTCTTTCTCTCTCCTTTTGTGGTCATTTTTCTGTCACCTTTCTGACTTTAGTCTCTTTCTCTTTCCTTCCTTTTGTGGTCATTTTTCTTACTAACGCCCTTAACCTTAACCTATTCGCTTCTATGTGAACTCTTTGTTCTTCCGAGATATGAGTTTCGGCAGAGCTGCAAGCTGTATTGTCTGGCACCTGATTTCGTAGTTCTTTTGATGAAAGAGAGGACACCTTAGCAGCATTAACCTCATCCACAAGGCCTGAGATGGCTCCTGCTGATGAAGCCAATGCTAATAGTGACTATGTTGTATCAGGTGAAAATTTATTTGCAGAAACCCATTCATCATCTTGACCAAAACATTGGAGTCTGCCCAGAAAGAGAAGAGAGAGAGAGAGAGAGAGGAAGTGAGGGGAGATGACGAAAGAGAAGAAAGAGAGAGAGAGAGATCAAAAAGAAGAGAGAGAAGAGTCAGAGCTTTAATGAAGGGGAGAGAGAGAGAGAGAAAAAGATATGAGAAAAAAATCTAAAAACTTGTCCGCTACATTATGTAGCGGACAGGAGAGAGAGAAAAAGAAAAAAAAAGTCAGAACATTAATGACAGAAAGAGAAAAAAAATCTGAAAACTTGTCCGCTACATTATGTAGCGGACGGGAGAGAGAGAAAAAAAAAGTCAGAACATTAATGACAGAAAGAGAAAAAAAAAAGTCTGAAAACTTGTCCGCTACATTATGTAGCGGACGGACTCGGAGGGTATTATTGTCAAAAAAATGCAAAAAATTGTCCGCTACATAATGTAGCGGACGTACTTAAACGCAAAAAAAAAGATCTGGGCCGTCCATCTTTTGGGATGGACGGCCAGATCGCGCTAGCAACTTCTCCTATTTTGCTAGCGCTATCAATGGATCAGCTCCCATATATATATATATATATATATATATATATATATATATATATATATATATATATATATATATATATATATATATATATATATATATATATATATATATATATATATATATATGAAAATATTGACATCACTTATATTTATAATAAAAAATTGTAATCAATATCTGATTTATATTTACTCATTCTTTCTCATTCATTAATATGAACTTATATATCGAATGAAACAAGATTATATGTAATTTAAAAAATATATAATTTTAATTAGTAGTATGCAAAAGAACAACGTCTTTAAGTGGGCGCAAACTAATCTAAACTGACTAAGCCAAACCTTTTAAACCGAACCGTCCGAACCGATGGTGTTTAGTTTGGTTCGGTTCATAATATTTCAAACCGAGGAGTAACAGTTTTGTTTACAGTTTGAATTCCAAACCGAACTAAACCAAATTGTGCTCACCCCTACCTAGCAGGACGATGGAGGACACCAGTGGACTCCTTTGGTGGCCATTTGGCATGATACCCCCCACGTAAGCCCAACTTGGATGATTATGCCGATTTGTGGTCCAAACACCTAACCTCTAGCACTCCTCAACTCGTTTGACTTATCAACGTAAGTCAGAGGACAGACCCTATTCTTGGAGATTGTTTGCGATTGAATGTGAAATGGTTAAACATAATTTAATCCAGATTAAATCAAGTATGTAAGTGCTTATTAAAAAGAGATTAAGAAATTTAATCTGTCTCAAAAAGTTAAAAGTTGATTTAATCTATAATCATAGAAAGTGTGAATTATGAAATAATCATTTTTCTCATAATCAAGTTTGACCTTCTAATTTAAAATATATATCTTCATATTTCTAACTAAAGGACATCACATATTCTTTAACTAAGGCCCTGTTTGTTTTACAGAAATCTTTTTTGGGAAAAGGTTTTCCGCATTTTTCGATGTTTGGTGCATAGAAATCGTTTTTCCGTGTTTGGTGCATGTATAAGATTTTCAATGGAAAATGATTTCCAATCAACTTATTTTGAAGAACAAAATGTCAGAAAATCACTTACCATTTAAAACTCGGGAAGTCATTTTCCAGACCACTGAACACACATGCCTATACAAACCCACACACCCCAACACACACATACACGTCCGCCCCCGCGCGCACACACACATACCCCGACACACACACAAACACACACACATGCGCCTTCCTGCCCACCCACCCACCCCACACACACACCCACCCCGACACACACATGTACGCCTACCTCCTCCCACCCCGACCGACACACACCCATCCGCCCGCCCGCACACACACACACCCTACGCACCCACCCACCCCTACACACACACACCCATCCCTACACACACCCCTACCCACACACACCCCCACACACAAACACACAGATATGTCCAAACAGTGAAAAACATATATTTTTTTTCGTTATAGATATTTGTATCATTGCATGACAGTCAAACAGCAAAAAAAAATTATAAAAATATTTTCAGGGACTGCTATTTCCGGAAAATATACTCCAAAGAAGCATTTTTCGGAAAGCGTTTTCCGTGAAACAAAAAGGACCTAATTTGGAAAACTTATCGCATTATAATCTCTATGTAAGATTGTTAGCTACTTTTCATTTAAAATGAAGAGTAAACAACCTTTGTAAATGGGTGAAAATTGATTTTTCAATCATTTATTTATCGTTGCTACAAATAAAAGTTATGTTAACATTATTTTGCTAAATGGATAAAAAAAAACATAATTTATTAAGTGTCTTATATGATCATTTTTTCATAGAAAAAATGATTTAAATATTTTTTTATCCAAACACTTTTTTGTAGTATATATTAAGCTAGCTTACAACTCTGCAAATTAGTTTGACTCTAAGTGGATTAAATTTGATTTAAAATAGTTTAAGATTTGAACTAAAATCTATTTTTTCGAATCAATTCCAAACAGACACTTAGTATTTTTTTGGTGGTCCATGTGTATGCTACCAAGAAAGATATTTGTTGGGTTAGTTGGACAATTTAGAACCCATTAGAATTAATTTTAAAGTGGTCAAACTTGGTAAATATTCAAAACTAATGAAATCAGCTTTAAGAAACCAAAAAAAAAAAATTTGATTAAACCATAATTCAAGAAAACAAGAATTATGACTTAATCATTTTTTTATAATTAGGTTCGACCAAATAAAGTACAAGAGTATCTCTAATAATTACAAAGCCCTTCAGCATTTTTTACTCGATCAATCGCTAACGTTTTGTTCTTTTTGTTGTGTTGAAAGTGGTTGCAGTACTTTTATCCAAACACCATCAATAGATTAAAGTTGATTTTGCTAAAAATAGCTTAAAGCAAATTTTAAAAGTTGATTAAAATTTGGAGGGTGTTTGGGATTGATTCTAGATTGGTCAAACTTGATTAAATTTAGATTAAATCAGTTTTGAAGTGTTTGGCAAAAAAAGTAAACTCTCTGCTCCAATATGCACAAAACTGATTTAATTTATAATCTTTATTTTCTTAGATTAATATTTAATCAGTTTTGGAGAATAATATTTGACCAAGAGTTTTACCAAAATATCCTTACATATAAACAGAATTAAATGCTCAATTTTACTTTGAATACACTATATATGATAATTTTGCTACACTAAACCTACTTTAATCCTTTTTTATCCAAACACCTTCAATAACTTTTAATCTATGATGCTTAAAATGGATTAAAGTTGATTTTAAAATTTGATTCTGATTTAATTAAAATCTACTTTTAAGAATCAATCCTAAACGACCTCTTAATCTAAAATTTGCTTTCGAGAATAAATTTTCAAACAGGCTCTTCGTCCTAAACTGATTTTAAAATTTGGATCAAAAAGAAAGATAACTTTAATTTGGGTTTACCAAGAAAACTGGGCTCATCTTTGCAGCAAGTAAAGTGCAGTGATTTGGCTTAATAAGACTAATTCGTCCTAGAGCATTGTATGCCATGTCATTAAAGGGGTTGAGGCTAAGAAAAGTGGGTTCGCAGACGACGTGGAGGTGCCACAAGGAATGCAGTCTGAATCAGTTACCAAGTATGCTGATGTGGAACAAAATAAGGATAGACTAAGGGCAGAGACCAAGGACTTTCCAGACAGAGCCTGAGGGTGGTAGTGCTGCTAGAGCAATGGCGCGGGATGAATACGCGACGACAGTCACAATTCGATACTTAGGTCCAAAGTTAAGGTCCTGTATGTTTCTCTCTTTAGAATTCTAGAGTGAAAAACTGAATGTGAGAATGAATTCTGAAAAATGTCCAGCCCTCCATATGAATTCTCAAGATCCCTATTTATAAAGGTTATTAAGATGATGATGTCATTAATCGACATGTGGCGCTCCCTGAGAGTGACACGTCACCAAAGGGTCCACAGGTGCTGGTGCTCCACGGTTATCGGATTGCATATTCACCCACACTATCCCGTATAGTAACGCTCTGTCTATCTAGAAAGAATGGCCCACACAGTGTCGTGTGGCCAGAGAGCCCCTTTGATCTAGCCACTAGTGCAAAGCCCTTGCAGAGTTCGACTGGGCGTTGAGAGATGCCGAGGACCTAGTAGCAGAGGGAAATACCTGACATCCAGACAGACTAGGCAAGATGCTCTCCAAAGACCTGCTCCCGTCTCGGAGTAACGCAGGGGTCATAGTTCCTAGGGTGCCGATGAAAACCCCTAGTGCCCGAGCACGTAGTCTAGTCATGCAGACACCCTGGCAGAGAGTGTCCAGGAGGAGTCGCCTATTCCAAAGGTGAGTCTTTTTGTCAGAGCACTCGGAACGCACCAAGGGAGTGTCTCGAAGGAGTCGCCTACCCAACAGACCGAGGTAGTATCCCGAAGGAGCCGTCTACCTGGTAGAAAATGAATTGAAGCTCCCTTGCAAAGATAGTGTCCCGGAAGAGTCGTCTATTCCCAAGGGTGAGTCTCGTGTTGGACAACTTGGTGCAGCCAAGGTAATGTCCCGGATGAGTCACCTACTCGATGGGCTGAAGTAGTATCCCAGATGAGCCGTCTACCTAACGGAAGGGGAGTTTAAGCTCCTTGGCGGAGATAGTGTTCCGGAGGAGTCGCCTATCACCGCATGTGAGTCCTTATGCCGGAGCACTAGAAACCAGCCAAGGTAGTGTCTCGGAAGAGTCACCTACCCGACAGGCTGAGGTAGCATCACAGAGGATCCGTCTACCTTGCGGAATGGGAGTTGAAGCTCTTGGTGAAGATAGTGTTCCAGAGAAGTCGCCTATCACTACGTGTGAGTCCTTGTGTCGGAGCACTAAAAGCGTGCCAAGGTAGTGTCCCAAAGGAGTAGCCTACCCGGTGTGCCGAGGTAGCATCTCGGAGGTGCCATCTACCTGGCAGAAAATGAGTCTTCATGTCAGAGCACTTAGAGCCTCCTGGCTAAGATAATGTCCTGGAGGAGTCGCTTATCCTCGTGGGATGTTGCACACTCCAAGATTAGGTCGAAGCATGTTCCACGACCAAGGCAAGATGCGCATGGTGTGGTGAAAGAATAGACCAACGCGGGGACGTGGTAGTGTGACAGAATGCCAGGGGGCGCAACTGTATAAGCGACGCGTCGCATGGGCACGACAGAGTGTGTGCGATGCTGGCGGCATGGTAGTGTGACAAAGAGCCAGGGGGCGCGACTGTATCAGCAGCACGATGGAGTGTGCACCGTGCTTGAGGCATGATGACATGAAAACAGCACGAGGGCACGGGCGACAGGCGTCATGGGGTCGATGTGCAAATGCGGCGGTCCAAATGTGCATAGCCGGTCGAGGCAAGCTAGTCGGCCAATTCAGCAAATCGATCAGGGTAGCCAGGCAGGATAGCAGCTGTCCAAGTGTGCATGGCTAGGATTGGATATCAATAGGAGTTATGGATCGGCCTAACAAAAAGTCATAATGAAAGGGTAATTCGTTTTAGAGCAAGCTAGTGATTACGATTAAACTATCAAAATCAATGAAAGCAATGGTTATATATATGACACATGAGCAAGGCATGGAGTTTTAACTGTGCAATATGTCATCATGAGAAGAGTTGTAAAATAACATGGCAGACACTGAATGAAAACTTACACAAGAAGTTAAAATGATGTCATATCCAATCTCAACACGTGGCAAACTTAGACCAATTAAAGATGCTTAATTGAACAGAATGGAAAAAATAGGCATGCTTGGACACATGGTAGCTTTAGATTAGCTCGACCCGAGGCTAAGTGATTGCAAACTCAATCATAAAAGTGACAAATATTCTCAATTACTCATCTTTAGCACCAAACACAAGTCAGCTCCTACTTTACGTGAGTACACCTTTTTTTACCTTAGGTAAACAAGTTTATCTTAGAAACATCAAACCAACTGTTTAACTTAATCAAAAAGTCCCCAAAGTGCATCCAATTTTTAATTCAAGCTTCATACCCACTCGATTTATTATCATTTCATTTGAGTTGATCACCGCGTACACAATGAAGGTGAATCAGCTACATTCAATGTTTTGCATTCTTAGTTTGATTAAGATTATGAGTAGATTAGGTAGGAGTAATTGTAACTTAGCAATGAAAAATTCCTAAAGCTTAGGCGAAAAGAACTCCGAGGATATTTCTAAGTCCTCATAAATCGTTTGAAAGAAGATAAAAAAGGCACACTTCTCCAAAAGTCAAACTGTTTAACTATTTGGAAATTGAATTTCACACGTATTTCCATCTAGACCTGGGGCCTGGTGTTTGAATCAGCAGAGGTGGCCGAAATTTTGATAAAAGTGGCCGAGAGTTCGCCGGTAGCCATCAAAGTTTCACCATGACTGGTCAAAAGTACAACGGTAGTAGTCTAATCCTGCTGGGACCACAATATTTCGCAGTACTCACATCTGAAATTTTCTCCCTCTCTCTTCAACCTTTTTCAATGGGTTTTATTGGTTTGTGGGGCATGAAGGCGGTCTATCATGTCTTGGTAGCAAGTCGTAGGGGACTCTAGAAGGGTTTCTTAAGAGTTCAGTTGATTTCTCCATTTGCTTTAGCTAGGTTATTATAGAGGGATAGTCAAGGATTTCTTAGTAGAAGGAATGGGTGATAGAGCCCTGGGGGGCTGAAGTTGGGCTAAGGTGGGAAGGGAGGGGCCTTAGGAGGCAGTGTGGATGTCTGAGGTAGTTTGGTATCTCATTGGGTAAATAGGCTAAACGGTGGGGTGGGGTACTCAGGATCTCCTTCGTTAGTTTTAGCCTCATGTTGTGGTTGTTTAAAGTCCCCCTGTTTAGCTGTGAGGTTTCATTTGTGCTTTGATCTTGCAGTAGAAGGTAGTAGAGCTTAGGTGATGGTAATCCCTTGTTTTGTGTTGTGATCCCTATAGGGGTGATTTACTTTTGATTTGTTTCGGCCATTTGCAAATTAATGTGTCCAGTTGTCTCCTTACGTGTGTTTTTCTGAATTTGTATTACTTGAGTTAGTCATGGGATGTCATGACCCGTCTCTTTATGTTAAAAATGTAAAACCAAAAAGGCTAATATGACAAATCTCTATAACTTTTTTTTCCTTATTATTTTTATTATCTTATTTACCAAAGATTTTAATTCCAAATTAAAGTTTTCAATTGGAGGGAAAAAAAACCTACCAAATAAAAAGAAAGAATGATCTATGAGCGATATGACACTTCATAAGAATAATAAGCTTTTTTATTTTTAAATATATCGTGGGGTAGGAAAAATTGGCTCATTGCCCCCCTTTTTTTATTTGAACCCTCAAATCCATAGTGGTAAAGTTTTCAAACAGTGCTAAAGTATTTCAGTTTACGTAATTTTTTTTTGTTTTTTTGATAAAAAGAAAATGACATTAATAACTAAAGGTTACAGAAACTTTCAAGTTCTCCCAACACATCACACTTCTAGGTCATGACATTCACATGACTCCGTATACATGACCACAACAATCGAAAAGAATCAAATTACATAATACAATTCATACACGTTACAATCAAGTTAAAGTAGAACATATTTTATACTTTAACTTAAATAACATGTTAAATTAACAGTTTACAAATAATACCCGAAAAAAAAAAACAAATAGTACACAATTAGTATATTTAGAGGAGACAAAGACCCAATTGTCATCTCAACCCTATATGTTGAAACGTAGCATACAAACAATTAAGTCTTCAGCCCGGCAGTTATTCAATCATCCATGAACAACCTCGAGACCCCTTCCCACTACTCCCACTCCCAGGTAGACCTGGCAAAAATTGATCCGGACCCGCGGGTCTACCTGTACCCGTGCAAAAAATTGGGGTACGTTACACATATAGAGGACCTGCTGAAAATAGACTCGTACCCAAACCGTCCCTTAAAATCCGGGTAAATTTGGGTCGGTTACCGGGTACCCGAGTTTACCCGATTATGTACCTATATATAAGTTTTTTTTGGGTTTAAACCTCTCATTTTCTTCTTCTTTCCACTTGATCTGCCGCCTCTGCCTCTCAATTCTCCCTCACAGATTCCTCTCTCAAGTCTCTCTCTTTCTCACAAATCTGCGGTAGTCACAATCACCCTACTCCACCCACGGCGCCATGTAGGTCAGCCATGATCGGTCACTCTGCATCTCCGCCGCCACGGTCGGTCACTCCGCATCTCCGCTGCCACCGTTCGATCACCACGCATCTCCGCTGCCACCGTTCGATCACCACCATGGCCCCGTTGTCGCCGATCTGTCACCACCGTGGCCCCGTCGTCACCGACCCGTCACCACCGTGGCCCCGTCGTCACCGATCAGTCACTACCGTGGCCCCATCGTCACCGATCTGTCATCACCATGGCCCCATCGTCACCGATCTGTCATCACCGTGGCCCCATCGCCAGCTTCACTCCGTCTCTGTGTTTGTTGCCTTGTTGGGTAGACTTTCAATGTGGATTTTGATGGTTGTGATGTCTTCTCGATGTGCAAATCGTTTTTTTTTTTTAATTTTTAGTGTTGAAAAATGTTCATATTGGTTTTATTTTTTTGATGGAAAGATGTTGAGATTTTTGTATAATGAAACAATTTAGTATTTGATTGTTGGAGGTTATAAAATGTGTGTAATTAGTAGTTGATTAAACTCTGTTTATTTAAAAATAATTAATCAAAAATTGAGGATTTACCCGACGGAGTAGCGTATGGGTTCCCAAAAATTCTATCCGAAAAAGCCCGATAAATTATATCCGATCGGTCGGTACGGATTTTACCCGTATCCGACGGTTATACCGATTGCCAGGTCTACTCCCAGGGCCCTTCCCTCCCGAAGGTCAGCACAGAGTACCCAAGAAAAAAAAACCCTAGAAATTATAGCTAGGAATCACTACACAGGTCACCTGAAATCTGCTAATACCCGACCACTTCTAGAAGCCGGCGAGGATTCCAGTCACCGACGGCGAAAATTCCGGTCACGACCGGTGGGAAATCCGGCTACCCCGGCGAAGATGAATTTGGCCTGTAACTCGAAAGCTCTTCACTCTAATCAACCCGACCACTTCCAGAAGCCGGCGAGGATTCCCCGGTCAGTAAATCCGGCCACCTCTGCAAATCGAATACTCCTCTTTCTAATCAATTGGAAATGCTCAAGCCTCCATGGTTGAAAACGTGTAGATCTAGCAGATCGGGTGGATAACTCTGATCTACCTAGATCTGACATGATCCAACGAGATCGGATCCTATCACCGGTATGTCGTCCAAACCCGATCACTTCTGCCGCTAGCCACCCACCTTGTATGTACCCCTACAGTGCACCAATACACAAGACACACGAAGGACACCAAAAAGATGACATCGCCAGAGATCGGCCGCCGCCCCACGCGCGTCGAAGCACGGTGGCGCAGCAAGGGGCGTTGGCTTGTGGAAGCTGTAGAAGGGTAGCGAGAGGAGGTTTATGTATGATTGAATAACGTTCTTAACTTCTCGTTTTTCCTTTCAATCAAGTCCGAGCATGTCAATTTAATTCTCATTCCGATTAGAGTTTGCACAATTTTCCAATGCACCGTGTCACCGGATCTGATTATGATTGCGCTAAATTCTTAACCAATTGCTACAGCTGATTTTAATGTTTAAATTCTTAATTAAAACTACTCTAAAAATGGAAACTAAATTTTAACTACTAACTTAAACATGAAGAAATTGAATGCGCGGACAAAGATTTGATCGATGATGATGGGTGTTTACGTGTTTACAAAATACTGATTCTAGGAACTAAAATACTAAAATCTAAATTCGCAATTGCAAACAGTTGACAGTGACAGCAAGTCAATCCATTAGAAGAAAAAGACCTGGGTCTAATTCATGATTTGTTTAGGGTGGTGGGTAATGGCCGTTCTTCCGATTCTTCCTTTTCATCTTCTCCTTGAAAATAACTCTTGTAACGGTTGAAACTGCCCCTTGACATCACTTCTGGCCGGCGTCCATTGATATCCCTCTAAGGACATTTATATATATATATATATATATATATGAAACTCGAATTTGAGAGAAATATAAGAAGCCGAACGTTTGGCATTTGAAATAAAAATAATAAAAGTACCGTTCTGACATTCTCTTTTTGGTACTTGACATGCTTTTCTTTATATCATTTGACATTCAACTAATTATGTAAATTTTACTTTTCTCTATCTTTTATGTCAGCATGTCTTATTTAAAAATAAATCCTTTTCTCCATAAATTTAAATTTATATCTCATTATAATCAATATTTTATTCAAATCTTGAAACTTTGTAATAATTTACACGATTCTAACATGTTTTCACAGTCTCACAAAAGTAATCTCCCTCTTTTTACATTATTATAAGTCATATAAAAAATATCATGTTATATATATGTCTGTATATACGTATAATTATCTCTCATATTATTTTTTTTCTTATGTCGCATAACTTTTTATACAGTTCTAACTGAACTTTATTAGTAAAAATCTCAATATATGTGATTTTTACATTGTTACTAAAAATGGTATAAAAAACTCATTAAAAAAAGTGAAAATAACATTATTTGTGATTAGTACTCAACATATAAGTATAGACTTTTAATTAGCCAATATTGATCATGTATACAGCTCATAGAGTTAATACTAGTTCGTGCGAAAACTATCCCTGAATTTCCTACAAACTGGCCCGCCGTTTTACATGTGTATTAATCGTCACTTATCATCAATAGTCATATGTAATAAATAATCAATTAAATCAGTCTTAAATACAATGACATATATATATATATATATATATATATATATATATATATATATTATTACTACTTAATACTCAGATTCTTCGTTACAGACAAAAATGTCCAAACCTTATTGGTCACGCTAGAAATTGGATTTTTACACGCCAACGGATTTAAGATTTCTTCACCAAGACAGATCTGATTTGGATTCTGTCAATTGACAGGTCTAGTCTAGCTGCTGAAAGAAGTTTTGTATTAAGAAAAATTGCTCAAGAAATCCTGCGCCACTTCTTACATTTCAAACCTTCTAATTTGAGTAGGTTGTCATTTGAACTTCAACTTTAGTCACTTGCCGCAAAACTAACCTTCTGTTCGTTTTCCAAAGAAAGTTTTACAAGGGAAATCGCTCGAATAAACCTCAAAATTTGTCCAAGTTGTCTTTTCAACCTTTACCTTATAAAATTTGACAACTTCGTCTCTTTGGCAATTTATTTATCTATTTCTTTTGTGTGTGGGAGGCACCATGAGCTTTCAAACCCTAAATATTTCTCTCCGGTCAGAGGAACTCAATTGAGAATTTCAATGTTAGAATTTGAATCCTAGATTTTTTTTTTGTGCGGGCACGTGTTTTAACCATGAGCTTTCAAACCCTAGATTTTTCACACCCACCCTCAGTGGTGGATCAGAGGATTCAGAGGAACTCAATTGAGAATTTCAAAGTTAGAATTTGCATCCCAGATTTCCCACCTCAAATCAATCACTAAAATATCTTAATTTGATTTCAATCTGGTAAAAATGGGACAGTAAGTGTTTTGGCATTTTCTTCATGACACTGGCCACGCGTCCGTCAAGCGGGGGGGAATTCATCATTGCGATGGCAGCAACGGTGAGCAATGATCATGGAGGTTTTAACTAAGACGGATGAAGAAGGTGAATGACTAAGTTATAATGCTGATGATAGTGAGGGGGTTGGGTTTTTGATCAGCTTGGTCGAAGGTGTGGGATTGAACACCTAAAGAAGAATTGGTTGGGTGTTTATGCTTACTTTTTTCCTAAAAAGTTTGGGGTAAACAAGACTTTCTGAACATATCCGATGGAAACCAAACAGAAGATTCGTTTTGCAACAAGTGGCTAATGCTTGGTCCAAACCCCAACTTCTCAAACTTGGAGGTCAAAAATGCAAAAGTGCACCTTCACTTATTATTGTGATTGTTATCACTGTTTTGGGAAGAGGGTAGTGATTTAGCTAATGTGATCATCTCATTAAGAGCAGCAATTTTGCCATCTTCCAACTCTGCTGACAAAACATAAACGAATAAACCAGAGACATATAAATCATCAAGTGAAAGACACTTGTACTGAGAAGGCATTGTCAGGTGCTCTGCACAACATTAGCGTATAACCAGTCAACTGTGGCTATGACACTATCAGCAAGCTGTTTTTCATCAAACCCTCACCAACAGTAGGGAGTTCCGGTGATACTTGCCATTCTCCATCCACCATAAACTTGATTTCGTACCTGCACCGTGTGAAAGGAAATGGGTGAAGAAGACAGAGAAAATAGTTAAGAATGCCTCAGAGAGGATATTACCTTCCTGGTCTGAGCACTAATGTTGTTGAGAACTTCGTGTAAGAACTGGTATACTTTGCTGACAAGTGCTCTCCTTGACTCCAGCCATCAAAGGAGCCCATTACCTGTACGCTCTGATTTCCAAATGTACAAATAATCGTCACTATTTATTTTTCTTTCATTGGCATTAAAGTAGGTCCAGACCCCAGTTTCTTTGGCGTGAAAGATGGGAAGAAAATAATAGTTCGTGAACAAGAAAGAAGACATTTGCCAACCTTTACTCAACTGCAATTGACGACGAATTAGGGAATAGAGGCTTAGCTCAAATCTCCGAAATGACTCATGGCAAATGCCATCAAAATACTATGATTTGAAGAGCTACAATAAACCAACCAAGCCACTTTGAATGGCTTCAAGCTGAGTCTTCGATTTACAGAACAACGCCACCGAGCCGTCGAGAATGCCGACAGGAAGGAGAGGCATTACCCAAGGTAAGAAAAGGAGTTGAGACACGCCTAGGAATCCCGTCAACATTATGTGAACGAAGAATAACTCAGCCCCGTTCTCAAAGGTTAGGGAAACGACATTTAAGCAAAAAGTCAACCTTGGTGTAAGTTTTCAGTGTGGGTTGAGTCAGCCACGTGTCAGGGAGTCATGAAGCTAGAAAAGGTGCTTCACTTGGTGTTGAGCTGATAGGAGGAATAAAAAGACGTAAAGCCCTTTGGTATCTGAGTCACAGGGCCTATGCAATGGGGGGTAGGGTGATTAATAATTGAACTCTGACGAGGTCAAGCCAGGCCTTGTGATACAACTAAGGTTAGACCTGGAACTGATCATTTAGTGGGAGTCAAGCAGGCCTTTTCTGGCTCCAGTATCCAAGAGAATAGAAGGCTTTAGACATTAATTCTTCTACTTGAATATTGTTCTTCACAGGCTCAAAGTAAAAAGACTCCGCAGTTGGCTATCCCAAAATCAACAACCGAATTGAAGAACTAATTTTACAGGTAAGATAAGATGCTTTATTGCTAGCTCACCTCTGCCATGCCACACCAGAATAAGGACACCTCTTTAGATTGAGCAGCATCCACATCCTTTATCTGTTCTTTCAATTTCTCCTGTACAACTTCACCAATCACAAATAACAATGGTAAGCAACACCCATTCTTGCTAAAAGTAAGCAGAGCTTTCAGCACTCATTAAATAATCATTCAACATGTCATATTATCTAGTCATACATACAGGTCATTTTGCCTGGAAGAAAAACTAGGGCCTGCCGCGGACCTGAGAAAAACTAGGCACTGGCTTCTCTATGAATACGGACATCAATCTGTTCTACAAGCCATTTGGACAAGCCCAACTATACCATCGCCATGAGAAAACTAGGACTGAAAACAGACGTTACAGCCACGTCATGACCCCTTGAAATGAAGTGAACACCATTGTCTCCACCAGCACATAGCCTTTCTATCCTCTCTCTCAGGATTTTCTATCCATGCACACAAAAGGTTTCATATGGTATTTTCAAGCAACAAAGGTTGAGCATTGGCCCAATCTCTGAAGTTTCAGAGAATAGAAAACGGAATAATAGTTAGAAAGTGGCCTGAGGATCCGGTCGCCCTCTATCACACCTTCCACCAACTTTACACAAAACAGAGAGTTGACCAAAAGGCAAGAGGTGAAAACCATTTTGATGACCCAGATGTGGCCAAGCAATGAAGTACTTGACACGGAGTTAACTCATGGTATTACTTTGAACTTCCATCAATGATCAATTCCAGGAGTCAACTCTTGTTTGACAATTCAATAAGTCGTCCACCCTGTAAGACCACTAGCTGTTTCAATCATATAAGATTAAGGATAGTTTGGACACCTACCCCCCAAAAAAACACCCCTTTGGTAAAAAAAACAGACTCCCAGTTAATTACTTCCACTTGAACATCCTAGCACACCATCATGGGTTGTCGCCTAAAGCCCAGACTTCTGTTGTTTCTTAAATTTCTCCTACACCCATTCGATCTTAATACCAGCCCATCCCATAAAGTAACTTACCCAACCACCCTCACTTAAATCCAAGCTCCAAAACTCATCAACTGCTAAAACCTACACCATTCCCCTCCCTAATACCTACCTTTCTATGGTACCACAACAGGCCTGCAAACTTGACTGAAGGGCACAAAGAACAAAAAATTCTCCTCTGATCTTGCCCTGGTCAACATAGAGTTTACTGAAGACCATGATTGCAGCTCGCAAGTCGAGTTTTGACAAAAGCAAACAGGTGGAATCAAGTTGTTAGCTATTCGACAAAAGTGTAGGTTGCATGCAAACAACTATGACCAACATGCAATCTCAGCTGGAGACAAAAGATGTCTTGTTTTCTGAAATAGGAAGAGCAATCCAATATCAAGCACAAAGTCAAAACTTATGCCACGGTTGAGAACCAATGGTTGAACTCCCTCTTCTTGCACTTCCTAAAGTTGTTTCGATCTTGAGCACAAAGATGGCCCGGCAGTACAGAAATAAACTCTGGTTGAATCTCCTATTCGTCGTTCTGATTCCAACACAGATCTCGTTGTTCCTGAACATTGGCTCACTACAATTCCTGAGAGCAGCTATCCATTGCTCTTCTCCGTTCTTCCAAAGATAACCATAACGTCGTATGACATTTGGAGCATGGCATGGCACATCCCCGCATATGGATCCTCAGTCTTCCTCACTTCAAAACTCAAGGTGAAATTATTTCTCAATGTTGAGGAGAATGATGCACTTCAAGACTGGGGTTAACCATGGGATTATTTTATGCCTATTATTTAGACCATAACTGATATTTCATTGTAAATTGAATGTGGATAATTAGAGTTTTTTTAGGTCTAATCATGCTGGTAGGGCTTTTTTGGTATTTTTAGTAGATTACAAGCCGACGTAAGCACTGTGTTTTATCAGAGTTGAATTGCATGAGTGTTTACGCTTTGTGCCATGACTGTGCGCGCCAACACTAATCCCCTGCGCGGGTTACAGACGTCTCTCCTTTTCCCCCTTTATTTTCCAATCTCCCCTTCTCCACACTCTGGTTCCACAGCATGTTGCAGTTGCACTCTGTGTTCAAGGGTTGTAATAATTACTCAGCATCGGTGTGAATTATGTCAATGTTTGTGTTTGGGAATCTTTGAGGCAAAGTGATTCAATTGATGATGTGCTTGAAAACTTTGGCGGAGACCTTTACAAGAAGGAAGTCAGGAGAAAAGGAGAAGGAAGCTTCTGGTCTCCCGTTATCTTTCATATTCTTTGGTTCCTCCATCCAAAAACCAGTGACGCGTACTGCACATATAAATGATACGCAATATTGCTGCAGAGCTTGACATGTCAATGGCAGTAGGTAGCGCTGGAAGCCTAAGAAGCACGGACACGGACATCGACAGGGACACCGGACACAGCAATTTCAAAAAAATCGGATTTTGGACCCCGCAGGACACCGCTATTTCTTTAATATTTTTATTATATATATATATATATATATATATATATATATATATATATATTTTAAAAAGTATCAAATACATTCCATAATCTAAAATAACAAATAATAATGAAAAACTACAAAAACAAGGAATTCAAATACAAGTCATACTTAAACGTTAAATCCAACATAGTGCATGGTACATAATATACAGAAATTAAGTGTTACAAAGTCATACGAGTGGACATAACATAAAAAAATAGGAGGTTCCTTTTCAGACTCTTGAGGAGGGAGAGAAAAAAAAGGATTGAGAACGAGTGGATGACTCTTGACTTTGAGTCTTGAGTCTGGACAGATTAGGGCACAAAGGAGACTAAGAAAGAACTAAACTTCGAACAAAAAAGGAGACTGATCTGTGTCAGCGACGGCCTCCGGCGACGGTGAAGTGAGGTCCGGCGATGGCGATGGCGTGTCGCATCAGCAGCTGCTTCGGTCTTCGCAACGGCGACTGGATAGTCTGGATCTATCGGCGACGGCGTCGGAATGTTTGGCGACCAGCTCCGACGACGGCTACAAGTCTGTAATGCTCCGAAGGCTTCCGTAACGTAAGTGTTCCCTTCTCAGATAGGCGACAGCCGTAAGGGGAGTGAAGATCAGATTAGGGCACAATTTCTTGACCCCTGAAATTAGTTTAAAAAATTGCAAAGTAGTCCCAAACAGTCCGACACTGCAGATTGCCGTGTCCGACACTCCTCGACGAAGTGTCCGACACGGTGTAGGAAAATTAAAAAAAAAATTCCGACACCGATTGACATTGTCCGACACGTGTCGGGCGGTGTCCGGAGGGTGTCGGGGTGTCCATCCGTTTAGGACACCAAACCTCCACCTAGGAGAGAGGTGTCCGTTCTTCAGAGCTGGAAGCAGAGAGAAGGAAGAGAGGGTTGGCTCGAACAGTATCTCTCATTTAGTACAGATTAATTATGGTTAACGCTCTTAGACATAATTATACACTTGGACTCGCGACTTAGTTTTCATGTCACATGCCTTCCATCTAATTGTGTACATGGTGAAATTAAAAGGAAGGTTAACGGAAGGAATAAATAAGGTGCTTCGGTGGAATCTAATTGATAAGCGGTCTTGTTGATCACAATCAGGAGGAGGGAAGGGAAAAATATCCTCCACCAAAACCCACTCACACAATCTTCCCACTATCACATGTTATCAACCCAAGTCAATGAGGATTAAACACACACACGGACAGATGCGCAATGCTTGCTCCTTTATTGCCCGTATTTGAGGAAACGTTTTACCTCACATAGATTCGATTTGAACAAAATAAATTCATAACTAATGTGTTTGGGGTGACTTGACGTGGGAACAAGATGCCGTGCTCCAGGTTCCAGATTGTTAGTGTGTATATGGATTGGAAGGTCATTGTCAGAATCTGAATAACTTCGAGAGAAATATCGTATGCGGATATCTATTGTCCTCTCTCTTGTACTCGCCATCTCTAGATGGGATTTACCTCCCCCGCCCTCTCTTCCTCCCTCCTTAACCGGCATTTGATTGTAAAAGACCTAAGTTAAATCTTCAACCCCCCTCCCCCCCCCCCCCCCCTTCAATGGGCATTTGATGTTAAAAGACTAAAGTTAAATCCATCGCAACAGGAAAAGGAACTCCTTCCTGAATCAAACCAGAGTCTCCCATTTTACCCAGACTGGGCCGAGCACAGACAACACTTGAGAGAAATTTGGCAATATCAACTAAGTCACTTCCAAAGTTATCCAATAGGCCCTCGAAAAACTAGGCAACTCATTCATAAAAAAAGGAAACAAATATAGGTTTCTGTGGCAGAAAAATAGGATCCAATAAAAACAACAAAATTCTAAAGGCGACTTCCTTTTGAATTGAATTCACAAAATAATCAGATGCGACCATGTTAAGCCACCCGAACATGGCTAGCTCTAGCCCCAAGCTAACCTTTCCCCCAATTCCAGAAAAGGCATCTTGTACAAATCAGAGGAAGCATGAAAAAACTCCTTACCTTCCAACTGTGACCGAAGGTAATACTGAATGTATTTTCCATTAATCTTTCGTGAACCTTTTGGAATGCCTGAAATAGCAATTTCTTCCGCCAAAGCTACCAAAGCCTGCCAATGAAGATTGATACGTTTTATTGTGAAAGATAACAAAAATAAATAAGAAGCTACAAACTTTTTTGAGTAGCTATTGTTCTTGAGAAATGACCCGGTCTGTCCAGTAATTTAATGCATTCCTCTGTTAAATGAAAAATTGTCCACTTCCTGATATTCGTGAAAAAAAATATTTTGAATGTAGATGCCGTAATTTTGTCCTTCAATATGAGGAATCCAGAGAATACTTGCAGCGTAACACAAAAGGTCCAGAAGTATTTTAACCTAAATGAAAAACTCACGATCCAAAACTGGGGCAAGCCAGCAGTTACACTTGAGCACTTCGATATATGCAATAAAGCAGCTTGGGTTTTCTTATTATATCAACAACACAGACGATGTTTCCTTTCTTCTAAGAAATAACACGGAATGGTAAGAAAAAGAGCTTTTACAACACCACGATTCACCAATAACAAATCTAAAGACCTATTTACGAATACGTTAAACAATAACACGCAACTTTGTTTTTGGACGATTTATGGGATTTGAGAATAGGAATAGGGGTGAATGACTCTTTTCTCATTTGCGCTATACAGCTATAGGATTACTTTTTCCTTGAATCACTCTGAGGAAAACTGAGTGCTCTTCTGTTTGTCTTTCATTTTCTTCTTTTTACAACAAATCAAAAACTACAGTAAAGGAGGGATCTCCTCCACGGCAAAATCCAAAACAAAAGTTTTGAATGTCCACGCCTCAGGAAGGGGGAGAGGGGTGAGCTCCAAACATAGACATGAGGCAGGCACAAGCATTAGCCTCTCACTGAGTTTATGTTGGATCTGGCAACCCAAGATGGTGAATGAGATCACGACAATCGTGAATTCTGTCCACTTAAGGATGATCCTCAACATGAGTCACCTGAAAAGCCACCTCTGCAGCAGTTTCCCAAATACCGTTGTTGAAACATGTTTTTGTAAGGAAGCACCAGTCCTATCCTTGCAGCTACAAATAATTAGCTGCTAAAGCACAGTGAATGAACGTTGCAACCAAACATTAGGATCCAATCCTTTTTATTCCCAGGAATCAATCACTAGCTCCAGCCTTTCCACAGAAAAGATAGGAACAATAATCACGTGCGACATGGGAGGACCGCGCTATTTGAGAAATGTAAGGAGTCAATCATCCGCCATTGTTGTTTGTGTCAAACAGCCCAAGAAGCATGATAAGTAATTTACAACAATATACGAGGACAACATAGAAAATTAAACATGTCACCTGAATCTCAAATTCCATGGTGGCAAGTTCACGTTTGAAATTAACCAACGCATCCTCCTTCACTTGCAACTGTAAATAGCGAAGTATCAGCAGTAGTATGAAGTAATGGCAATTAGCAAATTGGCAATAACAAAGATACAGGCATATTGTCCGTGAAGCTAAACTAGTTTTTCAAGAAAAAGTAGTTCATCTCTCTCTCTCTCTCTCTCTCTCTCTCTCTCTCACACACACACACACACACACACAAGTAATTTACTCTGCCATCAGGTTGTTGACAAAGGTTCTGTTAAGACCCATGCTACATCATGCCATATCACATTCTCTCAAGTTACTCAGATGGGAAAATGGTAGTGGTTCTTCGCGAGTTTTGTTACCCTACGAAAAAGTTATACCAGTTGAACTATTAATCCATGTTCGTATACATAACACCAGAACCAAAAAGTCAAATAACAAAATCACATAAAAAAAACCTTTACTTCCTTTGGCACTTTAGGTAAATTATGAAGCAAGTAGATTCAGTTTAGAAACAAAACTTCTAACTGAAATGAAGCAAATAATGCACTACTTACAACCATACATTTCTAACCTAAACATGTCCACCAGCATTTATGGTTTAGACTTAAGAAATTTCAGCTCAACTCTGGATCACATATGTTAAACTTACTACTTGCTCAAAAGGAGAAATAGGAAAAGAAAAAGGAAAAACACATACATGCATAGGTACATGAATGCGTGTGCGTGTGTTGGGGGGGGGGGGGGGGGGGGGGAGCCCTTGCCTACATAGCATTGGGATGGGCTCCTTCATCCAAGATTTCCCAACTCATTTGGGGCCGTCCATCACGGCCACGTGTATGGTCTAAGATGATATTTTAAGAACATAAAAACCAGTTCGCCGGACAGTCTAGCGCATTGATCCTATTTACCAAGTTACCCTCATTAACTTTCCTTCTTCTCTCTCATCCAGTGTTATTAAAGGCGCGCCTAGGTGCGGTGCGCCTTGCCTAGGGCTAGGTGCAGCCCCTTCGAAAAGCTGCGCACCTTGTGTGACTAGTCGCCTGGGCCAGGCGGTGGTGGAGGCACAAAAAAAACCCAAAATCCTAATTTTTTATTTTTGCATCGTGGCATCATCTGAACCATTCATTGTTTTTGATTCTTTGTTTCATAGCATAATAAATCAATATTTGAACCACAAAAAATCTTAAAACCCCAAATCTCCAATCAATCGATTCCCTTGTTGTTCATTGTGCTAGCGTCTCGTTCCCAATTGTTACTCTCTTTTAAATAAATCTACTCCTTCACTTCACCTTATAGACAAATAAGATGAAATTAAGGAGGAAGCTCTACTAAACTTGGAGCCTATGATTCCCTTTTGAGGAAAACATTGTTGCTTTAACCCTCACAGATGATAAGGATGACGTTTTCATATTCACTTAGGATAAACTACTTCTCATTGGATTTGAAACTTTTTCTACTGTTGAAAATTTGTTAAATTGCCATGTTATGAAGTTTTTTTACGCAATTTTATTGGTTTAGTGCACTAATATCAATTTATTTTTATTTTGCGCCTCACTTCGAAAAGGCGCGCGCCTGTGCCTTGCATCTAAGTTCCAGGAACCCTTTGCGCCTTAGGTGCGCCTGCGCCTTTAATAACTATACTCTCATCTAATACCAGTCTCTCTCTCTCTCTCTCATCTCCTTCCCCTTCCCCTTCCCCTTCCGTTTCACCTTCCCCTCACCATCGTAACCTACCACTGCCCCACCCATCGCCACTACACAATGACAACCACCACCACCTAGAACCACAACCAACAGTGATCCCACCACCACTACCAACTTATCTCTCTCACATCCCTTCCCCCTCCAGTCACCTTCCTCCTCTGCTGCCGCAACCTCTACCGTAACTCGCCACTGGCTTACCCGCCCTCAATCCCACCATTAGATCTACGCCGCACAACCACCACTGCCAGGGGAAGCTTGGTCACTGCTCGAGCACCGCCACCTTCCCTTCCTTTCACATATCTGATTTATTTGTTTTTTTTTTTTTGGAGTTAAAATTTAATTTTGGTATTTGTGGTAATATATTGATGTGTATGAAATTATAAATTTGAATATGTTGGGTTCGATGTAATTGATTTCAACTTTCATATTTATTTACTTCAAAGGTAGAAACTATTTGGTCTTTAATGATGGTTATGGATTGGTGATGCCGCTGGGGGCTAAATGCTGGTTTTTTTTTTGTGGTGGTTGTGGGTGTTAGTGGTGCTACTGGGGTGAATGCTGGTGGGTTTACTTGTGGTGGCATGGTGGTGCTTCCTGGGATCAATGTTGGGTTTATTGGTGATGGTGGAGGACGACGGTGATTGTTCTTTGGGAGGTGGCGGTGTTTGGTGAGTGTCGTGGTCATGCGATGCTGGTTGCGGCAATCCTACTTTGAAGCTGATGGAAATGAAATTAGAAAGACACTGCTCTAGAACTATGAAATTGACAGGACGAAAGACAAGAAATTATAGTAAGCATCGTTAAGGGCCTGTACGCTTACAAGATTTTTTTCTGTATTCTATATTCTGTTTTTGGTTTCCAGAATTTAGTATTCAGTTCTAAAATCGTATCGTGTACTTTTACTTTTTTCCGTATCTACTTTTTCAATTTTTTCTATACGTTTATCATTTTCATTTTCGTTTTCATCAACTTTTTTTTGAACTAATTCATTAATGGACCCCACTATTTCCATTTCTAGGAAGACCCAGTGAAATGGGTGGTGTTTTCAGCTTTTTTCTTGAACTGTATTCTCCTTATCAGAATACCACCTCTTCTCCCTCATATCTACCACCCTGTTTGTTGAAACAGGGTGGTAGATATGAGGGAGAAAAGGTGGTATTCTGATAAGGAGAATACAGTTCAAGAAAATTCTCCTTATCAGAATACCACCTCTTCTCCCTCATATCTACCACCCTGTTTCAACAAACACTCACCAAACTAGACCACCCATTTCACTGGGTCTTCCTAGAAATGGAAATAGTGGGGTGGGTGTTTTCAGCTTTTTTGATACTATTAGGAAATTTTATCCAAAACGGAACCAAAAAAACGTAAACATACACGAAAAAAGCATCTTTTTCATCATCATTACAAAAATGAAAACTGAAAAACGTAAACGTACAGCCCCTAAGTTTTTAGATGACAAATAGTTCGCCATATTATCTAGTGTGCTATCCTTACCTAAAAACTTGCTGATGAAAAAATGTAATTGTGAAAGGTAGTGCAAAGAGGGTATTTTGGTATTTTTGCACAGTGCGCCAGATAATCTGGCACATTGCTTTTTAACTTTCAGAAAAAGTCATATGTAAATTGTCCAGGTGGACGACCCCAAATGGATTGGTGATGAAGGGCCCATCCCAGCTCTAGGTGGGGATGACCTCCTATACACAAATGTGTATGTCTATACACACATTTATACATATATAAGGGAGTTGATTCCTTTCCACTACTGGCGACATAGCTTAAGTTGCCAGCCTCATCTACTTCGCAAGGGATAAGCTCCCATGTGTGTGTGTGTGTTTGTAGGAGCTGTTAACGGTCCATTGGTGGCAGGAATGGACCACCCACAAGACTCGCGCGGGGGGGGGGGGGGGGGCATGGCACCCCCTAACTTTTGGGAATTTTTTTTAAATTTTTTAAATAATGAGTACTCATATTTAACATAATTACAAAAATACCACTACATCATAAAATTAATTGATTAGAGTTTTATTTTGTTGTATTTTTTATTCTTTGTGCCACCAGCCACTAGCCACCATAGTCTTTTGTCTTTTTCATTCCCTTAACCCATCTTCATTCTTCTAAATTTCAATTCCAAATCTCCAAATTACAAAAAAAAACAAACCGATCAAGGTCAATTCCTTTTTTAGTTTAAATTCTTTTTGTATTTTAACTTATACGTGGCTATTGTACTCATACAATCAATAATCACACTAGTAATACATCTATACAGTAAGAATTAAGCTTCTGTCAAGCAAGAATAGTAATTTGTTGTCAACTAACCTTATTAAGTTAAATAAATCACTATGAATATTAAAATTTTATGATTAGTATTCAAATTGAACAATCTATTTTGCATTTAACGTAGTCACCAATGACGCTAATTATAATATCCTTTTTTTAGATGGGGAAGTCAAGGTGACCCACAATTGATTCTTTCTTTCAAACAAAATTTATTAACAATAGTAACACTGATGAATGACTTCCTCCAATAAAGAATGTCGATGATAACATTGTTGCACCGATTCCTATTCCTACTACCAATGTTGAGATTCCAAGTCCAGGAGGTTGCCCTAAAAATCTCCAAGACTGAATGCGACCACAAATGAGAGTATAGTGTCGATCACAGCAATGAAATTCGACGAAGATATATCAATGCCTGTCCATATCAGTGCATACTTTCTTCATATCCAAAATTTGGACCAATAAGTCATCCTCATCCCTTTCAATCTTCATTGTTCAAATTAATTAAATCAAGTATTCTCCTACAAAGGATGCCGCCTTTTGTTTGCCTTGCTTTCTCTTTGATATGCCAGGGACAAAATTTGGACAGTGCATTTACTGTTGACGGATTTAGAAGTTGGAGAAAAGTTAAGAACTAGAAGGATTGTGTTTTTCTAAATCATGTGGTAAGTGATCCCAATTCGTGTCATAGAAGTGCTCAAAAAGCTTGCAAGAATTTAATGAATCAACCTCAACATATACAACAACAGTTTGATAAGTGTACTTCTCAGCAAATAGAAGCCAGTCGATTACGACTAAGGGCATCAGTTGACGCTGTCCTATATCTCGCATGGCAAGGATGTGCACTTAGAGGCTATAATGAAAGTATGAATGCGAATAATCATAGAAAATTTATCGAATTTGTGAAGAGATTTGGCAGGTATACGTGAATGTTGTAGAGGTTGTCTTAGATAAAGCCCCTCTCAATGCGTCTTACACATCTTCGCAAATCCAAAAACAAATCTTACATATTGTATCAAAGAAAGTGAGACGAGAAATTTCTAAATAAATTAGTGATGCAAAGTTTTGTATACTTGTTGATGAAGCTCGCAATGAGTCAGAATAAGAGCAGAAGGCAGTTATCTTGAGATTTGTGGACACAGCGATGGCCCTCTTCAGGAGCGTTTTCTTGGTCTTGTTCATGTTTCAGACACCAGGGCCTTAAGATTAAAGAATGAATTATTTTGACTTCTTTCTCATGAAGATATTAACATCCACAACATTAGAAGCCAAGGATATGATGGGGCAAGCAACATGTAAGGTGATTTTAATGGTTTACAAGCTTTAGTATCTAAAGAATGTCCGTATGCTTACTATGTCCATTGCTTTGCAATGTCTAATGATATCGATCAAATTCAAGACTTCTTCGATACATAAATCTTATAGTCAACTCAGTTGATTCTTCTTGTAAGCGTGTTGATGAGCTGAAGTTGCTCAAGGTAGTGAAATTGCGTAATTGGTTGCTATTGATGAGCTTGAGACTGGTACTGGGCTTACTCAAACTAGCACTTTACAAAGAGCTAGTGAAACTCGTTGGAGTTCTCACTTGAAAGCTATTTCAAACTTGCTGAAAATGTTCAAAGCAACTAGTGTGGTTTTAAATATCATTGGTGATGTAGGGGATACTTCTAAACAATGCTTCCAAGCAAAAGGTGTATGAAAGTCTTAATTCTTTTAAGTTTGTGCTGATCTTGTGTCGAGCAATTTTTGAAATCACTAAAGTTCCTTGTCAAGCTTTACAACGAAAGTCCCAAGACATTCTTAATGCCATGCACCTTGTTTTAACCACCAAAACACAAATTCAAAAGTTGAGAGATGATGGATGGGAAGAGTTGTTCATCACCGTGACAACGTTTTGTGAGTCATGGCGTAAATGTCCCAGATATGAGTGCTTTGTTGGAAGAAAGGGTAAAGTTCGTCATCAACCAGATGCAGTAACCGTTGAGCAGCATTATCGAGTGAATATAATTATTGCAGTAATTGATTTCCAATTGAAAGAGCTAAATTTTAGATTTAACGATAATGCAGTAGAGCTATTTACCCTCAGTTCTCTTCGGGTCCTACAGAAATCACATCAAATTTAAGAGGTGATGATCTTTGCATGCTTGTTAATAAGTTTTATCCAGAAGACTTCACCGAGCAAGAAAAAGTGCACTTGAAGATGAAATTGCAACATTATAAGCTCGATGTTGCTCAGCATCCCGATTTTCGTCATTTGTCAACTATATATGAGCTTTCTCCATGGCTTGTAAAGACCAGAAAATCAATGATCTATCCACTTCTTAGTAAGTTGGTCAGACTTATGCTTACTCTTCCGGTCAACAAGCATTTTCAGTTATGTAGATGGTCAAAACTCAACTCTAAAATAAGATGGATGATACTTTTCTCACGGATTCTTCTACAAAGCACATTGAGAAAGATATTGTGAAAAAGTTTTATAGACTCGACCATTGATAACTTTCGTGACTATAAAGGATGTCGAGTTCCACTATGACCATCGATTCATACATATTAGAAAAGTTACTTTTCTTATGTTTTCTTGTTTGTAAAACCTTGATGAACGACTTTAAAATTTTTAAAATTTTATGTTTTCATTTTTCATGTTTTATGTGAACTTGAATCTTCTGAATTCTTTTACATTAGCCGTCTCTTCTTAATGACTTTAAACCACCCCCGCCCACCACAAACCAAAAAAAAAATTTTAACTTCATGGGTTCGCCCCTGACTGGTGGCAGCTTAAGATAAGTTGCCACCTCAATCTGGTCATCCATCCATCGCGGATGGTTGGGCCAAATCGAGGTTCCATTTAAGTTTCCTCGTTATGTAGCAAAAGGTGATTTTGACCAAATGTTCCAGAGGGAATTTAATGAGTCAGAGGAAAGCACAAGCAAAAGGGGTTGGGAGTGTGGTAAACTTCACCGTTGGCAACTTAAACTTTCAAAAAAAAAAACATATCTGATCCATCCATCCGCAATCGATGGACGGCTAAATCGCATCGGCAACTTAAGCGAAGTTGCCAACACTATCAATTGATCAACTAACTATATATGTACATATTCATATATATATATATATATATATATATAGAGAGAGAGAGAGAGAGAGATATACACACGTGTATACACATGCATATATATTCTTGTTTATATGTATATAGAGAGAGATGGTAAAATCAAAACCTATAAAGATTATTTCGCGTGGCTGGGGCTCGATGGTCAGATACATAATGCTATTCAACTATGACGACCTGCAAACTTGTTGACTTTTTTTTGAACCATAACCACAACTTATGATAGATTGGAACCAGAATTACCTCTTCCGGCGTATTAGATCGCGTGACCTCAAACATGGCACTTACGTGCACTATGTCTCCACACCTAGGAACCCAAAAGGGTGTGCACAGTATTTCATCCTTTGACTCTTATTAAATTTATTTTGAAGGGAAGTCCTATAATCATTGAATGTGTAATATCTCCTTTAGTTCCCTCATTTATCTTGGCAACATGAATAATATGTCAAATGGAAGCAAAATAACAGTCCTAAGCGAACCAGAAAGTGTAATAGGTACCACCACGTAACAGCACGAACAGAGAACCAGGAAACAGGTAACACATAGTAGCTGATTTACCAGCTTGGTTATATGATATGCCTTTATGAGTCTCTACTAAGTCCCTTGATAAATAAGTACCTCATTTACCTTATGCGTTCATACAGTGTTATTTCCTATGTTACATGGACTCTTTGGTTTTGCGTGAAGTACCCGTGTCGGACACTCGACACTTGGACATGGGTATGGGATACGTGTCCGACACATCTCACAAGATATGCCATTATGATACTATCTTATAGTCTTTTGTTTAATTAGTAGTTGCTTTGAGTAGAGATAAATTGTCAATTAAAACCAAATGCATCACATAAAACACCTTTTTGCCTTCAAAATAACTAAAAAACAATAGTAAATATGAACATTTTGCCGTGTCCCCGTGTCTTGCGTTTTCAAAATTAGACGAGTCCGACACGTGGACACGTATCCGATCCGGACACTTGTACCGAGTCCATGTAACATAGGTTATTTCTCTTCTAGGTTGCCGACATACATGTCGAGGAACAATTCAGGATTAGGCCAAGGAAACCACAACCAATGTGCCCTCAGGACCTATCAGATATACCTTCTTGCAACGTCGTAATAAGTGAGAGAAAAGGGAGGGGCCTTAGAGACCCATCAGACATATATCATTGCCCAAGAACTTCCTTTCTTGCAAAATTAGGAATCTTAGAATAAGAAAGGAGAGGGAGAGGAAAACACAGCCATTGTCCCTTGTACTTCTGGCATGCACGTGTATCTCCAAGGAATCCAACGTTCCAAGAACCTATCTGCAGCTAAAATCACTATCTTGCGCTGCTAGTATAATCTACCTCATAAAAAGGATGAGATCTGACCAACAATGTTACATCATATATCATCTTAGCAGCAACAAGCACGCAGAACAGTAGAGACGCAACACCGGGTAACAGATTTCAGTTTTAGATTAACTGAAAACAATATGAAGCTGCACCTTGATGTCTTGTCACATTTACTTGGATAGTGCTGAAGAAATCATTTTGATGCCATAATTACCACAGTGCACCCCCACCCCCAAAATTTTGGAAAAATTCTTTTTTAATTTTTGAATAATGAGTAATTGTATTAAAATATTTATGAAAATACTATTATATTGTAAATTAATGTATTAGGATTTTATTTTATTACGTTTTTTAGTTTTTTGGCCACCAACCGTCATAATCTTTGTCTTTCTCGTTCCCTCACTCCATTTTCATTCTTCCAAATTTCATATCTTCAAATTACAAAGAAACCCGAAGAGATCAAGGTTAGTTCTTTTTGTTATTCTAAATTCTTATAGTATGTCAACTTATATGTGACTATTCCCCTCAAAACAATGAGTAATTGATGTTGATTAAACCTAGCAGCTTAAATAGATCACTATGAATAATAAAATTATATAATTAGTAGTCAAATTGAGTAATTTATTTTGCACTTAACGTATTCAATAGTGACGTGAATTTATGTTGGCCATCAAGTTTTTTATGACCTTTTTTGGTCCCCCGATTACACTTCCTGGGTCGGCCCCTGTATACCAGGTCAATCTTAGTATACTGCCTCCCAAAATCTCTGCCCGGTATCAGTGACCTGCCACCATGTGCCCCTCTTTGCTATATATTGTGTTCATGCTGGAAACACAAGAACGGTACTCTTTGAGAATGTGTAATACGAGACGCATACATAAGAGTTGAGTATGACCAAAAGTGTATTGAGGGCTGTAGGTTAGCACTCTTCCTCTAGTGAAAACTGGAACCTACGTTATATGGACTCTTCGGTTTGCGTGAAGTACCCGTGTCGGACACTCGACACTTGGACATGGGTATGGGATATGTGTCCGACACATCTCATAGGATATGATGCCAATATGATACTATCTTGTAGTCTTTTGTTTAATTAGTTATTGCTTCGAGAGGAGAAAAGTTGTCAATTAAAACCAAAAGCATTACCTAAAACACCTTTTTTGCCTCTGAAATAACTAAAAAGCAATAACATATATGAACATTTTGTCGTGTCCCCGTATCTTGCGTTTTCAAAATTAGACGAATCCGACACTTGGACAAGTATCTGATCCGGACACTCGTACTGAGTTCATGTAACATAGACTGGGACATGTTTCGCGTGCCTTATTCAACCTTAATGTAAGGGTAATTATGAAATCCGATTGTTGATACATGCCTCTTTGTTTTCACCTCCATAAAAGTGGATCTACAACAGGAAACATATAGGAACAGCAGCACTCGTCAAGTTTTCAGCAAGTTGACTGACCTACGACGTTCTGTTATCTAGCCAATTTCTTTAGGAAAAGAAAGATATCAAAGTCAAATATCACGTCTCACCGAACTTCCTTGTCTATATTGTAAGGACTGCTAAATGTTGTGGCTCCATTCCACTAAAGCTAGGTCCAGGTTTCGTACTATATTTAGGACATCCCTATGACCCAAATTAGACATTTGCCATACTAGAACCTTTACTGGAGATTACAAACAATAACTTAAATGGCAAAAGAACAGTATAATCTACAGCATGTGCTTGGTTGGCCACACCAATCAAAAGCCACGTGTGCTTTTCAAGATCATTCCATCATTCAAAGGAAGGATATTTTTCGCCACAAATGGACTCCATAACGGTTAAATTATGTGGACTGAGATACATATAATTTCAATTAAACTGCAAATATTAGGCAAACCTGCCGTTTAAGAAACCGGTTCTGTTGATTGGCTTCACTTAGTTTCTTGACAAGCTTTGTCCTTTCTGAATCAGCAAGCACCGACTTCAACTGTTAAGGAGTAAAAATTATTAGCTCTAAAGAACTCTATATAACAAATAGACAAAAAGGTATTAATCATCTGCCAGACTATATAAAATAGTTCTCATCCAAGGCATTAAGTCAGGAGCTATTGCAAAACAGAAAACATCAGTCAAGTAGTTTTTTTCTCCATGATTATGATCAACCTCTTTAAGTTGCTTTTCTGGCTCGACGCACAGCAATAGGGATCACTTACGATACACTGCTCACTAAGAGGAAACTTATGACATTTGTTGCCTAGTCTTTTCTTTTAATTGTTGAATTTTCTTCTGTTATGGAATCAGTTAAGGAGTTAAGGAGAGCCGATCTATGTAAAAGGAGCTTTGGACCAAGAAGGATAAGGAAGGCCTGTTTATAGCCAAGCTGAAGGCTTTTGCCTTTGCATTTTAGTGACCTTGTTTAGGGTCTTTGCTTTGTGAGAATCTGAGAAAAAAATTGGCTATCTGGAAGTTTGGTAAACATTTGGATGTCTGGCTCAACAGATACTCAAGATTCAAATTGGCATCAACTTCCAGTTCCCCATATATGTAGGAAATTAATAGTTTCACCCAAATGCTAGGAATACCACTGTCTCCAAAACAGCCATAGTTGTTGCAATAGCCAACTTCTCCAAAATTAAGCCCTACCTTATAGGAATTACTGCTCCAGGAAACTCTTACCACTAATAGCCTCCCTCATCTGCCATCTGATCCGAACTCTGGAAAAAACTCCTCACCCAAAACCAAAATCACATCGGCAACACCCACGGGAAAAGAAGAGAACTACCAAACCTTCCCACTATATGACATATGCAGATAAGTTATAACTGTCTGATCTGTAGCCACTATGCATCGAAGTGAAAACAAAGCTTCAAGTCCCGAATAACATCGTTTTGTCAATATGTTGTAAGCGGTGGCAGACCGAAATTTCCTTCTTTGGTTTTCATGATCAAACAAGTACTCCGGTCCAAGTTCTTGAGGTATCAACTCTCAAGGAATTGCATTTTTTTGGGTGGGAGCTTAAGATTCTCAAGATTTTTACGGCGATGAAAGAGACCTCATCACCTGTTATTTATTTTTCGTTCACTTCAGGACATCCCTTTGCAGTGCAGACTTTGGTATGTTTCTTGTACATGGGAAGCAAGCACATACTTGGTGCCTTCAACATATCTGTACAAAATAGCTTGTAAATACACCTTACCCAACAAAAGGGCACTGTGCAATTGAAATGTTTAAATCCCATCCAAGGACGTATACTAGACTAATATGCCCAAGATTTTCGTTCAAAAGAGCACTTGCCAAACCCTGGTAAGCTTCTAGTAGCTAGCTAGTGTAACTGAAGTTCTCAAAACATTATTTATTTGATTTCGTTTTTTTATGTAAAAGAGCAACTCAAACACAGATGTACGATAGGTGCCTTCACCATGAACAGAAATTCCAGATATCTGTAGGCATAACATTTGAATCTAAATATCTAAATATAGAAACTCCCTTTGAACATGCATACAGATCTAGATATCTAATCATAAAAACTGACTATAAACATGCATATACAGGACAGAAAAGTATTTCATCTTTAACACGGTGTTGTACAAGAATTTAACTAGGCATTGTAAGCAACATAATACATTGGCCAGAAATTTCCCTGGTTCTTTCAACTGTATATTGTAAAGAATCAATACAGTGTCAATATCACGCTTACCACTTCACTTTTCATTGGATGCGCGAGAATCTCGTCAGGTGAAGCCTCCGGGGCATATTCCTCTTTATTCGAGTGGCTTTCTGACTGTAGGGCTGATAATTCCTCTTCCATGCTAACAGGTGTTGAAAATGTTCTCCAGGAGCTATGATGTGTAAAATTCGTCCCAATTGAAACTCGACTTGAATAAGAAAACCTTTGGGAACCCATCCTTGAACTCCAGGCAGACATATTGCAATGAAGCCGATGTATTTTCTCGAGATTTAACGTTCTTGTTTGCATAAAAACCATAATACGTGCTTGTCAAAAAAGTGACTGTCAAGTTGTAGTAACAGAACTAATCAAGCATTCCGTTGAAAATTTATGAGCATATTATCTTAAAGCCAAAATCAACACCAATATTTGGCGGGAAATAATTGACAACGTTGTAATGAGACGGTAAAACATTATACGAGCCTTAAGAGGCAGCCTACACATTCTCCACCTTTTAAGCTTAAAAGTGTATGATTGACAATAAACCTCTTCTGATAGTAAAAAGGACAGAGGCATATCATGTAACAGGGCAACATGCAAAGAAATTCACACACAAAAGTAAATAATTACCTTATTAAGAATATTTGCCTCCCAGTGCCTGTACATGGCACTCCATGATAAAAGGCCGCTACTGTCAAATAGGAAAAGAAAACAGAGGTTATATATATCCCATTTATTGGAGCATTATGAGAAAATTCTGGTTTGTAGTACAAGATCTAAGGATACTAAACCCCTGAAAAAAGGTAAGTAGTAGTACTCCCAATGCCTAATCACAGAGAAAAATAAGACATTGCGATCATGCAAAATACTTCTTAGGTTGGGGTTTGAACAGATAATACACCGTGAAGCCAACACAAAGTACTTACAGAAACATGTCAGATCAGGTGTACATGATAACGCTTAAGAAAGATTGTATGAGCCAAAGAGGAAGCCAATTTGCTCTACAGTTAGATTTCACCGTCGAAAGTAACTTAGACTAGCAGGATTGAAATTAACTGCACTTTTTGGTGAATGCAGTTATGCTAGCGACACACTTGCCTTTATACTCATCTCCCACAGTAGACTGCTAACCAGATGTTATTACATTGAATTTGTCAGGTATTCAGACCACATGCAAGATGCATACATGGCATCATTTACCTGATTAGCACATCTCAACAAAAATGCCACCTTCAACATTGATGCCAAGGAAAGTGGGTTCACAGTTGACGTGAAAGTGCCACAAGGAATGCAGTCTGAGACAGATGCCATGTAGAGTAATGTGGGACACAGCAAGGATGGAACAAGGGTAGAGACCAAGGGCTTCCCAGACAGAGCCTGAGGGCGGCAATACTGCGAGGGCGGCAATACTGCGAGGGCGACAACGTAGGGTGAATATACGACGACAGTTGCAATCCGATGCTTAGGTCCAGAGTCAGGGTCCGGCGTCACGGTCCAATGTCAGGGTCCAACTATGTTTCTCTCTCCAGAATTCCAGAGGATTTGGATTCTAGAGTGAGAAAGTGAAATTGTCAAATGAGAGAATCCTTTTCAAATGAATTCTCAAGACCCCTATTTATAGAGGTTGAGATGATGTCATTAACCAACACGTGCACTCCCCGAGAGTGACACGTCACCGAGGAGTCCACAACTGCCCGTGCTTCAGGGACTGTCGAATCGCATATTCACCCGGCCTGCTCCGCACAGCGTCGCTGTCTGTCTGAAAAGACTAGCTCCCATAGCGTCGTGTGGCCAAAGAACTCCCTTGATCTAGCCGCCAATCCAAGGCCCTTGCAGAGTCCCACAGGCCTAGCAGCAGTGGGAAAGACCCGAAGCCTAACTGCTAGGCGGACTAGGCGCGATGCCCTCCGGAGACCTGCTCCCGTCTCGGAGTGACCCGGGGGTCATAGTCCCTAGGAGTGCTGATGAAGCCCCCGGTGCCGGAGCACGTAGGCTAGTCACGCAGACACCCTGGTGGAGATAGTGTCCTGACGGAGTCGCCTATTCTGCGGACCAAGGTAGCATCCCGAAGGAGCCGTCTACCTGGCGGAAGGGGAGTCTTTGTACCGGAGCACTTAGAGCTCCCTGGTGGAGATAGTGTCTCAGAGGAGTCGCCTATCCCCGCGAGTGAGTCCTTATGCAGGAGCACTCAGAGCGCGTCAAGGTAGCATCCCGGAGGAGCCGTCTACTTGACAGGCCGAGGTAGCATCCCGGAGGAGCCGTCTACCAGGCAGAAAGGGAGTTGAAAAGCTCCCTAGCAGAGATAGTGTCCCAGAGGAGTCGCCTATGCCTGCGGGTGAGTCCTTGTGTCGGAGCACTCGGATCGCATCAAGGTAGCATCCCGAAGGAGCCATCTACCTGACAGGTCAAGGTAGCATCCCGAAGGAGTCGTCTACCTGACGGAAGACCCTGGCAGAGATAATGTCCCGAAGGAGTCGCCTATCCTTACGAGATGCTGCACACTCCGAAGAATGGGTTGAAGCATATTCCACGACCAAGGCAATGTGCGCATGGTGTGGTGATAGGATGGACCAGCGCAAGGAGCGTGGTAGTGTGACATAGAGCCAGGGGCACTACAGTGGCGTGGCGCGGCGCATGGGCGCAACAGAGTGTTAAAGACAGCGCGCAGGCTCGGGCGACGGGTGTCGCGGAGATGGCGCTCGGTCGCGGGCGACGGGCACAGTGGAGTTAGCACGCGGGCGACGAGCTTCGGGAAGCTGGCGCGCGACCACAGGCGACGGGCGCCGTGAAGATGGCGCCCGACCACGGGCGACAGGTGCCTTGAAGTCGTCGCGTGACTGTAGGGGACGAGCTCCGGGAAGTCGGCGGGCGACCACGGCAACAGCGGGCGTCGCGACGACGGTGCGCGACCACGGGAGACGAGCATTGTGAAGCTTGGCTCTCAAGCGACGGCGACGGGGGTCGTGAAGCCGGCACGTGGGCGACGGCGGGCATCGCAGAGACGGCACGCGACCACTGGCGACTGGGGCCATGAAGCGGTGCGTAGGCAACGGGTGACAGGAAGCCGGCGAGCGGGCGACGGCTCGCGACCACAGGCGACGTGAAGCCGGTGAGCGGGCGATGGCAACAGGCTCCATAAAGCCGGTGCATAGGTGATCGCAAGCATTGCGGAGACTGCACGCGGCTACGAGTGACAGTCGTCTGGCGACAGCGCGAGGCCGCGAGCGACGGTCGTCAAGGTAGGTGGCCGACCCCCTTGAGGGGAAGGTGGCCGACCCCCTTGAGGCGCGCCAAGGTTGTTTCACGAGCAATTCACGTGACTTAAGTGTGTGTCGCTTTGACCGGTTTGTGAGCGTTGAAAAATTAACTGTTGAATATGGTGACATGTCGCGCAAAACGGGACCCCTGGTGGGCCCTTGGGTGTGACCAAAGTAGGTTCGGAACAAATATTAGAGGCAACGCGACTCAAGAAGTAAGGTCTTATCTGGGGGCAATTTTGGGCACATTTTCCGCCTTTTGGATCGCTGTGTTTGCATGTTGTTTAAACTATTCATACTCTCTCTCAACCGAAGAAGCACAGACTCATTCATGGGCATGGATACGTGATTTTTAAAACAAGCAAAGATACCGGTGTTGCGGGTATACATCAAATATTATGTATATTTTCTGCTAATTAGATACAGAAGTATTCATCTACAGAATTATAAAAAAGTGAATGAGAGATAAATGATAATTCCAACAATTTATAATCAACATTCTACTACCATACATAGGGTAACAGAAATAACACCAATGTTTTAAAAGTTGTAAAGCCTAAGACGATGAATGCCTTACCTGACCAAACGAAATAAAAAGCCCTAGGCTCTTTGCATTTTCCTTCTGTGTTCCTTTGTCATAATTTTTTAGTTGTCCTTGTGTATATGGAACGTAAAAACTATATTCAGATCTCCCATAAACTCTTCTAGAACGCTATTTTGATCCTTCAAGTACCAGATACGTGTCCCTGCCGCACCCGAATTTCAAAAACACGAATGCAAGAAATGAATAATTTTTGGCACACATGCAATGCGCACCAAGCCGGACCAAAGCCACACGCGCACCCATACGCATCCAGTGCTGGTACTTCGGCTAAAATAGAGGTGTCAAAGGGCCGGGCTTGGGCCGGCCCAGGCCGGGCCAGGCCATTTAGGGCTTCGGGCCTTAGAAACGGGGCCGGGTCCAAATCTAGGAAATGGAGGCCCTATCCAGGCCCAAGCCCTAGGCTATAACTTTAGGGCCGGACCCGGGCCCTTTTTTTTAATTCCCTTTTTTGTGTTGCAAAAATATTAATTAACGAAATAAATGCAATTGATAGGCTCTAAACCATTCAATATCTCTCTCGTGGCTAATGAAGTGCCTTAGAGCTTTACTTTTACTCTATTTTGAGAATATTGATTAGCAACAAAGAGTAATTTTGTTCACAAAAAGAATCTTTTCACAGGGAAACATATAACTTTTAGTCATGAAGTTTTTTGTTATCTAAACTCAACAATGGATACCTATAAAACTTTTTCCAATGGTATCTCTAAAAATTCACTCAAACACACCTCTAGCTTTGCATTTTACGTAGTATTAGGTATCTCATTACAAGCATACATCATTAGACCACTTTTACCATGTACTTTTCCATGTTTTCTGGAGTTATGTTCTCTATTTCCATCGCCTATTGTGTTGTTTCTAGGTCCTAGACAAACAAACATATATTTTCTCTTCATAATTCCATGAAACTAATACAAATGAGCCTTGCAAGTAAAGGTAGATAAAGAAGTAAGAACCATCATCATGAGCTAAAAAGAAATGTGCATGTCCAAAAAGTTAAATAAAAAGAGAAAAATATGAGGTAGAGAGAGAATGAGGCGCGAGAAAGAAGGGGAAAGGAAAAAAATAACTCAAAATGGTTTATGGCTAGATTTAGGGCCAAAGGGCAGGGCCTGAATAGGGCCGAAAACAGGGCAAGAACCAGGCCGGGGGTCGGGCCTGACCTGAGCCTTTTTAAGGCCGGTCCGGGCCAAATTTGGAAAATATTAGGCCTGGCCCAAGGTCCTACGGGTTAGGGCCAGCACTGTTCATCTTTAGGGCCGGGCCGGGCATCTCTAGGCTAAAATGAAGGACTCGTGCTTCATATCTCTCAACTACTCCGTCAAGTTCACTGGATTTTTCCGTTTGACTTTCTGTGCGCTCCTATAATCTATAATCCCTTCTGAGTCCAATGCGAAGTCTAATTGTACTAAATGTATCCAAGAAAATCACAAAAAGTCGAAGGGAGAAAATCCATTGGAACAAAGGGACTATTTGTTAGCCCAGTTTGAATTTCCTCCTTCAATTTGAAGCTGATCTTTCAACTTCATACTTCCACACACACACATAATGTTACCACCTCATGGGGCCTTACAACTGCATGGAATATAACGGTGAAATCTAAGGCAAGCCTAAGGTGTCGATTATTTTACATGTATGCCAAGTTAGATGACAACCAATGATTCTGGAGTGCACCAACTACGAGTTTTGTCAAAACATAATATATTTGGGCCCAATCAAAAAGATAAAGCTTTCTTCTTTTTTAATACTCTCTCCATTCCTCTAAATTATTTACTTTGACTCTTTGCAAAATCCTAGGATATATTTTTCTACATGTATACATTGAATTAATCTCAAACAAAAATTGTAGATCAATAAGCATCATTTAGCAAGTTAAGCTAGAGTAAAAACATCGAGTAAAAACGATATTTGCACATACTAAATCCATCCTAACAATTTCCAAAAAGTTAAGCGGAAGTTCAATAAAACGGAGGGACGAATAATGTCAAAACTAGTTGTCGAACAGGCATTCAATCAAACGTCTTGAAAGCACTACTTAGTAACCACAACATAACTGCAAAGAATGGAAAGCACTTGCTTACAGTGAGAAGAAGGGGGTGAAAGCCTTGAACTGCTACTGATACTTCACCACCTGCTTCTGTGTGTCTGTGAGAGAGAGAGAGAGATAGAGACAGAGAAGGAGAGTGGTTTATCTGCGGCAGTGGAAGAGAAGGTGCCGCAGTCAGCAAGGTGAAACGTGTCTGGGTCGTGTCTCGCCACGCGGGACCGCGACGTTTGCGCCTCGATACAGAAACCCAAAAGTGAGAGGAGCAGTGAACGAGAAGCGGAGATTAGACCAGACGAACTGCACGTGATAAACACCCATCGAGGGTATTGAAGGCCAGACAATTGAAGCCCAAACAAATTTGGGCTTTGTTATTTTGAGATTATCTAAGCCCAACTCCCCCTCATTGTTAAAACTCTTGTACTAAATATAATTCATAACGAACGCGCATATTACGATTAAGTAGGAAATTGATTTTCAAAAACCTGTTAGGAATTGATTTTCGAAATTAAACATTAAATTAAATCTTGGTCGACTTTCGTTTGTTTTTAAATAGATAGTGTTTTGGATATGACCACTAAAAATAGTTTCAATGCAACAAAAAGATCAAAAATTTATTGCTTAAATAAACCGTGCTAAAAAAACTATAACTAGTAAGTATATTATGGTACTTTACTTGGTCAATCCTGGTTATCATTTAAATAGAGCTTTAAGTTCTGGAAGCTAATTTAAACATTTTCAAATGTTTGCCAAACATCTAATTAGCTAATTTGATCTAGATTAAATCAGGTTTGACCATTTGAAAAGCAATCACAGACAGGCTCATTGAATCACAATTCACAAATATGTGGAGCTCGAACTTGCCTATGATTGCTGGAACAGATCAAATGGATGTCTCTGACTCGTAACTAGAAGCGTTGCTCTTCGGCAATGCAAACATGTTAGGCTTTTAAATTTGACCTTTTATAGTGGTATTGAATGTGGGCCAAGTTTTTCGACTGCTGTAAATATGTAAACAAGAGTATACATTCAAAATTTCTCTCCCAAAGCATAATGAGAGAGAGGGAGATAGTCAACTTGTCTAACTTATTGATCAGGTCATATGACCGGATCAATACGTTTTATATGACCCGATCAATACGTTATACAAGTATATGACCCGATCAATACGTTCTATATGACCTGATCAATACGTTATACAAGTATATGACCCGATCAATACGTTTTATATGACCTGATCAATACGTTATACAAGTTGCTTTTATTGGTAAAAAAAATGATACATTTGACATTCTCCAACAAAATTATTGCAAGATAATTACAACTGATAAGTTTAGGGTATCATGGTGACAGTAAAGTAAGTTCTTTGGTATTTGATCAAGGATGGGGTCAAGACGACTCAAGACCTTAAGAAACTTTCTTACATCTTAGATTTCTTAATTCCTATCCAAATATCTAGTAGTGTGCGTCACTAAAAACAATGGGCGAAAAATCCTTTATTATCCACGAAAGTTGTGTCAGCAAATTGACTTAGAAAATAACAGAGATGTGAATCTAAAAAAACTTTAGTACTATAAACTAACAAAACACATGCACATCAACCAATATACATATCTTTGGAATCTTTTTAACCAGCTTTTAGATGCCTAATACAAATACTTCTATTCCTCTGGTATAAGTAAAAATAATTTGAAAAACATTGATTGATAATCGAGTCGTAGAAAGATAGCTACGAAATTTTATGTAGCGACAATTGATGAGTATTAATTTTTTAGCAACGTTTTTTTTTTCTCTAGATGAACGAGAGATATTATTATTCATTATCGGTTACATCACTGAGCATAGCCGGCATTAAAAAATCAGGCGCTTCCTCTAACCAAATTCTAGAATCCAAGTGTATCCTTACATATTTTGCTAATTTATGGGCCACGGTATTTCCTGTTCTTTTAGTCCATTGTAATTCATATCTCTGAAACCCCAAAAGCATTTTTTTGGCATCATCTATAAGAACGCCTATTGCCGATAAATCGTCATTCGCACTTTTAAGTGTCGTAATCACATTCTTCGAATCCCCTTCAATTGACACATCCATAAAACCACAGTCGATACCGAATTCCACTGTCAATAGTACCGCTTTTGCTTCCGCTATCTCTGGATCCCACAATCGTTAATATACTGCCTTCAAAGTGTCAAATCACCACCCCAGCTCCCATTGCCTTATTCTCCCGAAATAAGGCGCCATCAAAGTTTATTTTGTACATACCTATAACTGGTGGCTTACATTTTGGCATGAAGATAGGATTTACACAGTGAGCCTTGACCATGGCTCTATGAAAGCTGTCCAGGAATAGTAGTGCCTTTGAAAACAACTCTAATGCATCCATTTGAGCCCCCCTATACATGGTCACATTTTGGTTTTTCCATAGCCACCAGTTGACAACGAGCAACAAACCAAATCCATCCTCTTTTGTTCTTTTGTACACATTCGTCCACCACCAGAAGATTGAAGTAGTGCTAGCTATTTCCTTATATAGATTTATGTAGGCATAGTGCCCAAACTTGTCGAGCAAAGGAACAGGTTCACAAAGCATGATATAGGTTCTCTTGTTCCTACCCACATGTCGGGCATAAATCATCGCACTGAATACCTCTTCGCCTTAAATTGGTGGAAGTAGGTAGGATATTGTTGCACGCCCTCCATGCAAATATTTTCACTTTGTTTAGCACCTTTGAACTCCAGATGTCCACCATTTGAGCTTAACGCTTGTTCATACTCCTAGACATGTTTAATAGATTCAAATCCAAAATTAGCCTATAAGCACTCCTCACTGAGAACCTTCCTTGCTTGTCATAGTGCCAAATCAATCTATCTCGATTGGATAAGCCTCCAAGCGGAATACGGCAAATCAACTCAGCTTCTTGCCTCCAAAAAATACTGTTAACTAGGCTACGATTCCAAGTTTTGTTGTGGGGATCAATCAGTTCCTTCACATATGAATCAGGCCATAGATTGGTTGGCGGTGATTGTACTTTAAATGTAATTGGTTGTGGCAGCCATCTATCACCCCATATTTTAGTATTCTCACCATTGTCGATTCGCCAACATGACCCAGCTTCAATCACTTTTCTCACTCCAAGAATGCATCTCCATGTCTGGGAAGGTTTATGACCCAGCTTAGCACTGAAGAAGTCTATATACGAGAAGTATTTTGCCTTAAGAATTTTGGACAACAATGAGGTGGGAGATATAATCAACTTCCATGCCTGCTTAGATAACAAAGCCATATTGAATGCCTTCATTCTCCTGAAACCCATCCCCCCATTATCCTTCCTTTGACATAAGAGATCCCAGCTCATCCAGTGATGCTTCCGCTTTCCAGCTCCACCACCTCCCCACCAATAGGCATTCATTAGTGATTCAAGATCCTCACAGATGTAGTCAGGTAACAAGAAGCATGACATCGTATACGATGGGATCACTTGTAGAACAGATTTTATTAGCACCTCTTTGCCTACCTTGGATACCTGTTTAGAGTCCCAGCTTTGAATCCTTGTCCGCACCCGTTCTCTTAAACAACTGAATACCTTTTTTTTGGATTTTCCAATTGTCGATGGAAGGCCCAGGTATTTGTCATGTGCCGCTACTATAGGAATATGCAAAATTTCTCTCACGCCCTGTTTCATCTCCTCCGTTGTGTTTTTACTAAATACCATCGCTGATTTATGGAGATTAATTGTCTGTCCAAAGGCCATTTCATAAGACTTGAGTATGTTCAGCACCACACCAGCCTCGTTGTTTGTGGCATTGAAGAACAGTAAGCTATCATCTGCAAATAAGATGTGACACACTTGGGCCGTCTCTCCGAATAGATGCTCCATTAAGGTACCCTTTACCCGAACTCAAATTCATTGGTTGTTGAAAGATGCATCGGTGATGCTTTCTCATCTTTTTAAGTGACAATTAAGTGTTAATTTTGTCTTATCCTTTTTTTTTTGTCAAAATTTCTTATATCACATGGGATGAGAAGTTCAAGTGGATTTCTTTAAATTGACTTTGAGATTTCTCAATAACATTATCGTGAAGTTTCAAGGCTTTCACAATGCCTTTTTTTTAGGAGTTTTACTTCAAAGATATTAAGGTTGTTATCCAATGTCAAGTTTCTTGAAGACTCATTTCATTAAATTCCCGTGCTATGCATTATACACTCAAACTTTAAAAGTGTTACTTTTGTAGTGAGGAGCGCTCGAAAAGCACACCCTACTTCTGGTTCTAGGGTTACGAAGCTTTTTTAACAAGCGCCCCACCACTGATAGACTACTTCTGATTCCATTCAAAATGTGGAAAGTAGAACACTTTTATCATAAGTTGCGGCCTAAATGATGACGCATCAATTAATCTTTAGGGTGATGCCAATTTCACATTTTATTTGGCTAGTTCAACACATTGGTCACGTGAGATGCTTTCTTTTTCTAGTGAGAAATAGGTAGTAGATTTAGGCCCCGTTTGACAAAAAAATTTTCCCTCTTTTTTTTTCAGTTTTAAAAACTGAAAAAAAAGAGCGTTTGGTAACCATTTTTTTTTCAATTTAAAAAACCAGTTTTTAAACTGCAGAGTAAAAAAAAAACTCCAAAAACTGGTTTTTTTTTCACTTTTGGTTTTTTTTTTCGACCACCACCACCACCCTCCCACCGCCGGCAGCCACCTCAGGCGACCACCGCCGGAGACTGCCGGCCGCCGGCAGCCACCGCCGGAGACGGCCGGCAGCTACCTCCGGCCGCCGGCCACCACCGCCGGTGACTGCCGGCAGCCACCTCCGGCCGCCGGCGACCACCGCCGGAGACTGCCGGCAGCTACCTCCGGCCGCCGGCCACCACCGCCGGTGACTGCCGGCAGCCACCTCCGGCCGTCGGCCACCACCACCACCACCGTCGACCACCGCTACGCCCCACCACCACCACCGCAAACCACCAAAAAAAAAAGTCAAAATAAAAAGGGTTACCAAACACCAAAAAAAAAAACCTCAAAAAAAAAGGGGTTATCAAACACCCACTTGTTTTTATAAAAAAAAAAATTTAAGCTGCTCTTTAAAAAACTGCTCTTTAAAAACTGAAAACCAAAAAAAAAATTTTGTCAAACGAAGCCTTAGCCTCCACTGCCATTTTTATCAAAATTTCTTGTATTACATTTGATGAAAAGTTTTTTTTTTTGGTCATTAGAGATGAAATGTTCAAGTGGACTATTAGATGGAGAGTTTAAAGTGTCTTGAGCCACTGCAATACACGCGGTTGTTAAATTTCAAGTAAAGAGTTCTTCACAACTTTTTCATCAAAATTCTAAGCTTTTAACATAAGTTCTTTTGGAACCCGACTTTCACAATGTAAAGGGTTCTTATTCAAATCCCCCATCACAAAAAGAAAAGAATTCCTAATAAAGTTACAAATAATCTTGTGGGCTAGTAATCATAAATATCTTGATGATTCCTTTAGAAAATGCAAAATAATTTTGCAACTAATATATAACTCAACTACACACTTCTATTAGACATGAAATGCAATGGCATTTTCCCGCTATAAACATCATGCCTAGCAACCTCGTGAGTGAATGTCATTTTCCAACTGAGGTTAGTGAAGCACTTACCTTGTAATAATTCATAAAGAGGTGACTAAGGCATAGTCCCGCTGCAAAGTGCATTTAAGAGACAAAGCAAATAAACACAATAGAATAGAGAACACAAAATAGATCGGAAAGGATAACATAACTTTAAACACGTTTATTAAGAGATAATTAGACCAATCGCCTATGCCCTCGACTGCTCCGCCGATTGGATACTAAGTTATCTTGGGGCATACTTTTTTCTTTTACACAATCCTCAAACAAGCAGAAAGTTGAAAAAAAGAGAGAAGGTTTTTACATTACTTTGGCAAAGTCATTGTTTGAATATTTTGTGCTTGATTTACTTAAGTTGTGCAAATACCTTAATTTTCAGCACTACTTTGGTCTTAAAAGTAGAGGGCGGTAAATTAGCATATTATGGAGTGAAAATAGCTTCTTCCAATGAAAAAAAATTATTTTTAATCCGTTCCTATACAACTAAAAATGACATTAAATGGAGACTCCTAATCACTTTTAAGTTCACCATAGTTTCCTGTTCATCAAAAAGATAGATGGACCTCTTAAATGTAAATTAATCTAAGAAAATTTGTATAATTCATGCTGTAGATTGCAAATATCAATAGAATTGACCAAATTGATTAAATAACAAGTTGAAATGTTAAACATATTGTTATTGTTTAAGTACTTTTACTCATTTGAACTTCACCTTTGTTGTTATAAGATTTTTGATTGTCACTATATAGTTTCTCTAGCAACAAAAGTGAAAGCCGAATATCGATTACAAATATGAATTGTGAATATAATTTTTGTCATGATCATAATTGTAATTGTGTTTTTGATTCATTGCTGGAGTAAGAATTCACCAAACAAAGTAGTCATGATTGGCTCAGAATCTTTGGTGCAAGGGTACATATTTTTGTGTAAAAAAAAGGTTTGAAAATGGCTACCATCAAACTACCCTAATTCCCCCTGCCAATCATCCAACCCAGTTGCCCACTAGACAGAACCCATTGTCAAGATCCACACTTCACACAACCCTGTGCTTTGCACTCAACTACCAGCCTTATGACCCGTGATGTTGTATCAACACCACCACCCCCTTCCAAATGTCACTTCCAAACACTTCTGCGAACCTACCCCAATCGCCTCCACCACTCCAAGCCGCCACCCCCTTCACAAACCTTCTTAGACCACCGTTGCCATAACCAATTGTCACTGCCTGAACCCTAAAAACAATAGTCACCACCTTCGGGTGCAGATTTTGGGTTAGTTTGAATAATGAATTTCAAAGGAAAATATATTTCTCTTTAGTTATTTGGGTTCAAAAGATTTAAATAGTTAGAGATTACTTCTAATGTCGGTGAGTACACTTAACCACTATGCGCATGTCAGTCTATACGAATCAATGTCATCGAGTACGGATCAAGATCTTCTGTTGTACAACCTTTAGTAACAAAAGATTGTCATTGGAAGTGTTTTACTGCTGTTACTCAAACTTTATAATGATAAATTTGTCGCTAAAAAATATTTGGTGGTATTTTTTTTGATACACCACATCTGCTATATAGCAGAGGATCCTGATCCGTCGAGTACACAGCATAAAAAGACTAGACCAAACTAGACTTTGAATCTGGTTAAGCCCAATACTGATATAAGAACATACTAAACTAGATGGTATGCGAGATATAAGCCCTAAACAAAAAATCAGGAAAAAAAAAAAGGTCTACGAATGTTTGGTATCTACACCGAGTAAGAATGAAGATTGTGTTGGCTTCATATACCTGTTAGCTAGGCATGTTTTCACCTTTGAGCATCAAATGTTTTTAAATAGCAACTAGTTTTTTGAAGGGTTAGCGAGCTTTTATTGTTGTGGAAGATAAAAAGAAGTTGGCGTACAACCAGGTCGGAGGTGACAGTTTAAACAAGAAAAAGTGGATCTACAATTGAAAAAATATGAACTTTGTTTTTCAGTTAGAAACCAATAATGACGAAATTCACTCTCTTATCTTTTTTTTTTTTGTGGTAAGTTCACACTCTTATGTATTATAAATGTATAGGTTTCTTTTTTGGCTTTAATCAACATCCCTATCAGTTATATAATCTTGAAATCTTTGACTTGATCTTTCAAGGCTAATTTTGAAAACAACACTGCATCGAACCAATTACCAGGTTGGGTGACAAGGAATCAGTTCTCTTCCAAGAGAAGAAACGGTAGAGATGTCAATGGGCCGGGCTTGGGCCGGCCTCCAATGAAAACGGGTCGGGGCCGGGCCTCACAAATGAAAAACGGGCCGGGCCAGAAATCTGGGATATATGAGCCCAGTCCAAGCCCTGGCCTTAGGCCCAACATTTAAGGCCGGGCTTGGGCCAGGCCCGGGCCCAATCCAATTTTTTTTCCCTTTCTTCCCAACTTCTTGTTATAAAGACTTCTTCTTTAACAAATGGCAAAGTTTCTGTAAACGGACCACTGGTACAATCACTTTTTCACGAATGAACCCCCTTTCGAAAAGGCAAATTGATGTTGGTTGACCATTAATCACGGATTAAGTGCAAAAACTAGTTGTTCTAACCCGCACATACTGATTTTAAGTGCAAAATTTAATCTATTTAGTAATATGGTGTAAAACATGTAAATGTCAAAGAAAAATAGAGTAGATCAAATAACAATAATAACGAAATAGATGAAGATAAAATAACATTTTTTCCTGTTACATTCAAATTCTTTGGTCATTTAAAGAAACGTGAGATTATTCTTCAAGACTCTTTAACACTTCACCCACTTCATGAAATTAAATTTAGAATTCAATTCACCTTTTTTGGTTTGAAACAAAAAGAAATTTAATTTACATATTATACATAATTTTTATTTATGCTTAGAATACATATAAAATGAAAATGTGAAATTTTTTTTTATAATTATTCTCTTAGCTTGTGATGTAGAACACAAAGCAAATTCTGTAAAATACATTAAATGAAGGCCCACTCAGAAATCATCAAAAACACGTCACAGTCACCACACACTCATACTCCACTGCGTATGTTAAAGAAAATACTGATCATATGAATTCAATAACACCTCCAAAACTATTAATTCAACTACAAAGATCTAAAATGTCAACAAAAAAAAAAGTAATAAAATAGACTTTAGAAAAAAAAAAAAGTAGGGGTCAGCGGGGCCGGGCCGGGCCAAAAGGGGCCATTTTAGGGCCAGGCCCGGGCCTATTTCTCAAATAATTCGGCCTGGCCCTGGCTCAAGCCCTAAGGGTTTGGGCCGAGCCGGGCCAAAAGCGCGCCTGGCCAGCACGCGGGCCGCTCCGCCCTTTTGACATCTCTATAAAACGGAAATAACTGGATTCCTCCAAACTAACCACACCCACTAAAGAGACCTACCTTTTTTTTTTTTGCTGCAAAAAAGAGACCTACCTAGGTTCCAAGCCCCCCACACTCAACCAACTCACTGGAGTGATCATTATTTAATTTATGGGTTCTTTTCGAGTGACACAGAAAAAAAGGATCTGCAATCTGACTGATTAACTTCTTCCTTGTAACTTGAATTATATTAAGAATAATCTCAATTCTCACATTCATTTATCACCAAAATTACACACAGGAAGGTCCATCTGGGGTAGGAATAATCCGAGAATGCAAACATGGGTCAAGAAAATTGTAATAATTATAACCTGTCACGAAAATGAAGTTTGTGGCTCAGGCAGACATGTTGGTCAAACACGGTCTGCTTACCACAAGTATTAGAAAGGTTCTTTGATCACAGAAAGAACTATCCAATCCAATACTTTAAGAAAAGGGAGTACACAAATTTACACACGTGACGGGACTAATAAAGTGGGCAATTGCCCACCATAGATGTTAGGGTATCTAATTTGTACTTTAAAGTTTCATCACAGCACAACTTAGGTAGCCAACATAGGTAGCCAACATCTAAAAGTAAATGGTCGTTAAATTCTATCAAGGACAAATATATCAATAATAATAAAAAGCGTTATAAAAACAAGTGGCACTACCACGATTGTGTGATTTGCTTACCCTGATAGATGATGTCTTAACTTAATGATTAAAAACAAAAAGAAAAAAAACAAGGAAAAACAAATTCTAATTATCTTCTCTAATCATTCACCATCAATTTTTCCTTTTCCCTCGTCTCAACCATCATAACCACCACCACTAATGCCACCATGCGCATCACGGCTGCTTACCACCAGATCTGTCATCCACTAGCCATCGCCATAGTCCACATCTACCCAAAAATAACCACCAGTTACCAAGCACCCCACCATGTCATTCACTTCAATAACAATCCGCCATCAGACCCATAACCATCCCACCTATGCCACAGCTACCTCCGTCCCCTCCACCAGCCATTACATCCCCTTGACCGGCCTCGACCATTAGCGTTAGGCCCTCCATCATTGGTCCACCCCATCATCAATCCACCTCACCATCGACGGTGGCCCGGTCCGGCCCGACCCTATAAATGAATAGTGTCGGCCCTGGACCGTAGGGCTAGGCCAAAATTTTAGCACAAAAAATCCAGCCCAGCCCGGCCTTAAAAAACAGGCTGGTCGAAAACCGATCAGTTTTTAGGGCCGGCCCTGGCCCTTTTCCCTCCATTTTTTGAAATTTTTATATCCCCCCCCCCCCCAAAACGGCTATATTCCCCCATTTTTTCAAAAATTCACTTTTACCTCCCAACAGCTATATAACGGTTGGTTTGTGTCTCGGGAAAGTACTTTTACAGTGTATTTTGAAAGTTAACAACTATCACAAAAGTGTTTTTAATTAAGAACAAAAAGAATTAAAAAAGCTGCAAGGGATAAAAGTAGCATGTTTTGTTAATTTATTCTAGCTATTAAGAAAAGTATGAGCAAAAGCAATAGACATAAACTTAACCATTTTAGTTTGGTGTAGGTAAAGACCTAAAGCAATTTTGGATTAATGTTTGATGCTTAAGCTATCGATTCCTGAGGTAACTCTTGTACATGTTTTCATGCTAAAACAAAAGCCCGGATAAGAAAAAAAATAAAATTCAACAGCTAGTTTTTCTTTTCTTTTTTTTGGGAAGATAAATACGATTAAAACAAAACAACTGAAGAGCTCCCCGCGGCCAAACTTAAGGGACTCGACGGTGATACATGCCACTTGAACTCAAAGCAACAATTCGAAGATGACAATTCCACTTAATGAGCTTGATCATTCAATTAAGATCAATTCTTTAAACCGAAAAAGCTACCCCAAAATTATTTTGACAATATCATATACAACCTAGCGCTAGAGTTGTCAAAGGGCCGGGCTTGGGCCGGCCCAGCCCAAGCCCATCGGGCCTACTGTGGGGCCGGGCCGGGCCTGCCGAAGGCAAACCTAGGCCCAGTCCAGGCCCTGGCCCTAGGCCCAATAGCTAGGGCCGGGCTTGGGCCGGGCCCGGGCCCTTTTTTTTTTTTCTTCTTGTTATTCAATTTTAAATTTCATCTCTAGGCAATATTCACAATTTAACGAACCTAATCTTTATCCTTTTATTTCATTATAAGTAATATACATATATATGTATGTATGTATATACATATTTATTTGTTAGCCATTATATTTTTTATTATATGTTAAACATTTTCATACTCTTCTTGGTGAGCTTTATTAATAAAATCTTAACACATAACAATTTATATAGAAAAATAATAAATGTATTCATAGGCCCTCCTCCTTTTATCCGGGCTTGGGACCGGCTGCTTGTAAACAAACAGGCGAAGTTACCTATTTTTTTATATATACGAAAAAATATATATCTTGCTTGTAAAAATTTATTTTATATATATGGAAAAAAAGTATATTTTGTGAAAAAATTTATTCTTAAAATTCTAACAATCAAAATAATAATGCATGTCTATCCAAAATATCAGCAATCAAAGATCAAGAAATCTGCAACGTCAACCAAAAGGATCAAAAGAGGAAAATAAAAACAAATTACCTAATCATCCAGAAGTACTTCAATATCCGAGTCACTGCTCTTCCTATCATCAATCGGTTTATCTTGCTCGCGGTATTTCGCATCAAGATAATCCTTCCAACATACACATAGCTCGAGCGACTCGGGGTTAAGACGACTCCTCCTGTCATCCAAAACCCTCCCGCTGGCTGAAAATGCCGACTCTGAAGCAACCGTGGAGGCTTGCACTGGCAGTACATCCCGTGCAATTTGGGATAAAGTTTTATACATGTTTTGATTTTGTTTCCAAAAATTTAACAAATTAAAATTAACCTGTTCTTGCCTTGATAAATCAGAATAATGATCAGTATTTGCATATACACCAATCTCATTAAAAGAGGAAAAAGTATACGAACCTGCCGAATTAGAAGTACCTTCACCTGGTAGTTGTCTTGCTACTAGATGTTCAAAGCCCTTAAGGTATGGCGCATAATACCTCTCAACAGTGGATGATGATGTAGCTCGCCCGCGCACGTCAGCAGAATTACGATAGACGTTGAACAAGTCCTCAAACCTCTTGCTCACTTTTGCTGTGAATGCGGTTGTCTCCTCTGCTGTGTAGCACATTAATTTCGATATCTCTTGTATCGAGGCGTTCACGCCATGCAACTTTAACCTAGGATCTAAACAAGTAGCCACAGTAAAAATAACAGGCAGTTTACTCCAATATTTATTAAATTTTTGATCCATCACTTTTACTATTTCCTTAAAGGGTCCTATATATCTCCATTTTGTTAACATTGTAGCCATCTTCAGAATTTCTATTACAGCGAGAGGAGAGGTGGGATAGTACGTACCAGACAATAAATTGGTAGACGTGTAGAATACCTCCAAAAATTCAGCTAGGTATGTGGCCATCTGCCATTCCTCTTGAGTTGGCAAGCCGGCTGGGTTAGTAGAAAATGCGTATAGACTTCTCGGTATGCCAGAATGTGTAAAAGCATGTGGTATGTAGAGTTCCACCTGTGGACCACATCTGTAACTGCTCTCCTGCGAGGCATATTATATTGAACACACAACGTTTTAAATTGTTGTGTTCTCGGACTCGAGCTATTAACATACGCTGTCATACCCCTCATTTTGAGAAGAATATCTCCTGCAGCAGCTAAACCATCTTGAACAATTAAATTAATAATGTGACAAACACAGCGAACATGAAATAATTCACCATTAAGTACAGGTTGAAGCGTCTCCTTTAAAGCTGCAACAGCAACTTTATTATTAGAAGCATTATCAAAACTAACACTCATAATCTTATCCTTAATTTTAAATGTGGTGCATGCTTTTAATATAAGAATAGCAATGTTCATTCCATCATGCGGATAAGGGAAGTGCTCGAAAGCGATGATTCTCTTGTGCATAACCCAATCTGCATCAATCCAATGAGCGGTCACACAAGAATAACTAACAAAAGTATAAGGAGATTGCCAAATATCAGAAGTAAGACTAACTTTACCTTCAAATTTATCGAAATAATCGATAAGGCGTGCTTTAGCAGCATTGTACTGTCGGAGTGCATCGGATCTAGTTGTGTTTCTATGAACCTTTTTGTACAAAGGTTGAACGTATGTGTTCATATATCTAGAGTGCTTAGGATTATCGGCAAAAGAAAAGGCTTGTTCATCATGAATAACAAATTCAGCGAGACCGTCTCTTTGCTCTCGCTGATTATAAACAAATAACTTACCGTCAAAAGATAACTGCGTTTGGGTAGGTTCGACGTGGCCTTGTCGAGGTGCACACAGAGGGTAATGCCTGTTAAGATGTCCATTACCACTACCAGACGAAAATAATTTAGCGCAGTACTTACATCGAGCTTTTCGGATGCCGTCCACCGTAACTACATCGAAATGATTCCAACACTCGGCTTTCTTTTTTTCCCCTTTTGGACTTCTGGCTCATTACCGGAGGCATTGCTCGGCCCTTCTTCATCATGACCAGGCATAGGGTTGAGATTATGCCACGGAGTAGTAGCTTCGCCAACCGAGCTGCGTCCTTGACTATAATGCGGGGGGTCTTCATCAGGCGTGTATTCAAAATCTGGAATGTTTTGATTGAACTCCCAATTGGCTTGGGTATCTATCATACAGCCTGTACTCATTCGTCCAGGAACGAATGGTTGTGTTGGTGCTTGGATTGGTGTTTGTGATGGCCGTGGCGCTGGCGCTTGTGCTGGTGGTGGTGCTTGCGATGATGATGATGTTTTTCGTGATGACGATGCACGCCTCATTTTCTTCAATAATCCAGCCATATTTCGAGCTAAACTTTGTAAGAGTAACTAAATACACAAGTATAAGAGTAGTAATAAGAAATAACAATTAAAAGAATGAACGAGTAACAAATATTAGAGAGTTAGTAATTAAAAAGAATTTAGCAAGACTAGTAATTAATAAACAAGAGTACTAATTAGTAAATACTAGTAGTAATTAGCAAGAGTAGTAATTGGAGAGGAAAATAGTAGCAAAGCTTGTAGAAATATAGAATGTTTAGGTAAGAGAGAGTAAGAAGATTGGTGTGAAAAATTAGAGAGAAATGGTGTGAATTTATAGATTTTAGAAACTTCACAAAAGACCAAAATACCCCTACAAACTATCCGTTTATAGTTGTTGGGGAGGGTAAGAGTGTAAAGGAGTTGAAAAATATAGGTTAGACTAAAATACCCCCCAAACTAGCCGTTATATTGCTGTTGGGGGGGTAAAAGTGGAATTTTGGAAAAGAGGTGGAAGAAAGGGGGGGAAAAACAAAAAAATTCAAACAAGTGGGGCCAAAACCGGGCCAGACCCGGGCCGCAGACCGGGCCAGATCCGGGCCAGACCCGGGCCGACTTCGGGCAGGGCTTTTTCGCAGCAATTGAAGGCCTGGTCCAGGCCCAGGCCCCAAGCCCGCTGTGCTGGGGCCGCTACTGTTCATGGACGGGGCCGGGCCAGCTCGGGCCAGAACCGGGCCGGGTCGGGCCAGCCCGCGGGCCGCCCGGCCCGTTTGACAACTCTACCTAGCGCAATATATATGTATACTTTAGTTGGATTAGATGACTTCAAGTTGTATAAGATAACATATTAATTTTTTATGAACATGACAGCTTAATTTATTGGTTCATAAGAAACTAATCTTTTCATTGATATCCCAGGAATTAAAAAAAAAAATAAGGTCTGGCCCTAAAGTTAGGGCCTAGGTCTTGGGCCTGGACTGGGCCTTTATATCCCAGTCTTGGGCCCGACCCTGTTCCCACATCCCTAAGCCCGATTGTCTCGGGCTTTCACTTTGGCCCGTTGGCCCGGCCCGGCCCAAGCCTGGTCCATTGACATCTCTACCATCGACCCACCATGCCTTGACCTCCGATTCAACCATGACAGTGACCTGTGGCGATCCACCATTGTTTCAACCTTTGATTTAAGTATGGAGCGATCCACCATCTATCCACCCATGCCTTGATTCTCTTTATACTCTCACCCTCCCCCTCCCACCTCCCCCCTCCCCCGCTGCCGCCTCCACGACATTCGCCACACCACCATTTCTGCCAAATCTATACAGATTTGGCATAACATTCATCATCATTATTTCCTCACTTCCCACCACATCTCTTAGCCCCGCGCGCTGCTGCCAAATCTCTCACCACCACATATGTATGCCACGTCCACCATAGCACCAACCCCAGTCCGTTATAACCACCTCCATGTTACCCATGACCATCACTTCGCACCACCTTGATCATACCACCCACCACACTACTTATTTCACAATTGCGCAGCTGCGACCCACCTCAATTGGTGGCTATTATCGACGCTAATAATAGGTAAAGTTGAATGTCAAGGGAATTAGTGCAATTGAAGAATGTGTGCGTGAACGTTTGTGTGCACGCGAGCACTCGAGCGTGTGTGCATGTGAGTCTAAGAGCGGAGAACTAGTTTTCTTAGTCATTAAATAAAGGGATCATCTTAACTGTAAGGAAAATGCACAATCTTGATAGTGTCGCGTGCCTTTAAGACGGATCTATTTAGGGCTATTTTTTCATAATGACAGTCTTACTCTTCGATTATTTAACATCCGTTAGTCATTGGACTAGTTTGGGTCAAAAAAATAGTTTGGGGTACTGATTTGGTACATTTTAGATATGGGTACTTAGTTGTACTAGGGTGATATTTAAAGGCACGGATTTGACAACGGCCCTAAATTTTAAACAAAAAAATATTAAACCCCGCACTTAAGCCTTCTCTCAAATAAGTTGGTCAACTACGCAATAGTAGGAGCTTTGGCAGGGTCATTACATCCTCGTTAATTAAGGTCTAAAGTCATACATCACCTAGGTGAGATGGGGTGTCCAAATATTCCCTATTACAGGGTCTAAACTCAACCTTTGTCACAAAAAGTGCTTCCACATGGTCATTGTTTAATATTTCTCTCGTGTCACGCCCCGAATTATTTTCGAAGCGTAAATGTTGAATAAACAGAAATCAGAGAAAACCTTAAAATTTTCAGAAGTCTCGCAAATGATAAATTAGAGCATGTACTAATAAATTTCAAAAATACATCGGTATCAGACATAGTGGCTTAAGCTTTTATACAATTTAAGTTCTTTAACACGGAGTTTCCAAAAATAAAAGCCTGAGTAATATTAATCTGTCTTAGTCATTACACTTCAAATATCAGTACTAACTTTGAAATAAAAACAGCTAACTCTTGGTCACTCAACTATCCCTTCGACCCCGAAGTCCCACCTACTGATCACCTAAAAGGAAAAAAAAAAAAGAGAATGAGCCAATTGCCCAGCTCAAAGGACCCATCAGAAGAATGCAGAAATATCTGAGAAAAGATGTTTCGAAAACACACAAAAGTTTCAATGAAACAGATGTCAGACTATAACTTATACAGAGACAGACACTAGAGAACCATTCAGAAATATGGTAACACATGCCATCACTAACACGTGAGACCGAGTTCAGAAAATAAGATCACGATCTCTACCTCATATTGCTGAGCTAGTCCACGTTCAAATCCACTTGGGAAAGTCAGGAATAAGTCACATACACTGTGACATGGCTCATAGAGTTTCCAATAATGTCCAATGCAAGGATTAAAGACCAAAACCAAGATTTCTAAATAACATATCAAATAATAGACTTGTCAAACAATAAACAGAGTTTACGAAATGATGACAATTATTAGTCGCTGAAATGAACGATATCAACATAGGCTAATTTCGAAGGGAATAGAATTCCACGAGTCACAGTATTGAGAAACAAGCTACTCATAACGCAGCTCAAAACAAAAGGGGAAGAAGAATAACTTAACTCGATTCGAATAAATTCGGATTTCAAAAAGGAACTAAGCACTTATATGAATGATAGGTCCATCGCTAATTCGAATTTCAAAAGTAAATCTTTACCTTAATCAAGCTTTTGAAAAATACGAATCCTTAAGCTCCACCTTAGAACTCACGAACTTCTCAAGCCTTCTCCTCTTTCTATCTATCTATCTATCTATCTCTCTCTCTCTCTCTCTCTATATATATATATATATATATATATATATATATATATATATATATATATCGCAACGGAAAAAGAAACGGAGAACCCAAAAAGACTAGAAAGGAAATAAGAGGACTATTTATATAGAACAAAAAATAAGTTTTCATTCGACCGAAAATATAGTTTTCATTCGATTAAATCCGATAGAGGTGAAAATGGTTTTTATTTAAAATTTATTTATCATTTGACCGAAAACGGTTTTCATTCGAATGAATTTGACAGTTGCAAAATTCGTATAAAAAACTTGTTTGATTCGACCGAAAAAGAGTTTTCTTTCGAATGAAAACTTTTCATTCGAATGAAGCCTTCAGTCCTTACTCTCTCTCAAATTAAAATACTTTACATTCCAATCAAATCCCTTTTCATTCAATTGAATCTTTCAGACACTCCAAAACATCACTATCTTCTTGTTTGATTCGAATGAAACCATGTTTAAATCCACCGAAAATTTCAGAATTATTTTCAAACCATTCTTATTTTTAATAAAAGATCACAAACTTAATTATTAAAAATAATAATTTTACACAAGAAAAAGAAAATTTTTAGGGTATAACACCTCGTCCCACTTTAATTGATCATTTTTTCTTTTTGGACTGTCCAAAAAAAGATGCTCGCCTTTTCAGATTAGGAAAAGCTTTGTATGCGTTTTTCCATGTATATTGTTTTTATACTTTTTTATTCAGTCTATCTCTCCACATTTAACCATCCGTCAACCCAGTTTCTCTCTCCTCACTCACTTCCTCCCCCTCCCCCTCCCCCTCCCCTGGATAGAATTGAAACGCACAATATACTGTTGTTACTTATGTTCTTTATATGTGTGTCAAGTCAAAATTAAACAACTAAATTGGAACAGAGAGAGTACTACCGATAACCTAATCAAAGAAGTCAATTCAAAGTTGACTTCATGTCTTAACATTAAGCAATCTAACTATATAACTCAACTTAAACTTAGGGAGTCCCCTCAGGTATCACATATACATAACATCCTGAATTTGTTGGTGATAAAACAATGCTTTTCTTAGCCAGCCAAATAAGTATTTTGAGATCCTTAATTGGACAAGGCCCGATCCAAACTCTGTATAGCAGTCGTAAGATTGCGTGTTCCACATGCGCTCCTTTTTTTTTCCTCCATATCAGAAACAAAAATGCGCACCTTGTAAGCTTCTTTGATACACCTCCTCCTTCCTTCAAACAAATTTTGACTATAAGTTCTACTAGGCTCAATCCATACATACACAAAATATTTGTGTGCGACGGTTATATACATCATTACATAAATTTGTGTAATTTTTAAGGGTCGGCGATTTCGCACTTATTGCCATCTTCTAACTTTTGGTTTTTGTTCACGTTAGAACTGAAAAAAAAAAAAAAACTGGCTTGATGATATCTCAAAAACTACAAACTTGTCCATACTTCATCAATACTCATATTATGACTTATTTTGACTGCAATCCCGGTAGTAGAAATACCTGACAACTCTCTATGCAGTGATCTTAATTGGCTTTAATATTATTTGTGACATTTTGCAAGCATCTTTAGAGGCTTTTGTGAAATGTATTATATTTAAGGCCACTCCGTAAAGCATTCAATATCATATTCAGCAAATACAAGAATTATTTATTGGGGCTAAAACTTTGCATGGAGCCCGATCAAACAGATGAGGTGTCCTTGATACGTTATTCCCAACAATCTGATTTTCGTCGAGGCATAATTAAAGGTTCTATGTGTGCTCAAAGGCGTAAAACAGTTATCCGGGAATTGTTTCAAGCAAATGCGCATTCCCCCTTCTTTTTGGACAGAATAAAAAAATCTCACCCTTTTGGCAAAATCTGAATTTGAAGAGAAGGAAACTTTAACGTAGAAGTAGGAGATGGAAGCTTCTCACGTCCTTGTGCAGGCGCGTAGTGCCAACCGAACCTTGGACGGCACTTAAGAGTTTTAAGTCATGCCCTCCTGATTCCCGAAGAACGATCACATTCAGGAGGTGAAACATACGCATGCGCGTCACGGAATCAAGCCTCTTGCGTTCCCGGTCAATACGAAGACTCATTCTATATTCCGGTTCTGCTAGGCAACCCACGCCAAGCCATGCCAACAACGTGTTATACACTACAGCCGAGCGCCAATCTTGTTAGTCTCGCAACAATATCCTCTGAATTAGGGATGTGATATTGAAGGACAGGTCTTTGGACCGAGTTGTCACCCATAACGATAGTCTCGCATAATGTGTACTTTCGTCACTACAAATAATGCTTTACCACATCGAAAATCTTTAGGATTAACTAATGCTCGTTTGACCGCAAGATGCATCAGTTGTTATATCCAACTTATCTCATTGGGAGGGGGTTTACCATAATCACCTCCCCTCCCATCCCTGCCCAATTCTGTAAAAGTGAAGTTTGTCTTGTATTGTAGATCGGAGATGGGGGAGAAGATGACGAGAGGGCAGGGAAAAGCCTTAATGCGGAAATACCACAAAAATCCTCAATTGAACACATCTGAGGACCAAAACCACTGCTCATATTGGGTTATTTGACCCGTTCTTCTTTTTTTCCTTGTGTATATGCCATAATAAATGGATCCATTATTAGAGATAGATAAGAATATTGTTGAATCCGTATACACCCTTCTATGCTAATCAAAGACTCCCTAAACAAAACATTTTCATGCTATTGTGACAAACTAACAATTGGCTTTTGAATTTAGTAGAAAAGACGAATTAATTGAGCTCTAAAGTTGAGCAATAATGAGCTTGAAATATACAACTGAAATGGGTTCCAAGTGTCTACTAACGAAGAGGTTTGGGGGATGGGATTGCCAAGATTTAAGAATATGCGATTGAGGGGCTTTGAAAGGTACATGAAACTGCTTACATTTATGTTGTATAAAATTCTCGTTTTCATTGTTGTACTAGTAAAAAAAAGAAAAGAAAAGAAAAGATAGAATGTGAGATGTTACATTGTGTTTGGGATATATGTGAGTGAGTTATCTAGATGTTACTTCTGTACTTATAATATAGCTTAGTATCCCACAATTTAAAGCCATTAGCTTTAGTTCTGCAGGGTTTGGATAGTGAGTTTCTCTCCTTTGGTGTAGGTATCTGCATGATAACCTACTCTTGTAACTTATTCTTATTTTTTAAAATGCAATTCTACAATTAAAATAAAAATAATAAATTGAGCTCTAAAGTTGATTATCTTTTGTGAAGATTGAAGGAAAGATATTACACATTAGTAGTAAATTTTTTATGCGCGTAGTTGATTTCCGCAATAGCATGTACATAGTCCGCCCATGTTGAATCCCAAGGCCGATGCTCTGAAGGTATCAAAACTTTTATTCGGAGTTGGGATTTGGCAAACATGTATGAATCTTCACTGCAGTGGTCAATTGTGGCAAAAGTCAGAAAGAGAAGCCATGGTTTCCTAATTTCTCCCTTGTGTCAAAAGTCGTCACACTTCCATCTCTTTCTAGAACACAGTGGGGGAATCCGTCCAATCAAGGTGAATTCTTTAGTTCAATTTTTGCAGTGCTGTAGGGGAGGACTTTCTGTCTTGTAATAATGGAGTATAAAGCCCCACCTCCTAACGTTAAACCTTGGAATCACCATCATCTCTCTCTGCTCTCTTCAAAAATCCCCTTCTCCACAATCTTTCAGGCCTAGCCTCTGTATTTATTGCTTTACACAAGTCGTGCAAAAAGAATATCTTAAATCAATACAATGGAGGACTTGTTGGGACTGCTTAGAATCCATATGCAGAGAGGCATAAACCTAGCTGTAAGAGATCTCAGGAGCAGCGATCCTTACGTTGTTATCAAGATGGGCAGACAGGTAAATAGTAATTGTTTTAGCCCTTTAATTCATTCAATTTGCTTCTGATGCAAGTCTTAGATTATACATGCCTTCTTGGCGACTAGAGAATCTTGATGACTTCATTTGTTCCGTTTCATTATTAGACCCTTAAAACCCAAAGCTCCAAGACCCTTTTGGATTTTACTAGTTTGGTAGCTAATATCCTTCCTACTACTCTTACTGAAAAGAGAATTTCTTGGTTCTGCTTTCTGGGTCAAGGTAAATTCATCGCTTATGTCCTGTTTTTGTAGTTATTGTCACCCTTCTCCATTCTTGGAATAGATGATTCAATTTTCTGGTTTAATTATAGGGGTTTGCTAATCTTGGTCATACCTCATCCCATCTTCCCCTCCCTATTTACATTTACTGTATGTTGGTTGGCCTAACTTTCGAAATGATAAAGATGAGATGTTTGCGATTATTTTTTCTATTTTCTGAAATTAGTATCTTGTTCCATCATCACCGTTTTCCCTGGAAACAAGAGTTATTTTGAAAAGCTTTTGTTTTTTGTGTAATTGACTTTCTAAGTTTGAATTGTTGTTGGGTTTAACTGATGTTACTTGAATCTGACATTTGGAGCAGAAACTAAAGACTCGTGTTGTGAGGAAGAATATCAATCCCGAGTGGAATGAAGATCTGACACTGTCTATTACAGACCCAAGTCTGCCTATCAAGCTAGTAAGTATTCTATTGTGTTGCAGTATGCAGTGCTAGATTTCTATTACGCTACATGGTATATTATGCTGTAGTGTTGACCGCTATGTAAAGGGTAACAGATAACTATAAAAATCAAGTGGCAGCATTAAATTCATGTCACTTAGCTGGTAAATGAATATGGGATCCTCCATAACATCTGTAAATTACCATCTTGAATGTCCGACTGTTAGAATAGAGAAAGAAAAGTAGAGTGAAACCTCTTTCCAACGATGATGGTCGGAGAAGGTTTGGTTAACTGCCTCTACATGGGTGATTATTTCTCCTTTTGGTTGTCAAGCGTGGGGTATTCTATTGATGTGCATCAGCTGACTATAGTTAAGTTTCCTCTTTACTTGTCAGATATTGGAAAAACATTTTCCTTTTCAGTTGTCTACTGCTGGGTGTGTATTGTAGACGCCTTCACAAAAAAATTGTGGTGGGGTGGGGGGAGGCTACCCAATTGTGTAGCCTCCGCATGACTAAAAGCATAAAAAAGATCCTCAACGAGTGACAAAAATTAGCATCGGAAACAGTTCAGCTTTAAATATTATGGAAAAAGTTGTACATGGTGTTTAACGTGGTCTTCAAACTTGACTTGATGCTTAAACCCTCTGTACGATGACTCCACTTGCAGGCCGTCTATGACAAGGATACATTCAGTCTTGATGACAAAATGGGAGATGCAGAGTTCGATATAAGACCATTTCTAGAAGCTGTGCAGGTGCGTGTGGGAAACGTAATTAACCTCCCTGATGGAACCATAATCACGGCAGTAAAACCAAGTAGGGATAACTGCCTTGCTGAAGAGAGCTCCATTATCTATACAAATGGCAAGGTTGTCCAAAATATGTTCCTTAGACTGCGCAATGTCGAGACTGGTGAAGTAGAACTTCAGTTGCAGTGGATAAATATTCCAGGTTCGAAGCATATGCAAGTTTGATGCACCACACTGTCAGCTTCAGGGTGCCACAACATGGCATCAAGTGAGCTTCTCTGTTTGTTCCTGTGTAAAATCCCGAGTGATATGTTGTTGTATCTCTCTCATATGGCACAGTTGGCGTTCTTATGAATATCTATTTGTTGACCAAATAAAGACTTCCTCATAAATGCTTTCTTCTTTCCTGAACCATGGTGAAATGGAAGATGAATTATCAACATTTTAACCCAGAATGAGGTCAAATTGCAAAGCTTTGTGCACGAGATGGTGTAAGTTTTCTTAGTTCTAGTCTCCAGTCTAACTACTGGGGTCTTCTAATTAGTTAGCTAAAATACTGTTTGGGCTCGCAAGTTTGAGGGGTTCATGCATCATGGGCTTGAGGCAGCCCTGCCCTTTCATCGATAAGCATCTTTTCCTCCAAAACCATCTCCACCTTCCCTTCTATAACTTTATTACTTGAAGCCTAAAAAGTCAGAATTGCAGTCATCTTCTAGTTCTGCTCTCTTGCCAATTGATGAATACTGTAGCTTCGATATTTTCTTGTAAGTTTTCAGTTATCACTTGGTTAAGCTATGATCCGGAAAGGCTTTAGCGTGGAGATTGGACTGATGAAATGAATATCTATATCTTGCAAATACAAGTATTTAGTTCCTCCAGAAAAACTGAATGTAGTAGTTGATCAGTGTTTTGCTTTTCCTGTTGAGTTGGTTCCTGAATCATCTCTAAGTGATTTTTGCGCGCAAAATTGGGTGGAGCAACTTGCTGAATTAGACGTAGTCAGTTACCATCCTCTGATTTCCGAGCCTGTGTATCAAAATGATGCCACTGTTGTTTGTTGTTTTTATCTTTTCTGCAGAATGGTAGGAATTTGGAGACACTTCACCTCTTAAATCTTCTTGTCTTGCTTGTGGGAAGCTAACACATGAATGAAATTCAAGTAATCAGCTGTTGTGAGTAAAAGAACAAACTTTTGCTCCAATCCGAGTTGTAGGAATCTTTTAATCCAGTGTATAGTGATTGTTTAAAGTCGCTAAATGTTTTTAGTGACTCCTTCTAACACTTTCAACAATAATTATTAGCAGCATTTTTTAACGTCACTAAATAAAAGTCATTAGAAATATTTAGACACGATTTATTATCGCTATATAGGAAGTAGGAAAAAGATTCCTCGAAGCATGTAGCTAAATTTTTTCGTGCATAAAATACATCTAACTGCCACAAGCACGTTTTCATCACCTCACATGATTAGAAGCTCAATGGGCCGCATCCTGAGAAAACTAGCGTCGAGTTTGGTGGCCCATAGAAGAAGGGCTTTTCGACTTTTGAGCTTGGAAGTCCTAGCGAAGCAGATGATGATGGAGTGAGAGGACTACTCTGCAGGACCTTCACATAGAGTAGAACCCAAAGTTCCATCTGACATGCCCAACACAAGCAACCAATCTAGCTCAACAACTTAGCTCGGTACTCATGAAGGCAACATTTTCACGTGTACTGTAGACAGTGATCTGTAGTTTTTATCTTTGTTTCCGTTCAGCCATGCTGGACGGTTAAAGGGTTGAGTCTCATGCAAAGCAGAATATTTGGAGGGAGAGGATTACTTCCCTGTCTAGATCACACATTTCATGGACCAAAAAGAGAGAATTCAGAAGATGGGTGATTTTTTGGTAAGGCCAATTCAACGATGTTAATGCTTGTGGCTCTAAATGAAATTGCATCTAGTATTTAGAACAAGTTTGACGTTTTGTACCGAGCCCAAAAGCACGTTTTGAAAGCAAAAAACACTTGACTTGTCATGCTACAAACTCCTTTCGTATTTGAGCATCTTGATCACCCAATATTTTAACAAAATCATTTAGGAAGGTAAGGTAAGGCAGTTTTCAGTTAGCTAACCTAACTAGATCAGAACAAGTATGTGTAGGAACGAAAGCATGTAAATTAAAAAAATAAGAAGTGATAATATCCAAATTATTATCGTGAAAGAACCAATGTTTAAAGACGCGTAAACATATCTTAAAAATAGTTGAAACTTCTCTCACGTGCAAACAGAAAACTACTATGACTGCTTTATCTTCATATCTAACGAAGCCTATAGTTACTGTTCATCCAAGAAAGTTGTTCTTTCTTATAAAACACTATGTATCCACAGCTCTGATCGATTAAAGCACAGATATAAAACAAGTTTCGATGGTCTCCTATATCTAACTTTTCCCCCTTTACCCGTTTATATGTTGGTAGAAAAATATATATTCCTTGAACCATACCAAGTTACGTGAATCCAACCAAGTCAAGATTCACCAATGAATCTATGGAATATATTGAACTATACAATGGACAATATTATCCAAAAGCGTATACATGAAACTAAGTTCATGAATCCTTCATTCGGGCTAAATTAATGTTCAAAGAATAAAACCAGTTGGAAACTCAAAGGTGCCAAGTTTATGGAATTTATATTTTGAAGAGCTAAAGATCAAGGAACTTTACCAAATTGGTAACATATTTCCAACAAACCCTCACTTGTTTCAAATATTAAAAGAACTTCTTGATCGTCACAATCATGTAGATCAGCAAATGATACCGTTGCCTAGTAAAGTATTCATTGATTCATCTAAGAACTTAATGGACAAACCTTTAATTATTAACAACGTTACTAAATCAATAATACATCATGTACACTTTTTTTTTTTCCAGAGATGGAGTACTAAAGCTCCAAAGGTTATAATGATATGATCATAACGTTCTGAGTGCTCTGAGGATTTAAAACCTTTGAAATCATATAGGAAGCAACCACACTTTCAAACCCAAATTTGTGAATCCATATCGGTGATCTTGCACGCCCCAATACAAGGTTTATGCATTCGTTAAGAGAACTAGATCTCAACTTTCACCTTAGCAAGGTCATTCAGTGATATCTAATAAATGTTATCCTTCTAGCCTTAACCAAACTGACTTGTCTATAGACTGATTAAGAGATATCGCATGCAGAAACATGCTCATATATTATATACATGGTAGGCAAAATGAAATTCTATTCTCAATAATGTGCATAAGTGGTTGTTACGTTACTCATTTTTCCCATTCAAAATCAAAGAGAAAGTCAACTGGGTTATGTATACATATCGTACAACTTTTAAATCAATATGCTATAAACTAGTCTGGTTTGATGTCTCTGAAACTAAGTCTCTTCCTCAGCCCTTTAGCAAAGGATCAACAACTTCAAATTTGATTTCACATACTAAATGTATCTGATTCCATCAGCCAGGATCCTCCATATAAGATTATGCTCTAGGTTGTGCTTTAGACGAACTCGTGTACAAGATTGTGCTTTACATGAACTTGTGTACATTTGCCATCATAGTACTCGTTACATTTGGCATATAAGGAGTTACCCATGTATATTGCCATGCCACCCACCACTACTTCTTAGTGTATGAAGAGATTCTTATATCTAGTAATATGGTTAGAAGCACCAATGCGAACCCACCATTCAGTTTCATTCCCCGTTATGAAACTTTCAGTCACAATTGCAACAAGATCAGTTGGTGTTTCTTTTCTACTTCTCTTTTTGTCACTTCCATACCAGAGTTGATGGCAATCTTTGGGGAAGTGACCAATGTTGTAAGAGTTGTAGCACTCTTTGTTATTTCCCTCTGGATTTAACCTTGGAGGCCTGACATCTTTGGAATTCTTTGGCTTAAAGAATTTGTTTATGAGTATATCTTGCTGAATTTTTCTTCTCATCCTTGTTTATATTTTAACATAGCTTTGACAACTGCTTCATTTGCAAGCTCCTTCTAATGATTTATAGTTTTTTTTCCCCCAATATGCAAATTTCTTCTCATTCTTGTCTATATTTTAACATAGCTTTGACAATTGCTTCATTTGCAAGCTGCTTCTCATGATTTATAGTTTTTTCCCCAATATATAAACGGTGCATAAGTTCATACAAATAGATCCTTTTTTTTTTTTTGCTTTAACTTGTTGGAGTACTCCTTCCAAGATGGTGAAAATTTAGCAACAGTGTCTCCTACATGAAAATTCTCAGCAACAGTTATGCCCGCTGTAATTATGTCATGAGCTATCAATTAAGCTCACAAAATTGAACAGAAAAGGCTGTTATCAGTCATTTTTTAAGTCCATGTAGTGAAAAGCTAGAAATTTTTTTGGACTTGTTTCCTCCGCTTGGTGAATTGACCTTAGAGTATCCTACAACTCTTTTTCCAGTCTTGCTCTTTTTCAAGAAACGGTTATAAAAAGAATCTATCATATGGCCAAGGATGTGATTTTATGCAAAAATAGTCATCATTATTCTAATTTTCAATCCGATCATGATTGCTTTTCGATGATTAGATGAGGACACTTCAATTAATATCAATGAACATGGTTGAATTAGCACATCAGCTACCTTAAGTTGACGAAGGAAAAACTCTATTTTACTCTGTCATCTCTCAAAGTTCTTTTTTATCAAAAAGCTCAAAATTGAGGTAATTATTCTTAGGAACTCCATTAGATGAAGTAGCCATGAGACAAACAATTTCTTGGAACGAATGAACATAAATTAAAAAATATGAAAGTAATACCCGAATCATCATATAGTAAAAAGACTAAGGCTTAGACACTTGTAACGTTTCTAGATGAATATTGAAACCTCTTTAATTTCTTGCAAACGGAAGAATACTACAGTAGCTCTATCTTTGGGATTCAACCAAGTTCAAATTAACTATTCATCTAAGAGAGTTGCACTTTTTTACAATTGATTGTCTATTCACCTCCGATCCGATCGATCAAAGCATAAACATATGAAACAAGTTTTTAGCTTAAGAGCGTGTCTTTCAAGTGAAGATGGTGCATCTTATACCAAACTTCCAACTCTTTAACCCTTTGTATAAGAGTAGAAAGCTGTTTGTTATTCTTTTATTTATACCAACCATAGCTAGAATGCAAACCATCTAGATATCTCTGAAAAGATTCATGTAGGTAGGCTTAGCACTTGGTAAGTCGAGAGCATACCCTTTTTTTTCCCAAGTTAATTAGGAAAATTGTATTAATGTACAAACCAAGTTAAAAGAGTAGCTACTTTCTTGGAGCGTCATAGAATAGTTCGTCTCTTTATTTACACGAGTAGCTAGGCTTCTTTCCAAGAAGACGAATATATAAGTAACTATTACAACAAAATAAAAAAAAAGCTAATTTAAGTTTTTGGGCCCAACTCTTAATTGACTAAAAACCTAGCTTAGATGGGTTGACCAAATTAAACTACACAGCTTCACCGGAGATGATTGGCTGTCTCGTCTTAGAAAAGAGCAAGCTTCTTTCTTCTATTATGGCCATTTTTACCACCGGATTGTCTTGCTAAAGCCGCTTTCAGAATGTAATTACAAAAAATGAAAGCTCAAGCTGAAAAAATGTTATTCGGTCACCGCTTACTTGGACATTTTCTTAGCCAGCCACATTGAATTTTCTTATCTTGAATTTTTGAAAGCATGCTAAATTAAATAAATTACTTTAATTTATCTCTCTTCCATGTCAACATGTCTTACTTAAAAATTTATTTATATCTTTGTAATTTTATTAATTCTAAAATTTTGTCAAAACTAATTCTCTTTATATTCCTTTTATTCGTAAATCTTTTCTATTGTTGAAGCCCAATATTCCATCAGTTTTTCTCTCTAACTAACATAATATCCCTCATTTTATTTCATTACACACACACACACACACACACACACACACATATATATATATATATATATATATATATATATATATATATATATATATATATATATATTGTTGCTAAAAGCTAACAATTATTACTCAAGTTCATATTTAACGACAAAAAATTAGTAACAAGGTGAAAATAGAAGCCACTAGGTTGACTTTGAAGGCCGAATTCTATGGTTATGGTAGAAAAAAAATATGGGGTTCTGTTAAATTATTTTTTTTGTCAGTACTAATTTTATTATTGTATTAAGCATATAATTACGAGATGTTTCGATCAATACTTTAACAGTTGTTACTTTCGTGTGCAACGCACGAGATTAAAACTAGTATATATATCAATGAATTACAAAAATGAAAGACTGCTCCGTCCGAAAAACTCTCCCCGATGGATCCAAAAACACAAAATTAACACCAATAATAGTTTGGTGAATTTGTCTACCTTCTTTCTTCTTCTTCTTTTTTTTTTCCCAGTCAAGAGCAGAAGTTGGAGTATAGTAGTTCCAAATCCAACATTTAAAGGAAGTTACTGCTTCAGGTTCACCTTTTACAAGTTTTCTTAATCAAACCTGTTATAGCAAAGTCAAAACTCTAGCTTATACCGAAAGGAAATGGGCTAGCCAAACCCGACAATAACAGGCTAGAAAATTGATCAAACCTTAGCTTACGGCTTGCATAACATTGTTTGTCTTCTGAACTTTATCATCTTCCGGTTACTAATGGACATTAATGATTAATTTTTCACATTCCTAACCTTTTAAGTTCAAGTTTTACCATCATTTGTCAAAGCTACACATATGTTCTTATAATTTTCTCATTCTTGAAGCGTTAGTTCTTGATTATGATGTGGTATCAACGCACATAGTTTCAGAAATCTCTGGATTGAGTAAACTGCTCTTTAATTTTTTTTTAAAAACGGAAAAAAAAAGTGTTATCAAACAAAGCCTCCTAAGTTCAATATGGACTATTCGGGCATGCTAAAAGATGTAAATACTGGTTTTAGGTCAAAATTGTTTTAGCAATGGTATAAAGTCAGTCATTTTCAAATTTGTAGAGCTCAATGTTCCAATGGATGGTGCAGCTGGGGCAACTTGTATGGGCGTCTGCACGCTTTTTGGAATATATTGACATACACGCTAATATGTATCCTATTTTTTCTTGTATCGTAATCGATCTGTCCTAATTATTAATGTTATATCAATAACTTTATCGAAGGCTACTATTTGTTAAAGTGGCACGCTAGATTGAAGTAGGAACATTGCTTGCCATTACAACAAAATTTGGACCAAGTTATATATATTACATTTTCTGAAAATAAGATTTTACTCACTTTTTGGCCAAGATACGTGTAAATGTATTTATGTATTCATTTTTATCACCTTCTTGGGAAATTGTTTCATTTGACAGTTACAAAACACCATTTGGGGTGATACTCCAGAGACCTATCCTGATTACCAGCACTTGGGGAAGTTTATTACCAATGGTATTATTATTGGGGTGATACTCCAGAGACCTAAGATAGGAATACGATTTGACCAAAAAAAAAAGAAGAAAAGATTGGAATAAAAAGTTCGCTTGATTTTCTTGAGTTAAAAAGTCATCATGTCCCGATCCTTGCAATCAAAGGCCTGCGGAGGGAATCACGTGACCAGATCAGATTGTTTTACTAATACTAATATCTTTATAATCGTATCATATCATGTTATATTATATAAATATATAATAGATGAAGTGTTGTACATTCCGAAAGCGACACATAAATCATATTCGACATGCCATCGTATTTGTTTTGGTAGCACATTTTTACCTCTACTTATTAAAGTCATTTATGCATCATAACTTTTTATTATAATACACTACAAAAAATTCGTATGTGTTATTGGCATGATTTTACTAAACTTTATAAGAGTAGAAAATCAATTTTGCACATTCTAAAACTCTATCTATTTAATATACTAATATATTAGGTCTTAATTTTCACTATTAACACCTAAAAAGTACTTTAAATATAACATAAAATATCAAAAATATAAAATGACAAAATCATGTAAGAAATCAAAAATTAATATTTCACAAATTAAGATCTTTCAAAAATAATTTACAAAGTGATATGACTTAATTTTTAAAAATATTTTACGTTTATATATATATTTTTGAGATATTAGTAGTTAAAATTAAGTCATAATATGTTAGTACATTATGTATATATATTTTTACATTTTTATATATATCTTTCTAATACATTTTTTGTTATCTTAAAGTATTTTTGAGATATTAGTAGTTAAAATTAAGTCCTAATATGTTAGTACATTAAATGGGTAGAGTTTTAGAATGTGTAGAATTGGTTTTCTATTCATATAAGGTAAACTAAAATTATGACAACAATAGTTAGAAATATTTTAATATAAATCAAAGTAAAGAATCATGATGCATGTGTAATTTTAATAAATATGAATAAAAAAGAAAAAAGGACTCGAAAATAAAGATGATGATGTGTTGCAAAATCGATCTCAAATTCTAGGTTAGGGATCATATACACCAGATCATGTATAAAATTAAAGATAAATAATTCACAAATTAAGATCTTTCAAAAATAATTTAGAAAGTGACATGACTAAAATTTTTAAAATATTTTACATTTTTTTTATATTTTGAGTGCTTATTTTGTTATCTTAAAGTATTTTTGAGATATTAATAGTTAAAATTAAGTCCTAATATTTTAATACATTGATTAGGTAGAGTTCAGAATAGGGATGGCAATGGGGCGGGTCGGATGCGGATCTTATTAAATCCGCACCCGCCCCATTAGTCTTGAAACTCCAATCCGCCCCGCCCCGGCACCGGGTCGAAAGAAGGCAATACCATCCCCGATCCTAATCTTGTTTAGAAAACCCGATCCCGCCCCGATCTTTCCCCCCTCACAGCCACAGCCAAAGTCTGTTCGAAACTTGATAGAAGAAAAAGGCACAATTACTTTGAGCACCACTGGCATCCCTTACCCACGGCCACTGCCGACACACAAACATCATTTTCACCCATCAACACCAAATGGTAAGAAAGAATTCAGCCCAAAAAAAATAAAAAAAGGAAAGACAAAAGCTTATGTGCCGGTCCAGCGCCTCATCGCCCGATTCACCATTCCGATCGCACCACATCGTCGCAGAGGCTGCAGATCTAGCGCTCCTTGTAGCTCTCACAGATGCACCGCGCCTACGTCAGCGTGCACTCCTCTGTCAGCCGCGGCAGTCGCACTTGGCAAAGTCGACAACACTACTGCTATTTGGACATGAATATGAGCTGGATGTGGACGAACGGCAGAAGTGGTGGTGCGCTGTTTGGCCAAGGTGAAGGTGGACGGTGTTCAGTTGACTGTTAGGTGGTGGGTGGTCGGTTAAGTGGTGGCGAGGTGGAGGTGTTTTATGGCCTGAAGGAGGCCGACGGTGCGGGGGAGAGAAGGCAGCGGCGCTGAGTCTGCCGAAAGAAAGAAAGAAAGGATTTTAGGTTTTGTCATTTGTGGGCATTTATATATATATGTAAGATGGACGGCCAAGATTGAGTGATAAGTAATGACTTAGGGTTTGTATACCGGGGCGGGTACGGGTCGGATACCGGGGCGGGCTAGACAAAAACCATACCCGATCCTAACCCGCTACGGGTTGGGAATTTAATTATTATACCCGCCCCATAACCCGGTTAAAGTCAAAATAATCCGCTTCTATCGGGGTGGGGCGGATCGAAGATCCGCCGGTTGCTGGTCTAATTGCCATCCCTAGTTCAGAAGGTATAGAACTAGTGTTCTACTCATATAAGGTAAACTAAAATTATGTCAACAATAGCTATATATCTTTAATAATAAATTAAAATAAATAATCATGATATATGTGTAATTTTAATAAATATATGTAAAGGGTTTTTGATATGTTAATAGTAAAAATTAAGTCATAACATGTTGATTAGGTAGAGTTTTAGAAGATTTAGAATTAATTTTTCACTCATATAAGGTAAACTAAACAATGACAACAATATCTACGAATTTTTAATAATGAATCATGATGATTGTGTAAATTTAATAAATACGGTTAAAGAAGGAAAATGACTCAAAAACTGTTCGCAAAATTGACCTCAAATTCTAAATTTGGAATCACGTTCACAAATACATGCAAACTAGAAAAGAATCGAAGCGATGTGACTTACACATAAAGATCTTTCTTTTGTATTTACAAAAATAATATACAAAGTGAGTATAACTTAATTTTTAAATATATTTTAAAATAGCTACGTGGCAATTTGTTTAAGAAATCAATTTTACTAGTGTGCCCTCAACTTTTATATGGGGAATCATATACACCACTCAAAAAAGTCAAACTGAATATGATTTAACCCTTAAAAGTAGTTAATATATATAAATAACAGTTTAATTTCATAGATAAGTTTTAAGATTAAAGAATTAAAATTCTACAAACATGAATGTTCGTGGCACTACTTATACTATGTGTCACCCCTTCTAATTATGCTACGCATCATCCTATTTGTTTTCATGTCGTTTTTCTTTTTTTATCCAAACTTACTAATACTTTAATATGATTTATTATTAAAAAAAAGCATAGGTCTAATTTGCCCTATTTTTGTATACCTTATAAAACTAGAAAACTAATTATATACTTTCTAAAATTCTGCCTAATTAGTATACTCATATATTAGGCTTTAATTTTTACTTTAAACACTTCAAAAGTACTTCGAAATTATAAGATAAAGTCTTCAAAGGTAAAATCCTAAAATCATCCCCTACTTACTAACTTTTTGCTACGATTTATTATTGAAAAATTCATTGCTACAATTGACCCGATATATCTAAATCTTATAAATCTAAATAATTAATTGTACAACTTTTAAACTCTATGCCATACATACATATATATATGTATGTATGTATTTACGTATTAGACCTTGATTTTGACTATTAACAACTCAAAAGCATTTTAAAAAAAATTAAATAAAACAAAATTCATATAGGAAACTAAAGATTCTACTCACAAACTGAAAAGGTTCTTTGTTTCATTTTACAGAAGCAATATAGAAACCCCAAAAAAAAAAACTTAAATTTTTTAATATGTCAAAATAGATGCTTATTTAAGAAATTAATTTTACCGAAATAGCTCAAACTTATAATTGAAAATCATATACACCAAACAAATGCAAAAAAAAGGAATCACACCTCATTTGACTTGATGTTCAAAAATACTTTTAAAAAGCCAAGAGAAAAATTCATATTCACAGATTAACTTTTAGTTAGATTACCTTAATCTCTTAAACTGAAATCATACTCCTTTTAAAAGCCAAAAAAAAAAAACAAATATAACTATAACTATCAAGTCATAAGCACTGTGCGCCATCAATAAAATAACTGATAAGATTTAATTAGATTATCTGAGCTTTCAAAAAACTCTAACCAAGAAATAATATAAAAACACGAGATACAAATTTTCATATTAAAATAAATATTATATTTCATAAGTTGGCGATTTTTTTATACTATACTTAATTAATAAATTAAACTATTGGTATTTGATTTTATGACTTTTATCACCTAAAGTATTCAACAAGATAGGAACCAAAATTCTAAAGAGTAAAAGCTAAGTAAAGATAAATAGTTTTATAATTTTACTTGCACTTTAAAAATTATACTACTTAGACATCACTATAATTACCTGAATATATTATGAAATTATAACACATCATCAATTATAAAATAAAAAGATAAAAGTAAGTGAACATATCAAAGAATTTTCAACCCTACGCAATTGCAGCTTCTGCAATCAGAGTCTATACGATAAACTAGATGTGAGCAAAGTTTTTATCCATTTGACATAGTTTTTACTCAATCACGTAGTAGAATAATAATTACTAAAAAATATATGATTGTATTATTAATATTATTTTTAACTATTGTTTGTAATCGTACGATATTTCACAAAGGTACTAAATGTAGAATTAGTCTGGTATTTACTATTTCAAAATATTTTCAGTTTTATGCTATTTTTTTTAGTTTCTTTTTATTATGATGATACTTATATGTGTAATGCATGATCAGTGTGACATATTTTGAATTTGATGGTTCGCTTTATTCTAAAACAAATAAAGTCTAGTTCAAAACTATCGATATAACGCCTAAATACACAACGTTAATTCTACTAAAATTTATTGACACTCAAACATATGAACACATAAGTCATTAAATATAACTGACCAGGACCTTGCCTCGGTTACAAGGTTAGTAATATATAATAAACGAACCATCAAATTTAAAATAAAAGTTTAAAGAAAGTAAGTATCTTGTGGCTTCACTGTGTTGCTATATATTTTTGGGGCCGTTTGACGGAGTTTTTTTTTTTGCTCTTTTTTTTCAGTTTTAAAAATTGGGAAAAAATGGGGTGTTTGGTAACTCTTTTTTTTTTTTCAATTTAAAAACCCACTTTTCAAATTGTAGTGTAAAAAAAAAAAAAGAGGAAAAAGCTCTTTTTTTTTCACTTAAATTTTTTTTTTTGAGACCTCCACCACAACGCACCCACCGCCGGCAGCCACCACCCATCGTTGCCCGACAGCCACCGACAACCACCTTCGACTGTCGGCAGCCACCACCGCTGGCCGGAGGCCACCTCCAGCCACCACCGCCGCCAGACAGCAACCACCTACAGCCACCTCCGACCGACGGTAACCACCACCGGGTGGCCACCTCCGGCAGCCACCCCCACAGCCACCTTCGACCGCCGGCAGCCACCACCGGGCAGCGGTGGGCGGTGGCCACCACCGCTGGCCGGAGACCACTCCGGCCACCACCGCCGGCAGCCACCGCCCACTCCGCCAGACACCAACCACCGACAGCCACTTCCGGCCGCCGGCAACCACCACCGGGCGGCCACCTCTGGCCACCACCGCCACCGGCAACCACCTCCGGCCACCACCGCAGGCAGCGACTGCCGCGACAACCGTCGGCCACCACCATCGTCGACCACCGCTACGCCACACCACTGCCACCGTAAACCACCACAAAAAAAAAAGTCAAAATAAAAAGGGTTACCACACCAAAAAAAAAAAAAACTCAAAAAAAAAAAGAGTTATCAAACACTCACTTGTTTTTGTAAAAAAAATAAAATTAAGCTGCTCTTTAAAAATTGACCACTGAAAAATAAAGCTGTGTCAAACAGACCCTTTGTCTTTCAACTTGCTATATAAAGAAATTACAGGCAAACACACATGTATGCAAATATCTCAGAATAAATTTATGCAGCATAGTAACAAAAAACAGTGCTATTTAATAATCTAAAGTTAGGAGTAATGCAAGTGAACTTATTTTTTGATATGTTACTTAAGTTAGTTGTGATTAATTTAGGTAGTAAGGTTATTCTTTATAGCTTGTTAATGTCTTTTTTGTCTCACGATATGTGATAGGCATTAATATACGTTTTAATACCTTATGATTTACTTTATTTTATAAATAGACTCGAGTTAAGTTACTAGATTAGTATAGCAATAATAATGTAACAGGGGAATGTTAGATTCTTGGCAAGGTCTCAAGTTTAGAACCTTTTTCTAGCTTTAAGCATTATCACTGGCGCAGCTCAACTACGAACTACTCTAATTTTATCATCGTCAAGGTAATTTAATTGTTGAAAATCTTTGTGTTTACTTGTGCAATTAATCAATTTTGAAAATTATGAACATGCAAAATGTATAAAGTTTATAAAACAATAAATCAACAGAATAAAAAAAAAACAAGACTATATTTATCTACTCATTGTAGAATTACAGAACAAGAAAGGAAAGAACCGAGACGTGAATTTGATTCATTATTCTTAAGACTTTATTCGTCCTGCGACGGTGCTAATATCCTATGACGAAAGTCTTTCAGGACACAACGACAGTAGAGTCTGAGAATAGAAGTATTCCAAATTTGCAGATCCGACAAATCAAAACAATGCAGAATCTTTCTATATATGACCGGGAAACAAATAATAGAAGAATGCTGAAGAATTCTTGTTTCCTGATTGTTATTATGAAGCCTGGACACTGTATTTATAAGTGAAATGCATTTGCTGATTAAAATGCCGTAACTTTCAAGAAAAAAAATATTTTTTAAAAAATATATTAATTTATTAAAAATATTTTAGTCTAAAAAGGAATAAAGCATGTTAGGCGGACAGGTGGCACGCATGGACTTTGGGTCAACCTAGACCCTCCATCCTTACAAAACTTAGGTACCACAATAGGGCCCAATCCTTAATCCAAAACTAGACCTTTTAAGGCAACGACATTTATTTTATTTCTTGAATGTGAGATTCTCCTTTTTCCCTTCAAGTTGATTCATCAACTTCAATTTTAATTTTAATTTTTTCATTCACTTCTCATTTTTTTGGTTAGGAACAAGTTAATATGTTTGTCTATTAGAGGAAATGATCATAGTACATAACCTAGTTGGAAATTAAGTTATAGGTGATTTCTCAAGTTGAGTTTAAAACTTAAATATGCCAACATTTATTACTTGGGACAAGCTAGGATAAATCGGCACGTATGCTCTTTCTTGTCTTTAGTTTTTCTTTGTTAGCGTTGTTCGGTTTAGGAATTTGTTTAAAAACAAGTAAACTCTTTAGTCTCGCATTACGTATAAATGAATTTTGAAAAGGGTTTATATTTAAGTTGGAAGATGCTTTTAAAATATACCCGGTAGTATGGTTAGATTGTGCTAGTCTCCTTACTACTCGCTGGTGGGTGCGAGAGTTTTGATGTGTTATTAGGCGCACTAAGCTGGGATAGCAAAAAAACGTAATTTATTTTTTTGAAAAATATTTTCTCTTATTTTTGAAAGATTAATTTTATTGAAAAGATGTGATTTATTATTTAAATTTTGAATTATTTCAAATAAGTTTCTGACAGTTACATTTTAACTGTCGCACCTATTTTTTTTCTCAACAGTTGCGTCTGTCCAGAGACATCCCTTTCAAGTTTCATAAATGTAGAATTTTTTTGTTTTTCAATAATACTTACAATCTTAAAAACCTTTTCAGTTGTGTAAAATTTCTATAGCTAAAACTTGCACTATTTCAAAAAGATTTTCAACATTTTTAAATTTGCTGTTTGCAGTGCCTTAAAGCCTTTATTTATAACTTCGCTTCCATCATATTTTCAACGAGTGTTGACTACTTTGACGTTCTCTTGAACTAATACATGTATCTCTTACACTACAGAGCTCTTTTCATCTGTTTCCGTTGTTACTTCATGCATCTTCGCTGAGGTTTCTTCTCATGTAAAGGTATCTATCAGGTTGGCCTAGAGGGCCTATATTAAGATTCTAGCTCCGTTAGGTAACATTTTTTTGTTGTATAAACTGAAAAAATAAATGCGTTTGACACATAATTTGTATTTCTTTTTTTTTTCAATTTAAAAAATCAGTTTTTAAAATATATCTGTTTTTTAAAACTCCAAAAATGAGTTTTTAATTTTCAGTTTTGATTTTTATTTTGAGACCACCACCACCCTCTCACCGTCGACAACCACCACCCACAGCTACTACCCATCGCCAGTGGCCGGCAGCCACCATCTGCCATCGCTGGCAGCCAGCCACCAGCTGCCATCGCTGGCAGCCAGCCACCACCACTATCGGCCACCGGCACGCTCCATCACCGCCAACGCAAATCACTATCAAAGAAATAGTTCAAAATAAAAACTGAGTAATTAAACACCCAAGAGAAAAAATTCAAATTAAAAATTGGGTGATCAAATGTCCATTTGTTTTTGTAAAAAAAAAAAAAACTGATTTTTATTTTTATTTTTTAAAAAATAAAAAACCAAACTAGAAGTGTTAAAAAAAGCTACCTCAATCTTCTTGTAACTTCTTTGCCCTGTCATTGGCATTTTGAAGACACCAATTATAGTTTGACGTGTTTTTTATATTGCACGTGCTTGACAATGGGCCCAGAAACTGGTTTATCTCTCTCCATGGTCAATTTGAATTCAGGTTTAAGGCGCTGAAGTTGGCTATAAGGAATGGGCAATCATTAAGAGCTTGGAAAGAAGAAGTTTCCTCATATTAGAGTCTGCCCTTGACGGGAGGCAAAGCCATGAAGGAATTCTGGATGACTCTGTTCACATTTACTGTTGTAATATCTTTTTCATGTAATTTTGCTAGCTTTAATACAGTTTGTTAATCAGATGAATAGAGTTGGTTTAGAGGTGCTATAGAGTAAATTATATTATTTGATTGGTTGTTGAGTATCAATGGAATTATTTAAAAAATTATTTTGAGAGAAAAATAGAAATAAAAATTGGCTACCTAGGTACCCAACTTGATGGGACGTTCGTAAGTATCCTAATAGTTGCTTACGAGGCAGTTTCGATACTTACTCATCAAAATTTTAGGGCCTTCCAATTAGAAACAAGTTTCGTCACAAGAGTGTAACGAGACAATATAAAGTCCACAACAGCACTTGTTAAGGAACAACAAAGAGATTCGTAAGACTTATTTATGACATTGGAATAATGCGGCACCACAACAAGTCTGCATGAGTAAAAAGTGTCAAAATATACCCTCGTATGCGGCTCTTTGCAATGTCTTGCCGGGTAATTTTTATTGTAATGAAATCAAGATTGATCAGTGAATCTATAAAATACATTGAATTAAAAGATGAGTAAATCTTATCCATTTTAGTATAAATCAAAATAAGTTTATGTCTTTAAAAGGGTCTGTTTGAAAAATATTTAATTTTTTATTTATTTTTGTCTAGTTTACAAACTGGAGAAAAAACGCGTCTGGTATAAAGTTTTTCTTTTTTCTTTTTAATTTTAAAAACTAGTTTTTAAAACATGACTGTTTTTTAAAACTCCAATTTTAGAGTTTTGGATTTTCAGTTTTACTTTTTGTTTTGATACCCACCCTCCCCCCCCAACCACCACAACCACCACCGTCAGCCCTGCAGGCCACTGCCACCGCAACCACCACGAAAAAAAAAAACTCAAAATAAAAACTGGGTAATCAAACGCCCAAAAGAAAAAATTTAAAATAAAAATTGAGTAATCAAACACTCATTTGTTTTTATAAAAAATAAAAACTAAACTGATTTTGATGTTGGGGTTTTTTTTTTTGAAACAGAAAACTAAAACTATAAGCGATTTCCAATACTACATTCGTGTTTCAAAAACTAATGTTCAAAAACCTATTTGCAAATTTTAAAGAAAATAAATGGAGTTCAAGAAACTTCACCGAATACGAAACACACTTCTAAGAATAAGCACAAAAAAACCAGGAGTGGCTTCAGGGATTAAGTTGCTAAAGAGAGGACTTCTACGTAGAGATGTCAAAAGGGCCGGGCCGCCTGCGGGCCAGCCCGGCCCAGCCCTAAGCATGAATAGTGCTGGCCCTAACCTGTAGGGCCTTGGGCCTGGGCTAGGGCCAGGCCTAATATTTTCCAAAAATGGCCATGCCCGGGCCCTGCCCTTGGCTCGTTTCTAGCCCTCTTTTAGGCCCTATTTTGGCCTAGCTCTTTGCCCCTAAATCTGGCCCTAAACCATTTTGAGTCATTTTTTTTCCTTTCCCCCTTCTTTCTCACACATCATTCTCTCTACACCTCATATTTTACTTTTTTATTTTAACTTTTTGGACATGCACATTTCTTTATATTTACTCATGTGAAAAGATTATTTTTTTGCGAACAAAATTACTCTTTGTTGCTAATCAATATTCTCAAATAGAGTAAACGTAAAGCTCTGAGGCACTTCATTAGTCACAAGAACGATATTGAATGGTTTATGGCCTATCAATTGTATTTATTTTGTAAATGAGTATTTTTTCAACACAAAAAAGAAAAAAAAAGGGGCCTGGGCCGACCCTAGGCCCGGCCCTAAAGTTAGGGCCTAGGGCTTGGGCCTGGATAGGACCTCAATTTCCAAGATTTGGGCTCAGTCGGGGCCCGGCTTGATTTACGAGGCCCGAAGCCCAAAATGGCTCTGCCCTTTTCTGGCCCGCTGGGCCCGGGCTGGGCCGGCCCAAGCCCGGCCCTTTGACACCTCTACTTCTACAGATACATCAATCAATGTTTAAGAGTAGCAGCTTTTGTCACTTTTCACCATGTTAATTAGACGTTTGTATTATGGCGCTGCAGGACAGTAGAGCCAAGTCTGTGACATATAAGTATGCCATATAAGCCCTTCTTTTGATATAAGGACAAATATGACGATTAGCCAAAAAAAGAATACGCACAATAATTCAACACTGTGCAATGTCTCATTAATTCATCTGTACTGTAATAGAGATGTCAAAAGGGCCGGGCTGCCCGCAGGCCAGTCCGGCCCGGTCCTAAACGTGAATAGTACTGGCTCTAACCTGTAGGGCCTTGAGCCTGGGCTAAGGCCAGGCCTAATATTTTCTAAAATTGGCCCGGCCCTAAAAAGACCCGGGTCAGGCCCGGCCCTTGGCCTGTTTCTGGCTCTCTTTTGGGCCCTATTTTGGCTCAGCCCTTGGTCCTAAATCTGGCCCTAAACTATTTGGAGTCTTTTTTTTCCTTTCCCCTTCTTTCTCGCACATCATTATCTCTACACCTCATATTTTACTCTTTTCTTTTAACTTTTTGGACATTCACAATTTTTTATATTTACTCATGTGAAAAGATTGTCTTTTTGCGAACAAAATTACTCTTTGTTACTAATCAATATTTTCAAATAGAGTAAACATAAAGCTCTAAGGCACTTCATTAGTCACGAGAGAGATATTGAATGGTTTAGGGCCTATCAATTGTATTTATTTTGTGAATTAGTATTTTTGTAACACAAAAAAGAAAAAAAGAGCCTAGGCCCGGCCCTAAAGTTACGGCTTAGGGCTTGTACCACAAGAATAAAGACTTTTAGCGACGGACAGTTTCGTCGCTAAAAGTCCATATTCCGTCCGAAAAGGCTTTTAGCGACGAACTGTCCGTCGTTAAAAGTCCGTGGTTGAAAAGGCCGTTGCTAAGATATTAGCGACGGAAATTGGTGGTCCATCGGTAAAAATTAAAATTTTCTCGATTGAATTAATTACTTTTAGCGACGGAATTTTCCGTCGCTAAAGATTTTTTAAAATTAAAAAAAAAAATTAGAGACGGAATTTCAATTACTAAAAGTCAATTAAAGTCTTTTAGCGATAAATGATTCGTCGCTAAAAAATATCAAGATTTGTTAAAATGACTTTTAGCAACAGAACTCCGTCGCAAAAAGTATATTGTTGTAGGTAGAAAAAAAATTATTTTCATTATTTCTTCTAAATCTAAACCTATTTTTTAAAAATTAAACATCTAAAGCATAACTATCAATGTAGAATATTATTAACCACATTTTCAAGTATCTGTAAAATAAATAAAGTACAAATCCCTAACATCATGACTACTAATAAAGTACTATCGCCACTAGATAACCACAATCATGGGGTCAACCAAATTCAAAACTTTGAGACAAAAGTTACGTCATCTATTTTTATATATACAATTGCAGAAGTAATGCCCAAGAATGGTGTCATTGGCGCGCTCGGATGGGCGGCAAAAGTAGCTGTGGCGTGCGACAGTAGTTGTGGCGTTCGGCAACAACAGGGGCGTGCGGCAGCGGGATAGTGTACATAAAACATATCACAATGGTTAATGTTCATATCAATGAGAGACATAGAAGAGACCAGAACTAACATAATTGAAGCATTACTGATCTACAAAATCGCACCTTGCTAAACCGCTGCCATCCTTCCTCTTAAGCTTATACTTCTTACACCACATGGATCTTTCATATCAATGCATAACCTGCCGTCCATTTAAGACCAGCCATGGAATAGAGAAGTTCTAAGCACCAGTCTTCCAAATTGCGGATGTCCTCCATCGCTCGGTTGGAGCACATAAATTCTTTCCAGACATAAACCATATTTCCTGCATGCAAACGAAATACCTCCTCTAAGTAGGTTATCATGAACTTATGCCTCTATTAATTCCACGGACAATTACCCAAGGTAGGAATGTTCTAAGAATAGTTATAAGGATTCTTGAGGTTCCAAACCTAGTAAAGGTTAAATTAAACGAGAAAAAAAAAATCCAAGCACCAAAATTGAAATGCAAAGAAGATAATGTCTTCATTAGGAGAAAAAACTGGTCAAAGCATATGCAAGTGAGAAACATGATTAGTGCTGCAGTTTAAACTTTTAATGAGACTTACAGTGTAGAAGAAACAAATTCTAAATTCTGAATACATAGAACAAACAAATGCGCCCTAAACCAACGGCAAACACGCACCACACGTGGAACACATACAACTAAAGAAAACACACACATACATGTTTCTAATATTAAAAACAAACGCATATAATCATGTACCTAATACCAAGCTTAAACATTACTAGGTTAGCTTTAGCTCTGTTTAACTAGCACCAAGTAGCTACAAATAGGAATTAATCACATCACAACCAAATCACACACCAAATGCAATATTGTGACTTCAATAGCGACACAAAAAGAAGAAAAAACAACATCATCTAATCTATACAAAAGACAAAATATAGTCAACATACATTTATGAGCCAAAACACATGTCTCGTAGAACAAATTTTTTACATGTATAGATACATATGCATAAAAAAATATGATAACACAGACTTCTAAACTAGTGAGAAATTGTAACAGATCACATTGAACAAAACCGATTAAATTTACAATTAGAAGTCAACATTAACATACAGCGTCATGGAATTCACAAATTGACAAACAACAAACTAAGAACCTAGAACATTATTAATTAGGCAACAAATTAGAACCAAAGAAATAATCAAGGAAACACAAACCAAGAATCCAAGATATAAAATTGAAAAGAATGAAAGCAATTAGATGAAAAAATAAGCAAACAAAAAAATAAAGAAGAAGAAGAGAGAGTGGGGATTGAGCTAGAGCAGACCTGAGATGAAGTTGTAGTCAGAATTTTTGAAGTCTTGACCACCATATCTCTCCATATTTACCACACACAAACACAATCACAAACCCACAAATCAAAACCCTATTGAAATATCAGCAAAAAAAGAATAAAAACTCGTTGGAAGGCAGAAGCCTTAACCAGCACGTTGCAATTCCCTACAGGTGGGTGGCATGGGCAGCAGACGAGAGAGAGAAAAAGAGTAAGGTGGCAGCGGGGGGATGAGGGTGGGGATGTGGAAGAGGGGTTCGGGGGATGCGGCAGAGGGGTTGGGGTAGTGGCGTGGGCAGTGTTATTAAAAGCGCGCCTAGGCGCAAGGCGCGCTCAGGCGCACAACCCGCGCCTCGCCTAGGCTAGGCGCAATGCGTTCAACTAGGCGCGCGCCTTGTGAGCCTAGGCGCCCAGGCGCTAGGCGCATAGCGGGGCGGGAGGCGCGAAGCTAGGAGCCTGTTCGTCCTTGCTCCCAAAGTCTTAAATCCCCAAATCCAAATCAATTTCACTCTGCGTGCGACAGTTCGTCCTTGCTCCGGTGACCGGTGGCCGTCGTCGCTGCCATTGCTTGTCCCCTCACCGCCGCCGCTGACTGCTAGTTGCTCCGCTGCCTCTGTCGACGCCGTGGCGCTGCTCTTGCCGCTGCTACTCCGCTGCTCCATGCCTCAACCCCGCTGGTCTCTCTCTCTCCCCCTCTCCCTCTCCCCCTCCCTCCTTCACTCAGTCCCTGTTCGTCCTTGCGCTTGTTTTTTAATGTATGTGTATATATATATATATATATCACTCTCTCTCTGTATCTCTATAGAATTACACAGAGAGAGAGAGAGAGAAATGGGCTGTTGGTTTTCAGGGATGATGATGAAATCATGGGCTCAGATGAAGGTCATCTTTGACAGAGAGGGGCAACCACCCATGGAAACATCCCATTTCTCTCTGGAGCCTCATTCTTTGAGCACATCAACCTCTGTGATGAGCTTCGTGTAAAGTGAACTGCCGGTAGTTCTCCATTTATTGTACCTTCAACTTCAGATATGCCCTTCATTGACCACGTATTTACACCTTTGTGGTTATAGTTCTCACGAATCTCAACAAAAAAAAAGCTTGTCAATATGCTTTTAGTGACATTTTTATTAGCTCTTTCAAAAATAAGAATTGTCTATTTTTCACGTCATGTGTATTTTTTATATTCTCGTTTGTCGCTAATAGATTTTTAATCATAAAATGAGGATATTATTTAATACGCTCATTATCGATAAAATGGGGATGTGAACGACTTAAAACATATGTACAAATTTGGATGTGTGTGGGGATGTGAACTGAAAAAGAAATGTTTTTTTAAATGTAATTTTATTGTTTTAATGCACTATTATTTATTTATTTATATTTATTTTAATTTTGCGCCTCGCTTCGAAAAGGCGCGCGCCTGCGCCTTGCGCCTAGGCTCCAGGGACCTTTTGCGCCTTAGGTGCGTCTGCGCCTTTAATAACACTGGGCGTGGGAGATTGGTACAGGGTGAGAGAGAAAGGCCAGAAGGAGGGGAGGGGGAGAGAAGAAGGTAAAACATGTGTACATGTGCGGCTGGTTAGAAGGAAGAGTAGGGTTAGGGCTCCTTTTATTCAAACATAGAGACTTTTACCGACGGAATGTGTCCGTCGGTAAAAGTCCGTCGCTAAAAATTATTTTTATGAAAAAAATTCAATAATAGTGAAAAAATACGTAAAATACAATTAACGACGGATATTTCCTTCAGTAAAACTCCATCGCTAAATGTCTTTACCGATGGACAGTTCCGTCGGTAAAGACATTTAGCGACAGATTTTTACCGACGGATTATTCCGTCGCTATAAGTAATCTTTAGCGACGGATTCTTGTCCGTCGCTAAAAGTCCGTCGGAAAAGTCCTATTTTCTTGTAGTGTTGGGCCTGGACAGGGCCTCCATTTCCAAGATTTGGGCCCGGCCCGGTTTACAAGGCCCAAAGCCTTAAATGGCCTGACCCTTTTTCTGGCCCGTTGGGCCCGGGATGGGCAGGACCAAGCCCGACCCTTTGACACCTCTATACTGTATCTTTTGATAAGGAGCTTTGAGATTGCTGACGGGGCTTTCTCTTCCGGTACCTAAAAGTTAGGGTCTCACTTGGACCACCATGTAGCTAGAGAAGAGTGGCCTGTCTCTAAAGTTAGAATATCTCCATGTCAAGAAAGTTCAGAAAAATCAACGGATGAGAAAGAATCAGACGTATATACCCCATTTGACGGTAAACTAGAGCCATGCCTCCGGATCAGCTGGTTGCATCATGATATGGGTAAAAATATACACCTGGGGGAGAGCGACACATGTCGCCACCAAAGAGGTCTGAAACTGCCCCATGACTCTTGGAGAGGTAAGAAGTGGCATTTACCACTACAAGAAAAGGCGTCTTTTGCGACGGAGTTTTAGCGACGGCATAGATTCCGTCGCTAAAATGAGTTTTACTGACGGAGGTTTCCGTCAGTAAAACTCCGTCGTAAAATATTATTTAAGCGATGGATTTATTCCGTCGCAAAAAACTCAGTCGGTGAAAAGGCGTTTTACCGACGGAAACCTCCGTCGGTAACACTCCGCTGTGAAATATTATTTAAGCGATGGATTTATTCCGTCGCAAAAAACTCCGTCGGAAAAAACTCCGTCGGTACAAATAGGTCTTCACCGATGAACTTTTAGCGACGGAATAAATCTGTCCCTAAAAGTCTATTAAATTCACAGATCTGCTTCTCTCTTGGAAAATCCCAAAACCCAACTTCCCTCTACCCCGGCGGCGACCTCCCTCGACACCGGCGGTGACTTCCCTCTACCCCGGCGGTGACCTCCCTCGACACCGGCGGTGACTTCCCTCGACCCCGGCGGTGACCTCCCTCGACGACGGCGACCACCTGTAACTTCGGCGACTACGGGCCCTCACCTCCGGCAGATCTGTGAAGAGGAGAGAGAGAGAGAGCATCGTCGACCACCGGGACCACCGGAGACGACGGTTTCTCACCTCCGGCAGTATTTCTCGTGAGGTAAAGTTCTTGTCTTCCTCTCTATTTGCTCTACGCTATACCTTCTGTCTTCCTCTTATACATGTAAATTGCTGTGAAAAGTTAAAGATGATTTTAGATTGTTAATTGTGCATTGAGCATTTGAGATATTGAGATTATTGACGGAAGATGGGACCCAATTGGATTGAATGTGTGATTTTTGTTAATTTTTATTGCATTGAGTATTTGAGAATTGAGAATTGAGATTGTTGACGGAGGATGGGACCCAATTGGATTGAGATACCTGTTAGTTAGCGCAGATACGGACACCACGTCTGATCAACGGTATCCGACATTTAAAAAACAAATTAACGTATACCGATGTGTCTAGAGGTGCGTGTCGGTGGGCGTCAGACACGTGTCCGGAGAGTCGGACACATGTCCAAAGGCGTCAGACACGTGTCAGTATGTGTCGAACACGTGTCCGGAGGTGTCAGACACGTATCGGACACCATATCGACACCCTATATGAGGTGTCGGAATTGAGGTTGTTGACGGAGGATGAGACCCAATTGGATTGAGATACATGTTAGTTAGCGCAGACACGGACACCACGTTTGATCGACGGTGTACAACATTTAAAAAACAAATTAACGTATGCTGATGTGTCTGGAGGTGCGTGTCGGTGGGCGTCGGACACGTGTTCGGAGGTGTCAGACACGTATCGAGCACCCGGATCTGGAGGACGATGAGGTCATAGCTCTGACGTATAATCAGACGCACGTGCAGAAGAGGGACAAGGACGAGACGCACCGGGCTGGCGACTATATTTCAGATATTGCCTGGCAGATCGATGTGAGTCAATTTATTTAAGTTAATGTTTTTTCTTTCTATCCTCAATGTCTGTTTCGTTAATTAATGCCCTAACATATCGTTAAACCACTATTTTTGCAGGCCTCGTATGAACAGCTAAGGGGGTCCGAGCAGCAGTCCGGACAGCCATCAACGTCCACTAGTACGGCTGCGAGTACTGGGGGGTTGAAGCGATTGCTGGATACGCCGGAGGTCGTGAATCGGCCGAAAGGCCGCATACGCGGCCTGCCTAGCACGACTGCTCGTGCCGTGATAGGAGCGTCCTCACCCCCTACTGCCCCTCCACAGACACCGGCTCCTCGGCCTCAGTTGGACGACGAGGAGATCCAGCGCATTGTTACAGTGGTGTGCCGGATGATCAGGGAGTAGGGCACTGTTGGACAGGCCGCCCCGGCCCCGGATTAGCAGGATCCAGATCCGGGACTCGGGAACCCCTGATGAGCCCCTTCCTGTGCCCGGCTTGTACTCTTCTCGCCTCTCCTAACCGGCAATATCCGATTCCCTGCTTGTACATATATTGTTGTTTTTTATTATAAATATTTTTTATAATTGATTATATATATTTCTTTCTGTATTGATTATTGCGCGTTGTTGTTGAGATTTGAAAATTGTATTACAGGTCTGAGTAATTGAAAAATAAAAAAAAATTTCAAAAAAAAAATTGACTTTTGGCGACGGAATAATTATTTAGCGACGGAATATTCCGTCGCTAAATAGTTTTTTAGAGACGGAATATTCCGTCTTGAAAATATAACTCCGTCGCTAAAAAATATAATTCGCAACGGAATATCCGTCGCTAATTAAAAATAAATCCGTCGGTAAAAATGACATATTTAGCAACGGATTTAAAAATTTCGTCGCTAAACTATTAGTGACGGGCTTTTATACGAAGGATATTTAGCGACGGTAAATTCGTCGCTAATTATTTTAGCGACGAATTTTTGGCTTTTAGAGACGGATTACCCCGTCGCTAAAACCCTGTTTTCTTGTAGTGTACCCACTCTTCCATTATGGGTAATAATCATTCATCAATATTGTTAACTCCCCATAAAAGCTGATAACTCCTCATTAAGGGAAGGTAACCGACCCTTTAATACATTCCTATAAAATGGAAGTGAGAATGAGGAATAAGGTAAGTTCTGACTATCTAATATTTTCAAATACTCTAGCAAAATTGGTTACTGACTTAAGCAACGGAGACTCCCCGCCGGAACCCCTTCCGGGGGTCCTGGTGTGTCACCATTTACTCGTGTTGTGCTTTGCAGGTCTGCTCGTGTTCTCGTTTGGTCCCAACCAATACTCGTTCGGTACTAGTGAATTTTTTGCCACAACACATCATAAAGGTAATACAGCCATCTTCTATTATGTGTTGGATATTGCACGAGTACACGGATTGGAAAGGATACCGAACTCTAGCTGGGGTTGGATTAGGCATCTTAATTGACATGGTATATTAATGCTTCACATTAACTTGTCTCCTAAATGAGTCTGCCGTTCCATGTGATCTGGGTTTTGCGTATAGAAAGGCAATGAAGCAGCATAGCTATAGCTTACACCTACGCTGTTGCTGTTGAATTTCATCACAGCCTTAGCTTAAGGGTCATCAGTATTTATTATATTTCAACTTACCTACGTAGCTCTTTTTTTATTTTGGGTCATTCATTTTTTCTCAAAAGTAAACTTATCTGGTACAACACTTTTTTTAAAACCAATATAGAATGTGAGTACATGTAATACCTGTCGCTACGAGTTTTTAGAAGCAATTCTTGTGGTAACACTTTGGTGATAATTGCCTCATTAATTTTAATCATTTGCCGTTGAAGAAGTGATTAACAGAAAAAATTGCCCATTAAACAAATGTGAATTAATTATTGTCTTATCATTGGGCTGTAAAAAGAAGGCATGTTCATATCTCAATTATAAAATGTGTTCCGTACAAATGGGTTTCATTGGGTACGTGTCATTTATGTTTTACTGGCACAAAGTGATTATTGTTTTGTACCAGTTAATATACTGAAAAATACCTGTTCTCTTACCTGAAAAGCATTATACAAGATATGTACTAGACTATTTCGGCCAGAATGTTAAGCTTCGTATCGGGCTGTATTAGGGTAATAAAAGCACATAAAAACCTTGAACTTGTGAGACAAGATAAAAGAAGTTTGTCCCATGCATGAGGCCCGTAAAAGAACAGATCCTGCAAGAGCTTTCACTGCCGGAGATCGTCGTGCTTGTCTACGTTGCCAGAGATCTTCAATCCGGATGCCGTAGTCTTCAAAGTACCTATCATCTGGTTGTAGGGTTTAATTTCACCAGCAAGTGGGTATACTAATAACACGTGTTTGATGCGTGTGAATTCTTGTAGGTCCGCCACTGCTATAAGATAAGATAAGAATAAGATGTTAGGCAATAGGGTGCGTGTTTCGAAGATGAACCACCCAGGATCTTCTCTAGTGGTGGTGAAAGAATGGATCAAAAAGTAGAGTAAAAGCTGAAACGTTGAACAGACAAGCGATCAAAATAGATGATCTCGTTGGCCCCCATATATTTCAGCATGCAAGATGGCCAGTAAACTAAAATAGGGTTTTGTTCTAATAAAATGATAGAGATTGGAGCCTTAATTTCAAAAGTTTGCCCTCTAGATAATGTAACTGTTACAGTTTAAGGTGAAAATAGTTTTTTCATTAACTTATTGTTGTCGTTAAATTTTTTATTGACATAAATTGATTATTTTCTTTTGTTACCGTGATATCCCTAGTAAAATGGATCCAATAGAAGTCCAAGTGTGACAAAGTAAAGCAATTATATTTACATCTTGTTGTGAACTAGGAACCTCTTTATAGAAAAAAACACTGATATACATTTATGAAAATGTAACATACTATTCTTCTTAATACGCGATAATTTCAATCTACAATTTTCTCGACTTCACAGAAACACGGTTTCTGAATGCAGGAGTTGGCTTAGGTCTACTCATGACATCACCTATTCGGTGAAGTGACTCACCCGTCAAGGGTCAAAAAGGCTTTTCTGGAGTCAATCCCTTGATTGTTGCTCTCTTTTCCTGCTTCAACATGAGAGATATAAAATCTATATAGGGTATTAAAATTTTATGTCCGATATAGAATTCCACATCAGCTAAGTAATATATAATATCTAAAATTTTAAGCCTTGGAAGCCCGTCCTTTCATTATTAATTGATTTTGAGTTGGACCATTTAACAGGTATGCTCTAAAAACTTAAGCTTTTAAATGGGCTCAACAATGTTATGGTACTTAACACTCTCCCTCACATGCAAGTCTCTGATTGCACGTGGATATACAAACTAAGGTGCACCACCACCAACAAGTACTTTGCCCCACGTAAAATGAAGTCAAAAGAAACTCTTGTTATCTCTCTCAAGAAAGAAAACCCTTCCATCTTCTTCTTTCCCCATAGCACCGCCACCGACCCTTCCTCCTTCAGCTTCCATGGCTGCGAGGATGGAAGGGGAGGCCCTCCTTCTCTTGTTTTCTTTTCGTGTCTTTTGTTCCCCCTTCCTTGACATCACACTTTTGCCGCCATTTGCCAAAACCATCATCCACCCCCTGATCTCCACCCCACCCTCAAATCGAAAGATCTTCAGCCATAAATTTCCTTTCTCCATCTCGCACACCTCAGATCTGAAAAATTATTTCAGATCCGAACATCCGATCAAGGTGGTTCGGGTTGAAATCTATGACATGGGTCCGATTTGGCGGGTTTGTGACTTGAAGATAAAGGATCTAGTTGAGATGGATGAAGCCGACTCTCTTCGAGCTGCGGATCTTTCAGGTCCAGCCTTGAGAACTCACTACACCTCCTTAGGATCCGATCATAACCGCGACAGTAATCTAAACTGCCATTTCGTGCGGCCCTTGGAATTGATGCCCCACTACATCTCTTCCGCCCTATTACCATTCGATCTGGATTTTGTAAATCCAACAGTGGTAATACTTATCTTTTCTGCTTTCTTGCAAGGTCATGTTGGCCACTTTAAATTCTAGGGTCAAGTCTTAGCTTGTGCTCTTTTTGTTGTACTTTTGATATTCTGTTTCCAGGGCAAGACGTTCGTTTGTGCTCTTTTAGGTTGTACTTTAGTGGTTTAGTTAATGAAGTTTCCGTTCGACCAAAAAAAAAAAGTGCACCTCCACCAAGTTCACATATAAACAGAGTGTCAATTGCATTATACTAAAAGGGGACTAAACATACAAGCAAAATTAGGGTTTTGTTTTAGTGAAAAATGATAGAGATTGTCGCCGTAATTCAAAAGTTTGCCCTCCAAATAATGTACTCCATTGTTAAAGTTTCAGTGTTGAAAGAAGTTGTTTCATTCATTATTGTTATCGTGAAAATTACCGACACAGATTGATTTTTTTGTCACCATGATACATCCTTTTAAATTGGACCAAGAGAAGTCCAGTATGGCAAAGTAGAGCAATTAGAACTACATTTTGTTGTGAACTAGGAACCTCTTGAAAGATATATATATATATATATATATATATATATATATATATATATATATATATATATATATATATATATATATATATATACACTATCATTTGCCGGTGTAGATTTATGAAGTGCACAGTGGTGCCCGGTTATGAAGGTACTGTGTGAAACACAATTTTCGAATAATTAAACGGTCTAGCATTTGGAGAGAAAGTGTCTGATTTGACTTCTTCAAACAATCAATGAGGATCTGGGAATATCCTCAGTATTTTTTTTAACATAATGCTTTAGGACTTCTTAGTGCTATTTAAGTTATTGCTAGGCCAAGCATAAGAAATGCAATGAATAAAGGCAGTCAACCTTTACGGTGTGTGCAATTGAGCGATACAAAAGAAAGGATAACACTTTGACGTATAAAGCACTTTGATTCAAAGATTGTATACCCATAGGGAACTGTTGGATGAACCTATCATGTGTCTTGCCTATGTTCAGAACTTGTCACGCATCGTTTAGCCATTGATGTCTCTGATTTGACGGCGTGATTTGACACTCAGCAACTTGCCACACTTGTGTTAATCGGCCTTAAGTGCAGGTTTGTCCTAAAGCTAATTTCTCACCATTATTAAGATATGGCATGCTCAATGCCTTAAGATGTATTAACCTTGTTCAGGCCGATATGTTGCAGTTTTTTATGGTTTAAAAGGTTGGCTAAGCTAATTTCAATAATGACCATATTAAGACAAGTAATAAAGTAAGGCTTGGAGCCAAGTTGGACATGTGGGCAAGTTGTTGTGCATGACGGGCTTGAAGTCAAGCACGCTAGCACGTTGTTGTGCTGCCTTGGCATATTGCTGGACATTCGGGCAAGTTGTTGGTGCGCATTAACATATTTCTAATGCACAGAGACACGATAGACAATACATGTACATAAAGTGTAATTGGTTTTACACGCTAATTATGACCAAGGGCGTGCCAGTTTAATAAGTGCAAAGCCGTGTGGCGTCCGGTGTTGTGCATGCACGTATGCGGGAATTTCGACAAGATCAAAGTTCCAATTCTCGTCAGACCGTATTATGATGTTGGTACTCATCTAAAGTCATCAATATGTTTAGGTATGATTTTTATGCAAGGCTAGTATTAACGTGCTTCTAGAAAAAATAGTGTTGCCTTATACAAGAGATGATGGATCATGGCACAAGTAGGTTCCAGTGTAATAGAGCCTTAGGATAGTGGTTTTAAAATGTGCGGACCATGACTATGTACTCCCTGCATTAGTGGACCTTACAATATGGTACAATATGGTGTATCTCCTAATTTTGTATGCATGGATCTTTCTTTTAATAATATTGACAAAAGAAGAATATATTTCAAATTAAAGTAGTAAAACTGATAAAAATTCTTAAAAAGTCATAACTTGATGTAATTTAGATATAAATTCTCAATTATTTGGGGACACTAGGCATTCCCAGTCAAACTGAGTCAACTACGATTTATTGGATAAACTAGGATTCTTAAAGACCTATAACATGATTCTCAAAGATAGGACCGAGTCCAACCATGACTCTTAATTCTATTAGAGTTTCATATCCATGCATGTATAAAGGGCGCCTCTCCTAGGCCGGTATGTAGACACTTTTATACACACATACACATATACATCTTCTTTCATGCTTTTTCCGTCTTTTAGAATAGCGTTCTGAAATATATTTTTAGCAGTAGCATAACTCATAGCCAAACATTTGGTTATTGTTAATACTGAGAGTTCAAAGGTTAGGCTGCTCCAGTAAAGGGTATAATCAAAGATCTCAGGTCTGCTTTAAAGAACCCGTTTTATCTTTCTTTGAATAGACACCATAAACGTCAAAGCATTAAGGGGGAAACGGATCTCCTAGTTAAAACTAAGGGCTAATTACACCTATGTCCCTTAGGTTTGGGGGTAATTATACGCGAGGACAATAGTTTGTAATAATTACACTTATGTCCATTGACCAAACATAATACAAAAATACTTAACGGTTTTGACAAAAAGACTTGATTGCCCCTGACTTTAAAATAAAATACTATCCATCCCTATCAAAACCCTAATTTTCAAATTAGGTTTATCTCTCCAAACTTTTTCTCCAAATCTGCTGCCCACCCCTCACCCTACGCTGCCGGCAGCCCAAGCCCCGTCCCTCGGCCTACGTCGTCGTCGGCAGCCCAGCCCCCTCCCATGTCGTCAGTAACCCAAGCCTCACCTCGTCGCCGCCGCAACAAATCTCTTCACTGAGCAAGCCGTAGTATCAGGAGCCCCCTCTCCCCTCCGTCATCACCCTCAACTGCATCGAGGACACCACCTTGAATGTCCTCCTTCGCTCGATCGCCTTCGTCGTCGGTCCACCAGATCTTTCGAGAATCGAACAGATCCGGCTCCTCGTCGATCTCCACCGACAGATTGGTTGTGGTTGTTGAACGACTTCATGTGGGTGTTGAACGATGACATCTAGAACTGGCCTCCGCGGAGACCCGACAGAGTGTTTTGTGACGCACGATTGACCTCGAGCATGGTGCGTTGATTCTACGGTCATCGACGGTGGGTAAGCCCATCTCCCATGCGAAAACTCGGTCGTCGTCGTTAGCCATTAATTAAGGCGGCGAGTTGGATCTGTTAGGACACCGATTGAGGTAGATAAGGGGAAATGGGATGGGGGAAGAAGATAGGAGAAAATGGCTGTCGGCGGGGAAGGGAACTGCCGGCGGTGAAGTAATGGCATTTCAAAAACCCTAATTTGAAAAATGAAATCCAAATTTGAAAAATTAGGGCTTTGAAATCCTTAATTTGCAAATTAGGGTTTCAACAAAATCCTAGTTTGTAAATTAGGGTTTCAAAACCCTAATTTGCAGATTGAAATCTTAATTTAATTTTTTTAAAATATTCAGTATATACAGTACAAGAGACAGTATCGTCATTTTTAAAATATGCATTGATGACATCATAAAAAAGTACACTTTTTGGACGGAACCCTAACGGATGGGCACGAGTGATACATTTAAAACACTTTTGGTCACGAAATGTTACATTTAAACTTTGTGTTCTTGACTGTAATTACCTCATAATCTCAAGAACATATGTGTAATTAACGCCGTAACTAAACATAGTATCAGACACTCGCCGTTGCAATTACTTTGTATCACTCCCCCTACACCTGTGAAAAATCAAGCGAAACAGTCACCCAAACGTTGGGCAAATGTACCTCTCTTGAGCCGGCAAGGTAACGATCACATCATTCACTAGATGGTAGTCTAGGGACAGTGTGGTCACATGACTGTACCTTTTTCGTTGATAGCTTTTGTCTCGTATCCATTGCTAAGCTATGGCAGTGAAACCCTCTTCGTGGAAACCTTATGAACGCAGCGTTTTGCTTATCCAGACAAGCCCGTTGGAGAACCATAGAGGCTAGGCTTCATCATTGGTTGGAATGGAGATATGGATTATGGTGACAATTGAGATGTAATCTTACCAACTTAGGCTTATATATGATGCGTAATTGGCTCAAGTACGACCCTACTTCTATCTTGAAGACTTCTCTCTTATGAAGCGTAATTGGCTCAAGTATGATCCTACCTGCTATCTTGAGGACTTCTAAAATCGAGATGAATTGAATGCTAATATTATAAAGCCAACGTAAAATATGGTTTGTCACACGCCGCCTTCCCTCTCGTTTCAAACACAGAGGCACTTATTCGAGTCTAAACACTTCTAATGTGCTAGAGGCTTCACCACTTTGGCAATTTCAAACCACTCCGAAATGCATCAAATGAATGCCTTTCTATTGCTTCATAGCAATATTCTATAATTATTAGTGTATTATTTCCTAATTTTTAAATTATTTAATCATGTTTGATTTATACGCTTATTTAAGATATAAGCGTATATTTTATGAGTTTTTCGTTCTGCTTCAGGAATAAGAGAGAAGAGGGAAGAAAAAAAATGAGTCAAGAGGAAAAAAAATGTGTTGGTACTATATTTAAACTTGATAACTACGGTCTGCTTTTAACACTTGTATTGCACTTTCGTTGCTAAGTATTTGTTAGTGAATACTAGAAAGTGTCATTAAAGGACATTGAAGAGTGTCAGTCAAAAAATCAAGGGATACCAGAGGAATGTAGGTGGCTAAAAGTGAAATGCAGTTATTAATTAAATCCAGCTATCAGTAACTACTGAAGCCCATAAAGTATATATATTGAAGTGCTACGCTTTATTTTCCAGACGCCGGATAAAACTTCATTACGCCCCTTCACGTCCCTGCGATGTGGTCTTGAATGGTGAAACATGTTATAACTAATTGGAGTGGCGATAAACTTTTATAATTGTCTATTTGATGTTCAGTGTCAAACTGAGAATAGGGACTGGCATTGGCATTGAAAAAATTACAGTAAATATGCATTTTAAGGGCAAATGGTCAATATTAAAGTAAACTTATCATCTTCCTAGACTTTTTTCTTAGTTGGATCATCTCCCTGAACTCTTTCTGCCTTTAAACTGAAAGCTTATGGATACGCAAATCAATCTTCCAAAAGAATAAACTTGTTATTGAATGTTTAGTGAAAAGAATCCAGTAAATCAAAGCAATTCAAACCGATTTGTTTTTTTTTCTTGATGTCGCATGTCACGTTGTCCAACAATGCATGCACAAGTAAAACCTACCGCATGGAAGCAATTCAAATCAACCAGTACCCTGAAGTGCTTTGGTATCTTTCCTTGACGTCACATATCATTTGTTACAAGGTTCTCACCATTTTTTTCTATTACGCATTTTGAAATTTACTTAGTGTCATCATAGGTAAAACTCCGCAAGCTACTTATCATTAGCGGCAAATATACATCATGGGATATGATTTACGTTAATACTCTCGGACTATCCTTTTAGCAATGATACAGACTGAGGGAGACCCAACTATCCCAGTTCATATAAAATTAAATTCAGAAACAAACGGCATATAATTTGTGGACCCAAAGAATTAATGAAGACATGCAGGACCTTTAATCGGTTGGATGCACATGCAGTGTTGTAAGTCGGGTACAAGAAGCCACTCGTTTCGGTCATTGGCCCTTGTCAAGCCTCTTATGAGAACGACACAGAAAACACTTCAAACGACCTCGCCAAAGATGAGAAAGAGTTAGTATGGAATCCCGTTGGGTAAATTTAAGAACTGTTTGGAGTACAAGGTACAACATATTATAACGACAACAAGAAACGTAACTACACTTCACCGGTTAGTGCCGCACGACGGCAGCATCCTGCCTCACTGTTGAGTTAACAACGCAATCATAATAATGGAACGGAAATCAACATATCATAATAATGGAACGAGAGTTTCTTTGCACGACACATCATCACAGAGATATGTCTTCTTTACTTGTCACGTCATCATATTATGTTTTCAATGTGAAATATAATTATAACTATTATAAGTGTTATTAAATCTTGGATGGAGTCCTTAATAATTTATTTCTCTATTAATAAGTCTTATATAATTAAAAAAAAGTAACTCTAAATGCTCTGAAACTCTAACTAATTAATGGATTAACTTATTAGGACTTAATTTTGAGTATTGCATGCTCAAAACCACTTTTCAATATGAATATAAATATTTATATATCTAACAAACAAAAATAATATTATCTTGAATGGAGTCCTTATTTATTGATAAGTTATTTTTCATATCAGTAAGCCTTACATAGTTAATAAATTAATTCTAAACATTCTGAAATTCTAACTAATGTTGTAAGTGTCATTAAAGGTCTGAAATACTATCTTAGATTTCTTGATAAGTTAATTTTATATTAGTAAGTCTTATATAATTGAAAAAATAATTCTAAATGTTCTAAGACTCTAATTAATTAATGGATTAACTTATTAGGACTTAATTTTGAGTATTCTATCCTCAAACCACTCTCATATATATAAAAAAATAAAAATAATATTATCTTGAATGTGTCCTTATTTATTGATAAGTTAATTTTCATATTAGCTAGCCTTATGTAGTTGAAGAACTAATTCTAAATATTCTGAAACTCTAACTACTTTTATAAGTGTCACTAAAGGTTTGAAATACTATTTTGAATGGGGTCATTATCTTTTGATAAGTTAATTTCTATATTAGTAAGCCTTATATTATTAAAAAAGTAATTCTACATATTTTGAAACTCTAACTAATTAATGGATTAACTTATTAGGACTTGATTTTGATTATTATATCCTCAAAACCACTCTCCCATAGGAATATATAACCTCATACATCGAAATAAATAAAAATAATATTATGTTGAATGTGGTCCTTATTTATTAATAAGTTAATTTTCATATTAGTAAGCGTTATATAGTTGAAAAACTAATTCTAAATATTTCGAAACTCTAACTAATTATATAGTTGGATCCTTATTTTTTGATAAGTTAATTTCTATATTAGTAAGTCTTATATAATTAAAAAAATAATTCTAAACGTTGTAAGACTCTAATTAATTAATGGATTAACTTATTAGAACTTAATTTTGAATATTGTATCCTCAAAACTACTCTCCACTATAAATGTAAGCATTTATATATATATATATATATATATATATATATATATATATATATGTATATATATATATAATTCTAAACATTCTGAAACTCTAACTAATTAATAAAGTAACTTATTAGGACGTAATTTTAACTATTGTATCCTTAAAATCACTTTCTGATATAAATATACAAATTTATATATCTAAAAAATGGAAATAAAATATTAGATTTAGAAAACAAAAAATGAGATTGAAAGAAAAATATAATGTAATAATTGATTCATTTTTATTTTATTTTATTTTAATGATATAACAATTGATGTATCTTTAGAATCCTTTTGGTACAATAAAAAATTTGACGTTATTTTTTTAATGAGACTATCCGACCAACAAATGACTGGTTATTACTTAAATGGTAAAGCTTATTCGTAAATGTGATAGTTGATAAGGATTTGAAACTATATATTAAACATGTCAGTGTATGCAAAGGTATACAAATAATATTTTAGATGAGATCCCTATTTTTAAGTTTATTTAATTTTGCTTCTAAAACTCTAAATTTACTAATTTTTTAGGAATTGAATATGACTATCATCTTCTTAAAACTAAATTTCTAATACGAAGATAAAGAGTCATGTATCTAGAAAATAAATATAATATATGAGATTTAAAAATAAATTTATTTTTCAGTTAATTTAATTTTATTATGATTGATTAAATATATATGCATTTGCATATAAAATAATCATTGACAACAAGTTATCTATATAATATATAAAATTAATAATCAAATTATAGGATAATTTTTTGCTTTAATAAGACAACATGATCAACAAAGTGGTTGCATAAGCGTAAATGAGATTTTGAAAAGAAATCACCTATATATACTAGAAAAAAAGGGTGCAATTAAATCAAATTATTCTTAATTACTATATTTGAGAATATTTTAAACCTTTAACATGCAAAAAGATGAAATATTGTTAGATTATATTGTCAATGTAAAATAAAATTATAAAAATTACAAGTGTTTTTAAAGGTCTCAAATATTATCTTGAATAAAGTCCTTATTTCTTGATAAGTTAATTTTTCTATCAATAAGCTATATATATTTGAAAAACCAATTCTAGGCATTTTGAAACTTTAACTAATTAATGAACTAACTTTTTATGACTTAATTTTAACTATTGTATCTTTAAAACCACACTCTAATATTAACATAAAAATACATATGTCTACAAAATAAAAAATAACATATTGGACTTAGAAGATAGAAGAAAATAATGTTATAATTGAGATCAAAATAATAAAAACAGAAGAAAATGATGTTATATTGAGATCGAAATAATAAAAACGATGCAACAATTGGTTCATATTCATTGAATTTTAATATATGTTAACCGAAATATATGCTTACAGTGATTGATATAAATATTTATCAATATAATATATAAACCGTAATATATGCTTATAGTGATCGATATAAATATTTATCAATATAATATATAACTTGTAGAATATTTTTGGTACAATAAAAAATTTGACGTAATTTTTTTTGGGTGAGACCACACGACCTACAAATGATTGTATAATTATTATTAACTAAAATCGCAATAATGGCAAAGCTCATTTTTAAATTTGAAACGTGGAAAGTCACTACAAGAAAACAGGGTTTTTGCGACGGGAAAATCCGTCTCTAAAAACCCAAAATCCGTCGCTAAAAGAATTAGCGACGGATTCACCGTCGCTAAAAATCCCTCGTATAAAAGCCCGTCACTAATAGTTTAGCGACGGAATGTTTTAAATCCGTCGCTAAATATGTCATTTTTTTCGACGGATTTATTTTTAATTAGCGACGGATATTCCGTCGCGAATTATATTTTTTAGCGACGGATTTATATTTTCGAGACGGAATATTCCGTCGCTAAAAAATATAATTCGCGACGGAATATTCCGTCGCCAAAAGTCAATTTTTTTTAATTTTTCAATTACCCAGACCTGTAATACAATTTTCAAATCTCAACAACAACGCGCAATAATCAATACAGAAAGAAATATATATAATCAATTATAAAAAATATTTATAATAAAAAAATTCATATATGTACAAGCCGGGAACCGGATATAGCCGGTTAGGAGAGGGGAGAAGAGTACAAGCCGGGCACGGGGGGGGGGGGAAGCTAGGAACGGGCACGGGAAGGGGCTCATCAGGGGTTCCCGAGTCCCGGATCTGGATCCTGCTGATCCGGGGCCGGGGCGGCCTGTCCAGCAGTGCCCTGCTCCCTGATCATCCGGCACACCACTGTAGCAATGCGCTGGATCTCCTCGTCGTCCAACTGAGGCCGAGGAGCCGGTGTCTGTGGAGGGGCAGCAGGGGGTGAGGACGCTCCTATCACGGCACGAGCAGTCGTGCTAGGCAGGCCGCGTATGCGGCCTTTCGGCCGATTCACGACCTCCGGCGTATCCAGCCATCGCTTCAACCCCCCAGTACTCGCAGCCGTACTAGTGGACGCTGATGGCTGTCCGGACTGCTGCTCGGACCCCCTTAGCTGTTCATACGAGGCCTGCAAAAATAGTGGTTTAACGATATGTTAGGGCATTAATTAACGAAACAGACATTGAGGATAGAAAGAAAAAACATTAACTTAAATAAATTGACTCACATCGATCCGCCGGGCAATATCTGAAATATAGTCGCCCGCCCGGTGCGTCTCGTCCTTGTCCTTCTTCCGCACGTGCGTCTGATTATACGTCAGAGCTACGACCTCATCGTCCTCCAGATCCGGGTGCTCGACCGCGTTCTTGTGTCGGACGATGTCGTGTGGCACCGACCCCCCCGTGTGCGTCGGATCTTTGTTCTGTCTGTTCTCAGTCCCGCTCTTACTCTTGGCGTCCCAACCTGGATCCGCAGCCCACCGATCTATCATCTCCCCCCATACACGGTGAGATATCCAATGTGGGGGATATCTCGCCATGTCCGTCATCGGGGCACCCACGGGCAGCGCCTTCTTCGCCCGGTCCCGTGCATCGTGGAGCCATCGGCGGTAATTCTTGCCGATGTAGGCAAAGAAAGCCTGCTGCCCCAGTACCTGCTGCTGAGGCGTGTCAAACGTGAACCCCTCCTGTAAGGCATTCAATAACACAAATTAACAACATAAAACAAACTGTAATTTAACATTTACTAACGCTGAAAAAAATACTTCACCGTACCAGCCACTCCTCCCATAGGGCCTCCCTCGCAGCGGCATCCCAGTCCTTCCAGTACAGGCGTGGCTCGAAGAATCGGCCCTTCACAAGAACGCCGATCTTCGTCCTCGCCATATTCTCCAGGATCCTGCCAAAGAAGTAATTAAATTAATTAATACAGTTCAAATATAAATTAACACCCCAAAATTTTAAAATAAGGCATGAGGTGATATTTTTAGTACTTACAGGCCCTCCTGCGTGAGCGTAACTCTCTGTTTACGCTGGGGGTCGATGCGTACCCCGCGTGTCGGACCACGGCCTCGTCGAGATCCTACAAAACACAGACATTAATACAGTTCAAATATAAGGCTAGCGAAAATGTACGAAACACCGTTATCAACTATACCTGAGGTAGAACCCACGGAAGATGGAGAATGCACGCGCGTGTGGGATGAATCTGCGTCGGGCTGGGGCGACGGCTGGGGCGACGGCGATGGCTGGGGCGACGGCGACGGTGACGGCTGGGGCTGGGGCGACGGTGAGGCGACGGCTGGGGCTGGGCCCCCGATGGCTGTCCGCGATCACTCTGTGCCTCGTCATCAGTAGGCAATGACGAGGTGGGACTAACCGGGGAGGAAGCAGCTCGGCGTCCAGCCCGGCCACGAATAGCCCGTATCCTATCCATATCTGACTTCATATAGATTATATACAAAGACATTAACACGTGAAAAACAATAATTTAGGCATAAATCATCATCGGCACTATATATATATATATATATATATATATATATATATATATATATATATATATATATATATATATATATATGAACGGATGTGCAAAAACACATCTATAAACACCAAGTTCTAAAATGTTACTACATTTTTCCCGTGATGTTACAACATTACAAGTCAATCATTTTCAGTTTGCGAATCATCTTCATCACTTTCCTCGTCGCCCTCTTCTTCGTGGGACTCGTCGTCCTCTTCATCTTCTAATTCATCCTCTTCATCAGTAGACTCGGTCACATCATCTCCAACACTTTCAACATCTTCCGCGTCATCATCTACGACTTCTTCTCCCACAAGAAGTGTTGTTGGAAGAGGAAGATCGTCCTCCTCGTTGTTGACCTCAACAGGAAACAAGACACGTGGTTGGTCGGCTTGAAAGGAGTCTAGCTCACTGTCATATGTCACGGGCAATTTCTTGGACTTGATAGTTGTATACCAATGAGATTTGGGATTGGCGACGTCCTCCGCGTAAAAGACTTGTACAGCTTGACTAGCAAACACAAAGGGCTCGTCTGATGCAAGTCTTGACTTGACATTGACATCTACAATCCCTTGAGAGCTAACACGGATTCCTCTACTGCATGTGACATCGAACCACGTACACTTGAACATTACCAGGCAGTTTTGGGAACCCAGATATGTTAGCTCAACAATCTCATCTAGCTCTCCGTAAAAATCCATGCAATTCTCGGCATAACAGTCGCCGTTGACCAAGACTCCACTGTTTTGGGTTTGTTTTGTTCGGTCATCATCTTTTACGTTAAACCTAAACCCGTTGATGATATAGCCTCCGTAACAGGATGTTTGTTTGTTAGGGCCTTCGGCTAGTAATTTCAAGCATGAGGCCACTGGTCTATCCATTGACTGAACCTATTGTAGATGACGGTAAAAATTAAGGATAAATCAGTATACTAATTGGCCACAGAACTGTATATAACACATAATATAATTTCGTTAAATAATCTTACACGGATTTTGAACCACTGTACAAATTGTGATTTCCGATGAGATTCAAGTCCAGCGGGATCAGTGATTAAAGATTCCGCATCGAACTCACTGCAAACCAATATAGTTGACTCACTTAACACACACTTTCAATTATGTACAGCAATGTAAGTGAATTAAGACTTTAACTTACTCAACGAATGCCGAAACTTCATCGCAATTTAGAAGGGCATATATTGTTGCAGCACTGTACTCTTCATCCGTTAGCCATCGAGTATACGTTCGGCCGAACGGACTCCCTGGCTGCTTGAATATTGACAATTGCCCTTCCAAATTTGTGCTTGCTCCGGGATCATTTCGGCCTAGTTGATTTAACCTTGTACCAACATTAGGCCCGAAATATTGACTACAAAAGTTTACAAGTTCTTCCATTACGTAAGCCTCCGCAATTGAGCCTTCAACCCGAGCCTTATTACGGACTTTTTTCTTTAAATGGAACATGAACCTAGAAGTTTAGCGAATCGAGTTAGGTGGAATATCAATGATAACAGATGTCGCATTAAGTGTAAACGAACAACTGTAACAATTTAAGGATTACCTCTCGAAGGGATACATCCACCGATATTGCACGGGTCCACCCATCTTAGCTTCATATGCCAAGTGAACAGGCAGATGCTCCATTGAATCAAAGAACGAAGGTGGGAAGATTTTCTCCAGCTTGCAAATCGTCACCACAATGTTCTTCTCAAGCACTTCCATGTTACTCACCCGGATCGTAGAAGAGCATATATCTCGAAAGAAATGAGATAATTCAGTCAAAGTCTCGCAAACAACCCGTGGCAACAGTCCCCGGAAGGCAATAGGAATGAATCTCTCCATGAATACGTGGCAGTCGTGACTCTTCATCCCTTGGAACTTGCATTCCGATACATTGCAACAACGAGATATGTTGGACGCAAACCCATCCGAAAGCTTCAAATTCTTAACCCACTGACAGACCTTCTCCACTTGTTTCTTGTCTAGACAGTAAGGTGCTTTCGGAAGTATGGTCCTCCCACTGACTGTCCGAGGATGCAATTCACGGCGTACACCCAACTGTTGTAGATCCCTTCTCGCTTTAAGGTGATCTTTCGATTTGCCCTTGACATTCATCACTGTGTTGAACACATTATCAAAAACGTTCTTCTCAATATGCATCACATCCATGTTGTTTCGGATAACGAGCGTCCTCCAGTAGGCTAACTCCCAGAAGATACAAAATTTTCTCCAGTTGTGCTCTTTCCCGAACCCTGCAATCTTCCGATCTGGCACACCCTTACCGTGTGGTATGTCAGTATCAAGTGCCTCCAGGTGTGAGAGTACTTCTTCACCAGATGGGTAGTCCAGTGTGACAACCTCACGCTCGATTGTCCCGTCAAATTTATCCTTCTGCCTACGAAACTGATGGCCCGGTGGCAAAAGCTTACGGTGACATCCGAACCACGAGGCCTTTCCGCCGTGCTTTAACGTATGACCGGGGTTCACGCCCATACAAGCAGGGCATGCTAGCTTCCCATGTGTGCTCCAGCCACACGTCATTCCCAATGCGGGGAAATCATGTATAGTCCACATCAAAGCAGCCCTCATCTGAAAATTTTGTTTAAGGGATGCATCATATGTTTCGACTCCATGATTCCATAATTGTTTTAACTCATCAATCAACGGCCTTAAATACACATCTATGTCCTTACCGGGACTCTTCGGCCCCGGAATAAGCAACGACAAGAACATATACGGCTTCTTCATGCACATGCCTGGTGGAAGGTTGTAAGGGACAATAATAACAGGCCAACAGGAGTAAGGCGTGGTAGACTGACCGAAAGGGTTGAACCCATCGGTTGCCAGACCAAGTCTAACATTCTGAACTTCCTGAGCAAAGACTGGATGCCTGCGGTCAAACTCCTTCCACGCCTCTCCATCAGCTGGGTGTGTCAGCACATCGGCATCGTTGCTGCGAGTCTCACGGTGAGCCCTCATATGTTCAGCTGTACTGGAGGAGTAGTACATTCTCTGAAGCCGTGGTGTGACCGGGAAATATCGCAATATCTTCCATGCAATGTTTTTCTTCTTCCCTTTGTCCGGTTTGTACCTCGAATGATCACATACTGGACATACTGACAAATCCTTATTCTCTTTCCAGAATAATACACAATCGTTATTGCACGCATCTATCCGGTCATAGCTCAACCCAAGTTTCCTCATCATCTTCTTCGCGTCATAGTACGACGGCGGTAGCTTTTCACTTTCGGGCAGTATTTCTTTGATGAAGGTAACAAACTCGTTAAAACCTTTCTCACTCAGCCCGTGGTCTGATTTCAACTGTAATAACCTACTAACCGCAGACAGCCGTGTGTGTTTCGGAGCTCCATCCCACAGCGGCTCTTCCGCAGCTCTCAACAACTCATAAAACTGATGAGCCCCCTCGATCGGCGGTTGTGGACTGTCGTTACCCCAGTCAACATTAGCATGCCCAGCATCCATAATCATATCTCGGAAATCATATCGTGCCTCCTCCCTAACTTCAGTTTGACTAGCCAGGTTGGACGACAATACTATCGTTTCCCCGTGCTGCGTCCACCTTGTGTATCCACCCATAAAACCGTACCGACGAAGATGCCATTTTACTTCAATTCTTTTTCTCCAGTGCAACAACTCACATCTACCGCACGGACACCTTATCTTATCAAGGTCAACATGTGCAGGATGCGCATAAGCGAAGTCGAGAAATTCGTCAACGCGACACTCAAAATCTTCAGCATTCTTCCTTTTCATCCAACTTCGATCGACTGACATGACGACTGAATTATCGTACTGTATACCACCTTCAATAATGACCAGTGATTAGGCATTGCCGATGTAAATATCAATGCATGAATGTTACAACATGTCTACATATTTTCCCTCCACTCTTGAACAGGTAGTGGTCCTATCCCATTCAGAAAAGCACATGTTTATAAAACAGTGAATAACTCATGCTTAGTCCGATGTCTGTGGAAAATTCGGCAGCACCTCCCCGCATTTCTCCAAGTACACCACATCGATTAGGTGTTCTAACATTCATCTAACCTTGCTCAGGAAGGTTTGACGGATGTTAGAACACCAGATCTGTATGCACCCGGAGAAACACACGAGAACGTGTACCATATATCCACGACATAGAACATAAAGCATGAGTCAAAATACTGTTTTATAAACAATTAGCTTTTCCAAACTGTCCAAACTGGACATCCAAAGGCTCATTACAAGGCATTACTTTGTAATGAGTACCTTTGAACGGGAACTAAGGGTTTCTATGCATGCATGTGTTCAGAAATTGATAAGATATGCAAGAATCTTTCCGAAATATCAAAACTACAGAATGATCGTTGCATATGTTACCAATTCCACATTAAATAGAACTCGTTGGCAACGAGTTGAACCATCTCGTTGCCAATGGACTTCTCAAAACAACAATTAATATAAAGAAGGCAGGGTTTGTAAACAACGAGTAATTGAACCATCTCTGGGCAACATGGAGTAATTATGGGATGTACAAGGGCTAATTAGGGCTAACTGGGTTATTAGGGTTAATTACGATTATTAATTATAGCTGATTAGGGTTGATTAGGACTAATTAGGGTTATTTAGTCCTAATTAGGGTTTAATTGTGCCGAGTAGTGATGATTAGTCCTAATTAGGGCTAATTGGGCTTAATTGGGTTATGTTAGGGCTAATTAATGTTAATGAGGGATAGTTTTGGATAATTATAGCTGACTAGGGTTGATTAGGACTAATTAGAGTTATGTAGTCCTAATTAGGGTTTAATTTTGCCGAGTAGTGCTGATTAGTCCTAATTAGGGCTAATTAGGCTTAATTGGGTTATGTTAGGGCTAATTAATGTTAATGAGGGCTAGTTTCGGATAATTATCGCTAATTAGGGTTGATTAGGACTAATTAGGGTTATTTAGTCCTAATTAGGGTTTTGATGGTGCCGAGTAGTGTTGATTAGTCCTAACTAGCGCTAATTAGGCGTAATTGGGTTATGTTAGTGCAAATTATCACTAATTAGGCTAACTACAATCAATATGCGCGGGTTTTGGGTTCATTTGGGCTAATTTGAGGTAATTACAGCTAATTTGAATTTCATCAGGTTCTTAGGGTTAATTAAAACTAATTAGGCTCGTTAGAGCTAATTAGGGTTAATTGATTTACTAAAATATTGTTAATCAGGACTAATTAGGGCTAATTATAGCCAGCGCTGGAGCCACGATTAGATTCCAGGGGGTGCATGCTAAAAATGTCGCATTAACCTAACTAACCTAAATTTAATGCACATTCAACAACCTCAATTCCGACACCTCATATACGGTGTCGATATGGTGTCCGATACGTGTCTGACACCTCCGGACACGTGTCCGACACATACCGACGCGTGTCCGACGCCTCTGGACACGTGTCCGACGGCGTCGGACACGTGTCCGACCCCACCGACACGCACCTCCAGACACATCGGCATACGTTAATTTGTTTTTTTAATGCTGGACACCGTCGATCAAACGTGGTGTCCGTGTCTGCGCTAACTAACATGTATCTCAATCCAATTGGGTCTCATCCTCCGTCAACAACCTCAATTCCGACACCTCATATAGGGTGTCGATATGGTGTCCGATACGTGTCTGACACCTCCGGACACGTGTTCGACACATACCGACACCGACGCCTCCGGACACGCACCTCCAGACACATCGGCATACGTTAATTTGTTTTTTAAATGTCGGACACCGTCGATCAGACGTTGTGTCCGTGTCTGTGCTAACTAACAGGTATCTCAATCCAATTAGGTCCCATCCTCCGTCAACAATCTCAATTCTCAAATGCTCAGTGCAATAAATTAACAAAAATTACACATTCAATCCAATTGGGTCCCATCCTCCGTCAATAATCTCAATATCTCAAATGCTCAATGCACAATTAACAATCTAAAATCATCTTTAACTTTTCACAGCAATTTACATGTATAAGAGGAAGACAAAAGGTATAGCGTAGAGCAAATAGAGAGGAAGACAAGAACTTTACCTCACGAGAAATACTACCGGAGGTGAGAAACCGTCGTCTCCGGTGGTCCCGGTGGTCGACGCTGCTCTCTCTATCTCTCTCTCAGTCTCTCTCCTCTTCACAGATCTGCCGGAGGTGAGGGCCCGTGGTCGCCAGAGTTGCAGGTGGTCGCCGTCGTCGAGGGAGGTCACCGCCGGGGTCGAGGGAAGTCACCGCCGGTGTCGAGGGAGGTCGCCGCCGGGGTAGTCTCTCTCCTCTTCACAGATCTACCGGAGGTGAGGGCCCGTGGTCGCCGGAGTTGCAAGTGGTCGCCGTCGTCGAGGGAGGTCACCGCAAGGGTCGAGGGAAGTCACTGCCGGTGTCGAGGGAGGTCGCTGCCGGGGTAGTCTCTCTCCTCTTCACAGATCTGCCGGAGGTGAGGGCCCGTGGTCGCCGGAGGTGCAGGTGGTCGCCGTTGTCGAGGGAGGTCACCGCCAGGGTCGAGGGAAGTCACCGCCGGTGTCGAGGGAGGTCGCCGCCGGGGTAGAGGGAAGTTGGGTTTTGGGATTTTCGAAGAGAGAAGCAGATCTGTGGATTTAATAGACTTTTAGCGACGGATTTATTCCGTCGCTAAAAGTCCGTCGGTGAAGACCTATTTGTACCGACGGAGTTTTTTGCGACGGAATAAATCCGTCGCTTAAATAATATTTCACGGCGGAGTGTTACCGACGGAGGTTTCCGTCGGTAAAACACCTTTTCACCGACTGAGTTTTTTGCGACGGAATAAATCCATCGCTTAAATAATATTTTACGACGGAGTTTTACTGACGGAAACCTCCGTCGGTAAAACTCATTTTAGCGACGGAATCTATGCCGTCGCTAAAAATCCGTCGTAAAATACGCCTTTTCTTGTAGTGAGTGTTGAAGATGATATGACTGAGTCTACTGATTAAGAGGATGAATTAGAATATGAAAAGGACGACGAGTCCCACGAAGAAGAGGATGATGAGTCTAGTGATGAAAATGATGATGATTCCCAAACTGAAAATGATTGACTTGTAATGTTGTAACATCACAAAAAATATGTAGTAACATTTTAGTACTTGGTTCATATTGTGTTTTTATACTCGGTTCATATAGTGCTGATGATTTTTTTTGCCTAATTATTGTTTTTAATTTCTTTGCACTTTATCTATACAAAGTCAGTTATGAATAGAATATGGGCTATTCGTGGCCAGGGTGGACCCCGAGCTGTCTCCTCGCCGGTGGGTCACACCTCGTCATTGCCCACTGATGACGAGGCACAAAGAGCTCACGTACAGCAGATGGGACCCCAGCTCCAGCCCTAGCCGTTGCCCCAGCCCGACACCGATTCCTTCCACACGCTCGTTGATTGTCCTTCTTCTGTGGGTTCTACCTCAGGTATAGTTGATAACGGTGTTTAGTCAATTTTCGCTAGCCTTATATTTAAATTATATTTGAACTGTATTAATGTCGGTGTTTTGTAGGATCTCGACGAGGCTGTGGCCCGACACACGAGGTATGCATCGACCCCCAACGTAAACAAAGAGTTACGCTCACCCAAGAGGGCCAGTAAATAAACAAAATCATATCATGCCTTATATTAAAATTTTTGGGTGTCTTAAATTATATTTGAACTGTATTAATGTATTTATTTACTTCTTTCGCAGGATCCTGGAGAATTAGGCGACTACGAGGATCGACGTTCTTGTGAAGGACCGATTCTTCAAGCCAAGGCTGTACTGAAAGAACTGGGATGCAGGGACGAGGGAGTCCCTATGGGAGGAGTGGCTGGTACGATTAACAATTTTTTTATGCGATAGTATTTGTTTAATTAGAATTTACTATTTAAATTAATTTGTGTAATTAGATTCCTTGCAGGAAGGGTTCACGTTTAACTCGCCTGATCAGCAGGCGCTGGGGCGACAGGTCTTTTTTGCCTATATAGGCAAGAATTACCCACATTGGATGCACGAACGCACGGGATCGGGCACAGGATCGGGCAAAGAAGATGTTGCCCGAGGGTGCCTCGATGCAGGAGTTGAAGAAGTATCACCCACATTGGATATCTCTGACTGTATGGGGGCAGATGATTAATCGAAGGGATACTAATCCAGGCTAGGACACTAAGAGTAGGAACGGGCCAAGAACGGACGTGGGAAAGATCCGACGCACACGGGGGGTCGGTGGTACATGACATCATCCGACACAAGAATGCAATTGAGCACCCAGACGTGGAAGATGATGAGGTCATAGCTCTGATGTATAATCAGACGCACGTGAGAAAGAAGGACAAGGACGAGGCTCCCCAGGTAGGGGACTATGTTTCAGATATTGCCCCACGAATCGATATAAGTTGGAGTCAATTTATTTAATTTGTTAAAATTTTGTCTTTGTATTCAATGTTTGTTGCGTTAATGCCCTAACATATCTTTAAATCACTGTTTTTGCAGGCCTCGTATGAGCAGCAGTTCGGACATCCATCAGCGTCCACAAGTACGGGTACGAGTACTGGGGCATTGAAGCGATGGTTGGATACACCGGAGGTCGTCAATCAGCCAAAAGGCAGCATACGCGGCCTGCCTAGCACGACTGCACGTGCCTTGATAGGAGCGTCCCCACCCCCTACTGCCCCTCCACAGACACCGACACTGGCTGTGCAGCGTCTGTTGGACGAGGACGAGATTCGCCGCATTGCTACGGAGGTGTTCAGGATGATCAGGGCGCAGGATGAGCAAGGCACTACTGTTGGACATGCCGAGCAGGCTCTGGATCAGCATGATCCAGATTAGGACTCGGCAACCCTGATGAGCCCCCTCTCGTGCCTTCCCAGCTTATACCCCCCTCCCGCTTTCTTCCCCTCCTGGCTTGTACTCTTCTCCCCTCCCCTAATTGATTATATCCGGTTCCCAACTTGTACATTTTATTTTTCATTATAGTAAATATTTTTTAAAGTTATATAGTTGTTTTGTATCTGTTATGGGGTTAAATGATTGCTGATCGATCAACAATTATTGAACCCTAATGTGCATTTGGGGGATTGTGCCTTGTTGTTGAGACTTGAATTTGATTACAGGTTTGAACATTGAAAAAATAAAAAATAAAAGACTTTTAGTGACGGATTTATTCGGTCGCTAAAGAGTATCCCTAAATCTCTACTTTTAACGACAAAATATTTCGTCGTTAAAAAGGATATTTAGCGACGGAAAGTCCGTCGTTGAAAATTTTATTTCGTTGCTAAATACTTACTGAATAAATTAATTTAAAAAAAATAAATTAAAATATGGGAAATACAATAATGTGTAGAACAACCCGTCTCTGAAAGTCCACTATTAGACGACGGATGAATTCCGTATGCAAAACTTTTAGCGACTGGTATTCCATCGCTAAAGGTTTTAGAGACGGATTATATGCTTTTAATGACAGGAAAACCGGTTGCTAAAAGTCTTATTTCTTGTGGTGGTACAGAGCCACCCAAAATCTAACAACAAAGGGGAAAGAAACCCCAGGTGAAAACTGATGGGTCGTCATCGGAGGTGGCAAGTGAAGGCTCATTGCTTAACTAAAAGTCGAGTTTGAAGATAACCCTACGTCTATAACAATCTCATATCTACTCCACAAGCTTACATAAAGAAAGGCTGGTCTATAGAATGGATTAGATCCAAATTTTGTTCACAAAAATCAACTGCAAGATCTTATTTGATTTTATGCATCCTAGGTTATAAGATGAATCTTCATCAATCCGACTACAACGTCAATTCAATGCCACCATGCTCGTTGAATATTGCAACTGCCATCCCACTAACGACCACCCGAAACTGCAAGACGTACTATGGCTTGCCGGTGGACGCTGCATGCCAAGTGTCTGTAGGAAGAAGAAAAGAGATTCTGGAAAATAACAGATTTATTGGAATAATGGGTCAAATCTTCATTGCTTCGGATTTGCAACACGGTTAATATTTCAATTGTATTTGGTTTTTTTTTTGGGTTAAACAGGAGAATGATGATATTGATATGCGAACCAAGTTACAAGAGTAGACAACATACTTTCCTGGATCGCTATATCTTCTTAGTTACATGAGTAGCGAAGCTACTTTCTAAGAAGATCAGATAAATCTACACTAAAACAATACAAATAACATCAAGAAACTTACCTTGATGGATCTAAAAGTTCAACACCTATTTTCTTTTTTTCTTTCTTTTTTTAACACAAATACTAAAAAGAAATTACAACACTCACTGACTGGATGATACCAACGTAAAACAAGTAGACAAAAGTAAACAACAACACATAAAAGCACTGCCAGTCACCCACGGTAGACTTAACAGTTGTCCTATGGGTGCAGCACGCCTCAAACCTCGTGCACCCTCGCCGGCACCGGATTTCCCACCTTCTTAGGCCACCATTCCTCTGTCGAGCCCCGGTATAACCCAAACTGCCGAACTAACGTCAATCACCGACCACTGGTCGCACCTGCCGACCCTCTAACACCTACTTCAACCTCCGCCGTCGCAGCAACAACCAAGCCACCTAAGAACAACCAACTACAATCGCAGACCATTCTAAGGCAATAGGGAAGGGGGAAAAAGCCCTATTAGAGAAAACCTAGCCTAGACTCATCAATCGAACAAAAAACCAAGGACGCTCGAACCCTACGATCTCGCCGGAGGAAGAACTGAAGAAACTCTCTACCAAACCCAACACCTTGACTCCGAACCATGACAACACCTCAGTAGAAATTGGACAAAAAACCAAAATTCACACAAACCTATCATCAGCCCCGGCGAGTAGGGAGGACCACATCAGATTCCCTGGCACTTCATCGCAACCCTGACGGCTGACCAAACTCGCCAAAGCCTCCCAAATCCCCCCAAATCCCAATTGAAAACCCTAATTAAAACACGATCTAATCTACCGAGACGGAAAAGAGAACAAAACCCTAGGCCGGAATCCGGCCACCACCCCACGAGCTCCATCACACGGTAGGGCGGCCGCGATGTATTTCTGAGTAAGGTTTTTTAGAGAGAAGGGAGAGATATTTTTAGAGAGAGAAGTTGTTCTGGATTTGTCACTAATTGTATTTAGTTTATGTTAATGTTTCTTGTGATAAGTCCAGTCAAATCTATGTACTGACAACACTTACTAATACCATGGTAGCAATTTTGTTTTGCAAATAACATGATACCCTGGCAGTTCTATGAATGTGTTAAGCCCACGTCGCAAAGGACTGCTCAAGTGCCCATTTTTCAGTTGTCAAGGTTGAATATTGCTAGAGAGACAACCTTCGGTTAAAAAAAGTTGGACTGTTAGCTGAATGCTGCATTACCTTTCTTGGAAATTGGCTGTCTAACACACATGCACCTGCGGTTGGCAAGCATGCACGTCATATGGAAAGTCTTTGAAAGCCAATGTTCTGAGCTATATATATATACGTGAAAATATGAGATGGGAGAGCTTATGTGAGCTGTAAAGGGCGCAGCTTTATGTAAGAGTAGTTTCATGTGCTTAAATACATTAGGCTACATACAACATGAAGAGTAGAGTACCTCAAGGTGTGAGGAAAGGTGCATGGACAGAAGAAGAAGATCTTCTTCTGAAGAAGTACATTGAAGTTCATGGAGAAGGAAAATGGCACCAAGTTCCTCTCAGAGCAGGTAACGCACTACACGCAGGCGGGCGCAACCATCTAAATTTTCTGTTATGGTGCATGCACAATCACTTGTGCGTACACAGGAAAGTGACTTAGTGCATAACACTCCTGCTGAAAATGAGAAGGATTAGACTTTGATAGTCCTATTGCGATAACAAACATGCTTTTTGTCGAAAGCAATTGCGGCTTCGGAAAGTATGCCACTTATATTAGGGGCTACAATATTCACTTGAGATAACAAAAGGAAACACGTTGATGTATGCTTGGTGGTTTTTTGTGCAGGCTTGAATAGATGCAGGAAGAGCTGTAGATTGAGGTGGTTGAATTATCTGAGGCCAAATATAAAGAGAGGAGACTTTACGTCGGATGAAGTTGATCTCATTGTAAGGCTTCATAAGCTGTTAGGCAACAGGCAAGTACATTCAGTGCAATAGTAGAGTTACATGTACTGAAAGTTTTGAGAATAAAGTAGCTAGCTCTTTCACAGATGAAGGAATTCTATTTCCTTTTACTTTGGTTTATAAACTAAAAAGAGTCTTTTCTTTTATTTTTTTTTTGGGGGGGGGGGGGGGGGGGTGGTCGGGTAAAATTGCAATTTATATTTAGTCCTTTGACATAGGGATTCGAACTCAAAATCTTATTTTTCGGGACCTTTGCCACCTTATTCTCCAAACAGAAAAACATTAACACCTTATTTTCCAAACAAGAAAACAAGATCTTGTTCTTGTCTAAAGATGCTCTCGTCCTGTCAACTTCAATTGGACTTTTCCCTAAGTGGAAAAGAGAAGATTAAAGATTCAACTTAAAGGCACCTCCAAGTTAATGTCACTACTTGTACTTGCTAGCTAGTGTCATAATCTCTAAAAGAAGCATAGAGGCAAAAAGAAAAAAACACTCTATATGTCTGTGCACGCGCATTTAGGGCTCCTTGTTATTCTGTCAAGCCGAAGTATTCGAAATAGCCAAATCGACACCAGCAAAGTAATGCAGTTATTAATTAATTTTCGGTTTTAACGATTAGACCTCTAAATTTGTCAGTTCGGGTTAAGAATTTTTCGGTTAGAGTTCAACTCGGTATCCCAGCTACATGCTTTTTTTAAATATTGCGAATATTAATGCTTAGTCTCTTATCAAACAACGTCACCTATGTCGTGTATAAATGCTAACCCTAATTATAAGTCACTTTGGAATGCATATATTTGCACTGGGAACTGATCCAGAGCCATCGCTGACAACTTGAAACTTAGCAAAGTTGTTAATTCTAATTTGACCGCGTTTGCAATATATGAACGGTGCAGATTTTTTTTGAATTTTTTTAGATCTGTCTGTCATGTAAGGCCGGACAAGACTTTTGACAAAATTGCCCTTTCGTTACGGCATATAAAAGAGAAAATGTCACCGTCCGCTCCAGGCTGGGTCGGACGGTTGCTTTAAGTTTGTTATGTGTTCAGTTTTAATTTGTCTTTTTCACTTCAAGTTTATCTTTAGTTCTCAACGGACGATTGCATATGTTCTGAGTTCTCTGTATGTGTTGTGTACGTGTTGTTCATGGACTTAAACTATGACAGTCCAATGATGTGTTCAAATCAAACCCAAAACCATAGACGTAAAGATCTGAAAACTAGGACTAAATTCAAGGGTGTGTGCAAATCAAACCCAACGTCACCACCACCGTCGTCTGCAAGAACCAAAAGAATCTAGACTGTCGCCAACAGCACAGTCTTGGCCAACCGCCGTCACCTCCCATCTTGTCATTCCTGCTGCCGTAGTCTAGGAAAACCACCACCGCACATCGACCCACGCTTAACCAACCAAATCATCTACAAATTTAAGATGGTGGTTGGGTTAGATTGGGGGTGGTGAGCGATGGTGAAGTGGCGATGGCAGGTGGCGGTCGCCATGCATGACGTACGGTGGCTAGTCGTGGTCGTGGAGGGATGATGGGGCGGTGAAGAGATGCTGGGAAGAACAAAGAGAAAGTGAAGGCCAGATAAAAGCAAGAGAAAAGAGGAGTAGCCATACGCTCAAGTTCTCTTTTGAATCATGACTAGGTAGAATATTTTTATTCATGTGCTTAGTATCAGTATGCTTTGCATCACCTTCCTTGTTCAACAAGCTGACATTAGCATATTACCATGCTACTACCTGTGAAAAGATGGTCCAATGCGTACGACTCCCTCCATCTTCGGGGGTGGGAGATCTAATTCATAACCTTTATCCCCTCTACATGGATGGAGTTACAAATAGAAAAAAGCAAATACATTGATCATTGGAGAGAAAGACAGACAGAGAGAAGAGATTAAGAACTTGGTTGAAAATTAGATCAAGGGGATATGTTGCATCTTGAATGCTTTTTCTTCCACCGTTGACTGCTATATATCAGCTATGTTATGATATTCAGAAAATTTGTGGTCGTTTGCCATTTCACAATTTTTTAATATATTTTTTTTTAAATACAAAATTTTGGAATCGCAACTCATTTTGACATACCAAACACATGTTCAAAAATGGGATCCGGATCCCCTGCCGTAGGTAGGGTTACGGCAGGGGTGCTGTAGCGCCTGTTATAGCCTTTCGATCGAGATAAGTGGAGGGTAACGGCTGAGATGAAGCCACGTCATCCTCTCTGTATTCTCCCAAAAAACACACTGATGTCTATATATATATATATATATATATATATATATATATATATATATATATATATATATATATATATGTCTGTCTCTGCGGTGGCCGATGAGAGCTCCTGTGGTTGGATCTAGACCAAAGCAGCATCCGTCATCAGGACGCCGGGGCTCTGGACAACGATGCGGCTATCGCCGGTTGATGCGCCTTGGATATGAGAGAACGGGTGGTGTTCAGATTTTGCGGCGGAGCTATAGCAAGGCGTCACCCTGGAGGGGTGACGGCGACGGTACTTTTCCCATGGCCGCGTGGCGTAGATCTGGAAGCCGGTAGTGGTGCAAATTCAAAATGGACAGCGAGGGGGCTCCTCGACGCCTTCCACTTTTCGGCGATGACACGACAACGGCTCATCCACTTTCCGGCGACGCAATCTACATCCCTCTCTCTCCTCCTCCACGCCCTCCACTTTCCGGCGACGACACGCCTGGAGCGTTGGGTTCGTCGTGTCATTTGTTGTCGCCGTCGGGGTTCCGTGAAGAAATGAAGTCTGAAGATTCAAGATCGGTGTATAGAGCTCCGATTTGGCTCTGTTTTGTATAGGATTGTACCTACTAGTATGACATTTGATTATTCATTTTTCATCAAAATTTATCAAATTTTTCTTAAGGCTTTTGGTTCCTCTTATCAAGCGGAAAATCTGAGTTGACTACAAAAAGCAGCCATTTTTCATGGAGGGATTCTAGAGGGAGATCTTAATTTTGTGTTCATGTTGCTAGATGTTAATTTTGTGTTTATTCTACTTTCTTTGAAGTAATCTGTTTGAGATTGAAAACCACTGAAAAAAAAACTCTAGAATTCTTCATCTACCCACATTCGACGCCGGTGATTTACTGTTCTGAAGATGTGCGGTCCAACTGTGTCATCACCGGTGGATGAAGGTTATTCCATGGCAGCCCTGCGATTCCGAGCCCCTTCGATTTTCAGAGGAGAGAGAGGGATGTAGAGAGAGAGAGTGTGGCTTGGAGAGAGAGACGGCAGTGTGTTTTTTGGAAGAATAAAGAAGAGCATGACGTGGCTTCATCTGAGCCGTTATCTCCTACCTAATTAGATTGGACGGCTGTAGCTGGGGCATACCTGCTGTAACCCTAGCCACAGCACAGCAAGCAATCCGGATCCTCAAAAATGGTATGCAAAGAAGTATTGTCATACTTATACATGGGCTAGGGTGGTGGGAACAAATGTAACTCTTTCTCAAAGGTGTCCTTTACTGCCACCCTCGGACCCCAAGACAGAAACATTGGTACAGAGTGTCGGTAGACTAAAACCCAAATTATTGGAAGCAACAAAGAAAGAATAAATTTTCTCTGTGAAGTTATTTCAAATGATTATGTTTAGTACTATAGCCTCTAGCATGATCTGATAAGCCCTAGATGTTGGCTTTTCATCTTTCTCTGTACGTATTGTTTATTCCTGCTTGTTCGTGGCCTCTCGCCTATCGAGTATTTCGTGCTTTATTCTCTTTTCTTTGGCGAATTTTAACTTAAATGATGATGCATGCGTGATTTTTTTTTTTGGAAGAAACCTGCATTGAGCATGCATGATATTCGGCACAATTGAAATGAATTTATTTTCTTTGTTGACACAGATGGTCGCTGATAGCTGGAAGACTTCCCGGAAGGACAGCAAATGATGTGAAAAACTATTGGAACACCCACCTCCTGAAGAAGCTAGCGGTAACCCCAAACCACCAAGTGGCCAAAGACGCAAACCAGACAGCCATGAAAACCACCATTATCAGGCCTCGACCTCGAACCTTCTCAAAGAACCCGAGCTGGTTGAAGGGGACGCACACGAACGTCATGAGTCACAACAATATTGTTCCATCACTCGAGAATCGCAACAAGGCATCGCCCACCGTGACTGACGACAGCATGCATTGGTGGGATGATCTAGTTGTTGACGAGGAACTTGGTCAAGGAGTCCCGTTTTCCCTCGGCGGCTCGGAAGAGCCTCGTACGACCGAACTTTGGACGCACGAATTGTTGTCTATAGGGACAAAAGGAGACGAAAGATTTGTGCAAAAAGGCGATGGTGGGTTTAGTGACTACTCCATGAATATGGACATTTGGGATCTCTTGAGTTCCGACCAGCTTTTGGCGTAATTATGTTTCTGTTTCTATCCTGTGTTGTCCTCAGCAGTGTGACATGCAGTGTCTAGTAAGTTATTTCCAGTGTAATGAAAGACAAGAGCTAAATAAAGTACATTCCTTACCTCAGTGGATCTCTTCCTTACGAAGACTAGCAGCCATAGGTGGTTCACATAGCAATAGTCTTTGCTGTGTTCTTAGCAATCATACTGTCATGCTTAACTTTCTTCAATCCAAAAATCACTGCCAAATCTCATTAGTGGCACTTTTACTGGCAAGCACCTCTGATTTTGTAATCACCAATAAAATGTCAGTATGAAAATGTCAAAAGATTTCTACGTACATTTTTTTTTGCTAAAAAATATATCAATCTCCACAGCGAGATGGTGATCCTTTTACATTATTAAAATAATTTGTTCCGGCCTTGCCATTACATAAGAAAAATTACAAACATCTAAAACAGACTCTACTAGTGCATCAATTCAGCGATATAATTCTACATATCACCTTCAGTTACAGTTAGCTATTTACGTTGCGCACTTTTAATGGCAAGTTTGGCTGAAGAAAATTCTAGAGCAAACCCAAAAAAGAAAGCTGCGTTTAATGATATTTTTGTTGCAGTTATGGCGACATTTCTTGAATGCACATTTGAGCGGGTAATAACTGTCCAGCGTTTCGCCAGATGTCCTAGTGAACGAAGGTCCACAATGGACATGGCCCAGGAAATGGCGACAGAGAGATGAGGATGCATGCCAAGTTGCAGCTCGATCTCTTTCAATTTTTTCCACATGGGGAATCATTGAACCAATCTCTCCATGCATACACGACACTTGGGGAATCATTGAACCAATCTCTCCAACAAAAAGGCGTTCTTGTTTTGTTGGGGTTTGAAGTTTGAACTACTCGAATTGGTAGGTGTCGATCTTGCCATGCATACACGACACGAATTGGAGTACGTCAGTGAGACAGATCCTTCACAGGTCACCGCGATACTTGATACTCGTGAGAATGAGATTTACTCCTGACAAGAATCTTGATTTGTCTCCTACTTGAACTTCATCTACGAGTCAAACAGATCATGGCTAGATTTGGACGCAACCCAAGTAGAGCGCGCAGTATGTATAACTATCGTATAATGATAATTAATTATTATTAAATATAAATAATAATATTTTTTTAATAAATAATAATGATTTTTAACAATATTTTTTGAGCATCACTAAGTAGATATTACTAACTATATACAGTGAGCATTAATTATAGCCATGGACACGGATTGCCGCTGAAAATTTTCATATATTATGCGCATCTTAAGAACTTAATACCAATATTCATTTGAAATGCTGAAATCTATATCATATATCATATCAATATATAATAGACGAAGAATTGTGCGTTACAGAGGCGACGCATAAGTTTTTTTTTTTTTTCCTTATTGCCCTTTTTAATTTTACGACACGTCATCATCTTTTACTCATGTGATGCGTTAACATGTTTTTCTTGATAATTGCATTCATTTTTTACCTCTACTTATTAAAAATACACATGCATCATGACTCTTTACTATTATCACATTTTTTTTCACCTTTACTTATTAAAGACATACATGCATCATGACTCTTTAATATAAATTATTATTATTAAAAATTTATAGATATTATTGGCATAATTTAGTTTACCTTATATGAGTAAAAAAATCAATTTTGTACCTTCTAACTTTACCTATTCAATACACTAACATATTAGGTTTTAATTTTCACTACTAATACATTAAAAGTATGATAAAAAATTAAAATCTCGCTAATAAATACGAAAATCATGTATGAAAGCAAATAAATAATTCACGAATTAAAATCTTTTAAAAATAATTTACAAGGCGATATGAGTCACTTTTTAAAATATTTTACATTTTAAATACTTTTTAGTATTTATTTTGTTATGTTATAGTATTTTTGAGATGTTAATATTAAAATTAAGTCCTAATATGTTGATATAGTAATCAGGTAGAGTTTTAAAAGTTGAATAATTATTTTTATACTCATATAAGGTAAACTAAAACAATGGCAACAATAGATACGAATTTTTTTTAATAATAATACAAAGTAAAGAATAATGATGCATGTCTAATTTTAATAAATATGGATAAAAAGGAAAATGACTCAAAAACAGACATGATGATATGTCAAAAAATTGATCTCTAATTCTAAATTGGGAATCATATAAACCAAATCATGTATGAAATCAAATTAAGATCTTTCAAAAATAATTTACAAAGTGATATGACTTAATTTTTAAAAATATTTATGTTTTTTTTTTTAATTTTTGAGAGTTTAGTTTGTTATCTTAAAGTGTTTTTGACGTGTTAATAGTTAAGATTAAGTCCTAATATGTTGATACATTCATTAGATAGTACGTTAGAAGGTGTAGAATTAGTTTTCTATTCATAAAAGATAGACTAAAATGCAAAGAAAAGGAATCCTTTTCTTTGCATTTTAGTCTATATAAACATCTTGGATGGGAGCAATGTCCTATATAACTTCTGATATAAACATCTATTTTGACACGTTATAAACATCTATTTTGTCACGTTATAAACATCTAGTTTGGGAAAGTGAATTTATATTTTGGAAAATAAGAAGTGATTCCTTTTCTTTGCATTTGTTAGATGGATATGACTTATATAAACATCCAAGATGGATATGACACGTTAAATGGATATGACACGTCATCGTAGATATAATTTCTTCTTTTTTTCTTTTCGACACGTTATCGCATTATGTACCAAATGTGAAATAGAATTGTAAACATAATAAGTCTAGAGAACTCTCAAATATTATTTTGGATGGGAGCATTATTTCTTGATAAATTAATTACCATATCAATAACCCCTTATATAATAAAAAAAAACTAATTCTAAACCTTCTGAAACTCTAACTAATAGATGAATAATTTATCAGGACTTAATTTGAACTATTGTATATATCCTTAAAATTATTCTCTCATATGAATATAAAATTTCATATATCTAAAAAAAGAAAATAAAATAGCAGATTTAAAAGAAGAAAAAATAATCACATTACCATAATCAATGTAAAGATTTATCAATATAACATATGGCTTCTACAATCATTTTGGTAAACTAAAAAATTGACTTTACATATATGATCAGACCATGCGACCAATAAATAATTGTATCGTTATGACTAATTAAAATTGCAATGTTGATAAGCTCATTTATAAATCTGATAGTTAAAAATGATTTAAAATTATATACTAAACATGTCTGTTTATCTAAAGGTGTGCAAATATTATTTTGGATTTAAGTTTATTTTATTTTACAGGAACTATATGATGACTATATCAGAAAGCCATGTATAATCTAAAAATAATTCTAAAAATCTAAACACACTAATTTTTTAGGATTTGATTTTGACTATCGTGATCTTAAAACTAACTAATAAAATAACACATGAGATTTAAAACAAGGAAAAATTATGTTGTAGTTAATATAAGGTTATTATAATTCAATAAATGTGTGTGTATGTATATATATATATATATATATATATATATATATATAAATATATATATTTACACATAACATAACCATTACAAAAAAATATCTATATACTATGTAAATTAATAATTATATTATTGAACAATTTTTTACTTTGATAAGACTGCATGATCAACAAAGTGAATATATAAGCATATATGGGATTCTGAAAAGAAAAAAAAGCATATGTACATAGAAAACAAAAGGTGCAATTAAATTCAAAAGTTCTTAATTACAATATTTTTGAACATTTAAAACCTTTAATATGTAAAAATATGGTGTGTAATTGCACTATATTTTTCAAAGTGAAATATATTTATAATTATTATAAGCATCTCTAAAGGTCTCAAATATTATCTTGGATGGGATCCCTATTTCTTGATAAGTTGATTTTTATATCAATATGCTTTATATAATTGAAAAATTAATTCTGAATATTCTAATACTCTAACTAATTAATGAAAAAAATTATTAGGACTTAATTTTTACTTTTGTATCCTTAAATCTACTCTATAATATGAATATAAAACTCATATATTTAAAAAAAAGTGAATTAGATTTAGAAGAGAAAAAGAATGATGTTACATTAATTGAGATCAAAAAAATAAAAATAATGTAACAATTGATTCATATATATTTTATTTTAGTGTATGCTTACCGTAATAGGTGTAAATATTTATCAATAACTTATTTCAACCTATTCTCGTCGCACCCAGGGGCCCGCAAGGGGTCCCATTTCATGCGGACACGTCAACGTAATCAACAGTCAAAGCGCTCACGCTCAAGTCACTTGTGTTTTGCGTGCCTTGTGCGTGACTTAGTATCCAATTATATCACGTTAGCGAGACTCAAAGGTAGCGCGATCGTCACGCCGCGACCACCTGAACATATTTTCACCAAAAATATCAACCTACGGCACAACCCGAGTGACGAGGTCAAGGGCAAAGGCCTTGGCCAACCCCATGGGGTCGGCCTCGGCCTCCATTGGGGTTGGCCTTGGCCTTCCCCCCCTCGGTTGTTCACTTTTCGCGCACAGTCTTTTTTGTATTTTGTTCGCTTCGTATGCTTCGTATATGACTTTGGCACCTTATTCGTCACATGGGTACGACTCACGGCAACATGTTCGTCGTAACGTAACTTTTGTCAGCTCGCCCAAAGTTCACCGAAAGGGGGAGTGGCTTTGGCCTCCCTTCATAGGAGTTTCCCATTGGCCTTGGCCACCCCCTAGGGTCGGCCTTGGCCTCCTCAGGAGGTCGGCCGAGGCCTTCCCAGGGGTCGGCCGAGGCCTCCCCAAGGGTGGTGGCCTTGGCCTTCCCCCATTTTTTGGCTTATCGCCTCCCCTCTCGCGCTCACTTGTTTTCTTTAGTCTTTGCACCTCCGTGATATTTACGGACGTTCGTACATCAACCTCACGACGTCTATCATCCGTCACCCACGACCGCACACCGCTCTCGGGATGCCCATCGCCCAAAGTAATGCGTTACAGCCAAATGACCTGTCGACGACGACTGCGTACTATCACTCCCAACTTTGTCATTACGACATATTGCATTCATTATTTTGATATAATAGGCACACTAACTCATGTCCTATCTACGGGACACCCGACGCGTCCCCGTGCGCCGTCTTTGTGACGTTCGTCGCCTTGCCCCTACACCACCTCCATGACATGTGCCCCCGGCACTACGTATTCTCTTCGCGACGTTCGTCATCACCCCCTTACGCCACCCCATGACATGTGCCCCCGGCACCAGGTATTGCCTCCGCAACTTTTGTCACCGCGCCCGTCCGCCACTTCCATGACATGTGCCCCCGATACCAAGTATGGTCTTGGGATGGTCGTCACCGCGCCCGTCCGCCACTTCCATGACATGTGCCCCGGCACCAAGTAGGTCTCGCGACGGTCGTCGCCACGCCCATGCGCCACAATCAATGTCTCGCGATGGTTGTCACCACACCCATGCACCACAATCAATGTCTCGTGTTGTAGGCACCGTGCCCATGCACCACAATCAATGTCTCGTGCTATAGGCACCGCGCTCATGTGCCACAATCAATGTCTCGTGCTTCAGGCATCGCGCCCATGCATCACAATCAATGTCTCGTGCTTCAGGCACCATGCGCATACCCCACAATCAATCAATGTCTCATGCCATTGGCACCGCGCCCATGCGCCACAATCAATGTCTCCTGCCATTGGCATCGTGCCTATGTGCCAAAATCAATGTCTCGTGCTATAGGCACCGCGCCCATGTGCCACAATTAATGTCTCGTATTGTAGGCACTGCGCCCAAGCTCCACAATCATATTACAGGCCTCCGAGCATCACACTCATTCACCACACCATGCTCCCCGCCATGGATGTGGACACATGCTTCGACCCACTCTCCGGAGTGCGCAGCATTTCGAGGGGGCTCCGCTCGTAGTGCTCTGGTACGAGGACCCTTCGCAGCGGGATAGGCTCATTACCACAAAGTTATCGCCGCCTAGGGTGACTTGCATGACACTAGGCACTGAGCTGCGACCATGTCCACTCACGTTACCGGTGATCATCAATGCCCCTAGGACAATGACCCCTGGGTCGCTTCGAGACGGGAACAGGTCTTTGGAGGGCATCGCACCTAGTTAGCCTGGCAGTTGGTCACAGGGGCAACCTTCGCCGCTGTCAGGTTCTCTACGCGTCTCTTGACGTATCTTGTGGGATTCAGTAAGGGCTTGGAATGGTGGCCGGGGCACGGGTTTTCTTTAATCATGCTACCACGGTGTGGTCAGTCTTCTCAGTAAGGTAGGGCGATGCTGTGTAGGGCAGGTAGCACAAATTTGGGAAACAGCAGTCTGACAGAGAACTAACATTTTTGGACCCCCCTGGTGACATGTCACTCCCAGGGGATGACATATGGCATTTTATGACATAAGCATACTATTTACTATAAATAGTGGACTTTTGGACTTTTGGAGTCATACTATTTACTAAATAGTGGACTTTTGAGATTGGTAGTGATCTCATGTAGAAGGGATCTTAGTCGGGAAATCATCATCCCATGCAAGAAGCTCTCCCAGTTGCAAGATTTTAAAAAGGGCTCAAGTTATGAAGTTCGAATGTTCAAATTGCAAAAAAAATAAAATGTTTGATATAACTCAAATATAACTCCCAATAATTGATAAATACCCAGCAATCCCCACAGATAATTATCTTATTAGAGATTGTGACGTTATCCTCAAGAATCCTAACGCGATCCTAACATATTTAGTTTACGGTCCAGTCCTACTAAGGCTCTTCTTCCTACCACTATAGAAAGGGGTCTACCTAAGCATCGAAGAGTTCTCCGCCAGGAACCCCACCCGTCAATCACTCGTTTTCTGTCAGGTCATTGGTTCAGGCTCGGGTTCCGCAACGTACGCGGAACATATTTTTAGCAGCAACATCGTTCATAATAAATCACTATGCACTAGAATCTGGCAGTAATAGTGCAAGATTTAGGTGTACAAATGGTAATCTGTTTATATTTCTGCCTCGGTATATCAGCGGTTAACTTTTTAACTTTATCATGCATGACGATACATTACAAATAAAAGTGATTAAATCAGACATCACACACCAAAGGTTTCCCGAGAAAAGTTCAAGCACATCCGTAGCTTCATGTTTTACTGAAGCACGTGATGGACATTCAGGGCAGAACAAAGTTGGTATATACTGAATTTAGAGAATAGATCTCTCTGTTATTGTGCTTGCTTGGTCGTTCAAAAATATCCACCATCAGCCAGCATTCTATACAAAAGGGATGCATCGGCACATGCACAAAAACAACATTAGCCAGCCAGGGTGTAATTTTTTCCGGTGAAGGGCTGAAACTTGGCCTTTTCCTTCTGGTCATGCTTCAATACCTCCGCCAATTCTCTTTCTGTATTTGAAACAAAGACAGCAGGTCTCTCCGACTGCAAGTTTCTACGTGAGTCAGATACTTGAATCTGACAAATACTAACTTTTCCAAGCTTCTCGCAGAGATCATTAATGGTGGGTTGCCCATCAAAGCGCCTTGCAGCTCCCGAATGGCGTAAAATTGGCTGCTTCTCTATTAGTTGCCATACATGATTATGGCCGATCGCAGTGATGTTTCGGGCGTCTTATAATGTAACCTTAAGACCCGGAATCCTTTTCTAATTCAGTTGGGTGGCCGTGGCATTAATTTTTCCTGTTTCCTGATTCGGTTTAGCAAAGTGAGTTGGAGTCCGTATGTGATTGATTTTCAGAAATAGATTTTGATTCGGTTTAGTTGAGTTAGAGGCCGTTTGTATAAAAAGAGATGAAGTAAATAGTCTGACAAAATTACTACATAGTGTATTTAAATTGAAAGGGGATATTTAAGGATATTTTGATAATTCTCTTGGTCAAAGCTCAGAATCCAAGAAAACGAGAATTCTGGATTTAATCAGTTTTATACATATTGGAACAAATTTAATCAGCTTATTTTTCTTTACAACACGCTCAAAATCTAATTCAATCAGGTTTGATCATTACAGAATCAATCCTAAACACTCTCTTAACTTGATCAACTAGAGCTAATTTAAGATTTTGATCAACTGCAAGATTTTTTTATTTAGAGATATAATAACATGGTCATTTGTATATACTAAACATTGCATGGAACTCCATATAAACCACGCCATTAGGTAACCCTTTTTTCGGTAAGGGAGAGAAAAAGAGTGGTTTGCAATTACTGCATATCATCTTTCGCTCCCCATGTAGTGACCTTCATTCTTTTCAAATGCTAACTCAATGTCATATTCTTGTGACTCAATAGCAGATCATTTTCACCCGGTACCTCCATCTTTGGGGTGATTTGCAGTTTGCATCTTGATGTTTTAACCTTGGCACCCACACCTTAGACATTTTAACGTGTGGTGTCGAGCACCAATAGAAGGTCAAATTAACATTTGACCACACGTCTGATAGATTTTGAAGGGCAACGCGACCACTTGGCATATTTAACTAACATGTCATCCATGTCAGCTTCAAATTGCACGAATTATTAACACCTCAAACCGTCCACGATCATATCCTCACCTTGTCTCTCTCCTCGACTAATCATCTTATTGCCCACCACACGCCACTACACCCCGCCCCGCCCCGCCCCTAGCCTGCCCCTTGCCTTACTTCCGCCTTTGCTACCACCACACCCCCAAGCCTCACTCCCTTACAAAACCTAGTAACCAACTGCTTCCACCAACAACCCCTGTCGACACCACTCTATCGCGCTCCCCATGCCTGCTCCACATCCTACCTCCGCGATGCTACCACCACACCTCAAGCCGACCTACTTCCCTAAAATATATAACCGATAAGCCATCCCTTGTCCAACAAACCCGTCCCCATCACTATGGCACGATGCCCCACACCCCACCACAACACCGCATCATTACCGCCGTACCCCAAGCCCCAATGCAACTTTATCAAAAAAACTTAATAAGTCAATCTCGCTAAGCTATACAACCCTTTTGTATTTAAATCTGGGTTTTTAATGGCATGAGGTTTGTGGGTCTTTTTGGTAGTGATGGTTGGTTTTAGGTTGGTGATGGCTTGTATATGGTGGTGATTATGGGATGGGGTGGCGGTACGCTGGTTTTGCAAGTCATAATGTTGTGGTGTAGTGGCTAGTGTAGGTTTGTAGGTACGACAATGATTGTGGAATTCAAGAAGTGATACTGTGGCTGGTGGAGGTCGTGAGTGGGTGATGCGGTAGCCATTTGAAGGAAATGAGAGTGAGCTGGTAATGATGTGGAGGGTTTATAGCGTCACATGTTGATGCCATCTAGAGGCAGTGGCGGAACCAGGATTTCATCCCGGGGGGGCTAAAAATATATCGAAGGAGATAAATATTTTTATAAGTAAAATAGCACACAAAAACAAAGTGCACTTTTCCAGTCATGTTTTATTATCGCGTTAACCTAATTAACTTAATTTCAACCCACCATTCAACTAAATCACATATATGACATCTCAATCCAATTGGGTCCCATCCTCCATCAACAATCTCAAATTAAGTGCTCAATGCACGATTAACATCCATAAAGTATCAATTAATAATCTAAATTATCAAATACACAACTAACAACCTAAAATTATTAATCAAATAATCAATTCTCAATAGCAAAAGAAATTGTTCAAAATGCACACTGACCTCAGTCCTCAGAAATCAGAACAGCGTCGTTGTCGCAATGTCGTCGGTGACTGAAACTCAAAGTCAGATCTGCAATTTCACTATGTCAAGCGCCGTGACCGCCGAACGGCAGTGGCGGAACTTCCTCCGTTCGTCCGTCGGCTCGTAGACGGTAGATCTAAGCTAGATCTGCCATATCTGATCTGGCTGGAGTCGCCGGAGTTGGGTGGGGACTGGCCGGAGTTAGGGTGGGGACGGTGACCAACTGATGAGCCCAGCTGACGACCGGTGGCCGTGGGTCGATGGGTGGTGCCGGCGTGCGGCCGATGCGGGCGGTGCGGCGAGCCGCGGTGGCTGAGAGAGCGGAGAGAGGAGGAGCCGACGAGAGATGCCGGCTGCCGGCATCTCTCGTCGGCTCCTCCTCTCTCCGCTTTCTCAGCCACCGCGGCTCGCCGCACCGGGACACGGCGTGAGACCTTCACTTGACGGCTGACGCCACGGTCCACGGCGACCGCCGACCGGCGTGGCAGCGTAAGTGCTGCGTTAAGGAGATGGCCTAGGCTGCCCACTGCCGAGCCGATGACCGGTGGCCCGATGACCTTCACTTGACCGCTGCCGAGCCGATGGGCGATGACCGGAGAGCTGCCGAGCTAGAGACGTGCCGCGGTGAGCCGGTGTCCGGTGACAAAGTGAGCAGTCGGCCGAGAGAGGAGTAGAGAGAGAGAAAGAGAGAGAAAGGGAAAGTTACAAATGAAAAAAAAAAATACTATATATATTATTATAATTATTTTTTCAAAATCTGAGGGGGGCTACAGCACCCCCTCGTACAAGCGTAGTTCCGCCCCTGTCTAGAGGTGACATGAATACCATGTCAATTAGTCACCCTTTTGCCCTTAAAAAATTAATAGACATGTGGTCAGAGGTGAAGGAACAAGGTTAAAACATCGAGGTGTAGAGTGCATATCACGCCTAAGATGGAGGTGCTAAGTGAAATTGATCCTTATATACCTACAATGCACCCTTGATGTTTGTTAGATATATAATTACTTGCACCAAGAAAAATCTGGAACAGTTCGGCCTAGCAAGGCTGACTCGGTCAAAAAGCATTAGTCTGTTACGTCGCTAATAATATGAGATTGCCCCATAAGAACATCATCATTTAAGGGGAGTTCATCCTTAGGAGAATGGCGACTGCTACCAAATTGTCGAATCAAAGAAACAAAGGATGGTTGACACATGGCTATATCTGGACAAAGGATGGACGCGCGGGTCATTTACCCAAGGCATAGGGATTTTACTAAATTCAATGTATCGTCACAGGGAGATATGTAAAAAACGTGACAAAGGTTGGACGAAAATCGACGGAACAAGATAAAATGATGCTTTATCCACTCTTAACACATAGAAGGTAAGATGAAATCAAGAAAACTTAACATGAATGAGAAGGTAAAAAAAGCCATGCATGTACGCATGGTAGTTTGGATTGGATCTGACTTAAAGCTAATGATTAAAGCTTAAGTATAAAAAGCCATTAGTCTTGCGTTCGAAATCCTCTTTAGCACCACACAAACTAGATCCAATTTTCTCTCTCAACCTTTGTTTCTTCTAAGTAAACAAACCTATTATAGTTGCTTCATTTAATCCCTTTAAACAGTTTTCAAAGTGTATTATTCTTGAATGGAAGCTATTGTACTATCAATGTGTTTGCTAGATTAAAAGATTTAATCTCTAAGGACACAATGAAGGATATTTGCCTACGTTTAAAATTTTTATATATTTGGTTCGATTAGGAATATGAGCATACTAGTTTAAGAGTTGCTCAAGTAAACTCACACAAAGAATGCTAAAGCATTAAGAACTTTGGGAATATTCTCAATTCCTACCTGATCGTTTGAGCAAGAAGTTAGATTGAACGTGCCATCCTCAACCCCCCAACACCAATTGTATAGAGAATTGTGTTAACACTTGGTTCGGCCAGGAACCTCGTACACCTCTAGAAGACAACATTATCTAATTACAAGGGCATTGGCAGAGCGTTTTAACCTTAAGTAATAGTATTACGAGCAAGGGTGTTCATGTTGTTTCTGAAGAAACCATATATATAGTTTCTGAGGGGAGGACCTCATCTCTGTCCTGGCCTCAAATTTTGATTTTTGGGCCATTTGAGTAGTGTAAGAGCCAGTATGCATTCAAGAATCTAAGCCCGATGGCTTTATATAGTGCAGATTTTGTTGCAAAAGATACCTGGAATATATGCAAGTGGGTGTTGTGACCACTTAATAATGGCTCATTTTGCAACTTTCTGAATGTGTTCTAGTACGGTATGTGATTTCCTTTATTCTTAGCAGTTCTTTTCCTGGGCCTTGCTGAGGGTTCCGCATGATGCATACAGCTTAAATCTTAGCTGCAAATATTATCTCCCCAAAAAAAAAAGGCTGTTATTCACTACAATTTATTTAAGAAAACAAAAGATCTAGCTAGGGAAATGATAAATCAACTCAAAAAAGGATATCTCACGTCAATGTGACTAGTTCTTTTATGGACTAGATTCATCGTGTCCAAAAATTTATCTTCGTGTAGTGGCGGAGCTAGAAACTGTGCACTAGGTGGGCACATAATTGACAAAGAAAAAAATTCCTAAGCCTAAACCCAGCAAGCAGACAACTCAAAAGAGCATAGGTCGACTGGACGAGTGAATCACCCATAATTTATGAGTAGTTAATTCATACACTCACTTCCAACCCCTGATAAATCCAAGGGTAACCCAAAAAATTTGTGTGCCAATTTAATTTCACATAACATATAATTGCACATTACAAAATCAAAATAGACTTCCTAATTTTTGTGTCCCACCTTTTGTCGAACACATGATCTATCTGCAAATATAAACGAACAAAAAGATTAAGGGACAATCTTATACTACGTAATAAATTATTAAAATTTACTATACACAAGAGCTAACATCTAACAAAACAGTTATATTAAGAGAACAAAGATTGAGACGACTACAGAGATATAAATTGAAGTTACGTCAACAAAAAAATAGTATACATGCCATTTATTTATGACGTTTATTTAAGTGATGTTCTTTTAATGCGTTTTTTAGTGTGATATCCTAATTTAAGCGTAATTTGTTAAAGTGTCGTATTTTTCTTAGCATCTTAGCAAACGTAACATTTTAAAGGCATTTTTTTTTGTAAAATGTCCATTTTTATGTTCATTTATCATATATAGCATCATATATTAGTACTATTATTAAAACATATGTACCTCTCTCTCAAAATCATGACCGTTAATTTAATCAATGGGTGAAATTTATTCAAGCATTTAAGTCCATTCCCTAAAACCCACCCTTCCAACCCTAAACTACCACTTTAAAAACCATATCTCTCTCGCTCTCTCTCACTCTCCCCCCTCCCCAATCCATCTGTCGAAGGATGGTGACATGGTGGAGTCTTTTTTTAAACCAGAAAGAAGAAGGCAAAAGGTAGGCATGCCCCCGTTGTGTCCCCAGCTGCCTCCGCTGCTATCTCCATGTATCGAACAAAGTCTATAGATTATGTTCTTTTTCAAGCCTCGGGTGTATTAGCAATGGTTACTGGAAAGCCGAGTACTCAATATCTCTCTAGAATAACTCCTCTGCCTTCTCTTTAAAAAAAAGTCGTCCACAAACTCCACTATGGCCTCCCCATCGTGTGTTGGTGCGTGGGGCGTAGCCGCCGGATCCAGCCTCCTAAGTCTAGATATACTTTTTGTCTCTTGTTGTTCGTGTGGTTATGTGTAATATCCCGAACTTCGAGAGCCGATTAAAATAATAATTCGGGCTCCAAAAAATAAACGGCAAATTTTGAGTAATACTCAGGTATTAGAAGCTTGTGGAAGCTTAAAAGAATTTTGGGGCAAAAAATGTAATTTTTGAAATTTTGGGAGTATTTTTGTAATTTTGGAAACTTGTGGGGGTTAATTTGCAATTTTAAGAAAGATGGCATTAGGTGTCAAAAAATAAGAAATCAGATTATGTGTAGTTGCCACCTCTCTCCTTGTTGTTGACTAATCTGAATTTAATATAAAATAAGGAAATGTTATAAAGATAAATGAAAAAAAGAGAAAACACCAAAGAGGAAACCTTTCCCTTTCGGGAAAGAAAGAAGAAAAAGAATAAGAACAAACAGAAAGAAGGAAGAAGAAACAGAGTGAAAACAGGGAGAAAAGAAGCAGAACCGGGCTCAAGGGAAAGGGAATTAGGGTAACTTCTTCGCCCTTTAATGCATTAATTCAATGTGTTTATGGTTGTGTACAGTGGGTTCAAGGTGTGTGAAACTGTGTGTGTTCTTCGGGTGTGTGAGTGTGTGTATTTGCTCACGGTGTGTGCTTCGGGCGGGGATTCACAAGAGTGAATTGATACTTCGAGTGAAGGGGTTTAGCTCTGAAATCATGTGAATTGAGTCATTAAATCTATGGTTAATTCAGTTGTGGGCTGGTAAGGGGTCAGGAATAAAGAACCGCGATAGTGTGTGTGTGTGTGTGTGTGTGTGTGTGTGTGTGTGTGTGTGCATGTGTTCTTCGGGTGAGTTTGTGTGTGTGATTACATGTGTAATAGCATGTATATGTCGCGTATTAGTTGGTTAGGATGTGGTTTTCAGTTATAGGAATGAGAAATGGGGTGTAACTGTGGGTGAAAAGATGGATTTGTCATAGCTGTATATATCCAGTCGTGAGGTTGAAGATGCAGTGTGCGTGTGATTAAGGTGTTTTAGTGTGTGTGTGTGTGTGTGTGTGAATTTGAATAGTAAGTGTAATTGTCACTAAAGATGGACATTAAATTAAACAGGTTTTCAATGAATTTTAATAAATATCTAGAGCCAAAATTAGAAAAAATTAAAAACAGTAACCCCAAATAATTTTACGAGATCTATGCTCTAGAAAATTTTGGGAATTTGTGGAGTCCGCGAAGAACACTAAATTGGAGCACCAATTAAATAACTTTATCGAATTATTTAGCATATCAAACCAATATATTTCGATCCAAAAATTTTATGCATATCGTATCTTACAGAAATGATTCATTAGCTAAAAGTTCAGGCCATTTCGAGGCCGATAGGTATTTTTCGCGAAATTGGCCTTTTAGCGCTCGATCCGGACATCGGTTCGGGATTTTCGGGCGAAAAATTTCTAAAATACTTTTTAGGCCAGAAATAACATCAGGATGTTTAAAATAGTGGTTTAAGATATTTTTGAGATTTTTCCGGTGACGAAAACCCCTAGGGGTATTTTGGTAATTTGTCACCCCGAAGGGGTATTTTGGTAATTTGACCTAAGAAAGGTATTTTTGCATAAATTGACATATGGGAAGCTTATTTCAGTGATTCTACTTACGGGAAGACCGTTTGGGTGATTTAAGTCCGAGAAGGGCATTTTGGTAATTTTACACCTCAGGGGCGCTTTGGTAATTTTACATACGCGGTGCGAGGGGTTCATTTTGGGAGTATGTGTGAGTTCGTATTCAGTAATAATCTGGTTCTGTAGGCTGTATTTTAATGATTTGATTATTCCGTTTAGGTTAAAGCTAAAGACTTCCGGTTAGGATAATTTAACTACGGATCCAGGTAAGGGATTCTATTTAAACCCTGGGGAAGGACTTTCGTCCGAACCCTTATTTTGATAACTCTTACTCTCAAGTACTCATTTGATTTACCTATGGCTAATGCCGAACTCTGAATTTGGTATGATATAAGCATGTTCTTGTCCAGAAAACCCTAATATTGAACCTGAATCGATTTATTTAAAAATCTTGTGATGCTCGCTTGTTTTTATGTGCTAAACAGATGTGACAATTGTTTGTATTCCTTCTTCTGGATTGTTGTGCTTAAAACTTGATAATTATTCGTAATCGCTTTGTTGTTTAACTGCGATTTTTCTTCTGAAAATTTTGATTTCTTCTGAAAATTCTGAATGTTGACTTATGTCAGTATGATTATTGTTATTGGAATTCGAATTGATTTCGGTGATTGAGCTTATGTTAAGGCTCACTGATATTGTTGATTTTTCTGTGTTGACCTGGGTTTCTGTTCTGTGGGAAGGCGTAATAAGGCTGGTCTGAATCCTGTAGGAAAAAGCAGGCTAGAACCCAAGTAGACTAGTATTTTAGTACATCATGCTTGTGTACACTTTTGTGCTTTGCCGGAATGGCATCGCGACCGCCCAGGATCAACGTTGATTTTTGATTTTATCTACTTTGTATACTGTCGTGACTGTTACGAAAATGTCTGAAAAGTATTATCTGAAATGATCTGTGTTTCTGTTGAAATCCTTTGAAAAACCTTCATTGTATTTAGAAATGATCTTTTATCGATTGTTCTTTTTGGAATCGGTCATGTTTGTTCTGGTTTATTTTGGTATCTATTTCTGATGAGTTTGATCCTTTTGGAAGTCATTAAGTTTTTGATCATCTGAAGTATTCTGAAAATTTTCACGGTTGGATTCTTTGAAATCTTTTTGTAATCCTGTTGGTAGTCCTCGTACGACCTTACTGGGCTCTCAAAAGCTCACCCTTTATTTGGCTCCCTTCTGCAGGTGATGATAAGTTGTAGCAAGTTCGGGAATGGTTTAGAGTCTGAGTGAGATTCCGATGAGCCCAACACCACGGTATAGTAAGACCCCTGCGTGGGTATGTACTGTTGATTCATCCTTTATGGATTCAAGTTTGAAAAGAACATAGGTTTTAATGGTTTGAGTTCAAGCAGGTTTTGTTGTAATCTTGTATTTTGGAGAATTCGAGTCGGTATCAGATTAGATGCTTTAAAGCTTTAAAGTATGTGTTAATGAACAGGTCTGACAGGTGTGATGTGATCCGGTAGGTTAACGACCCGGGAGTTCGGGGCGGAGGAGCTCCGGATTTTCCAGGGGGGGAGGGGGTTACAGTTGGTATCAGAGCAGTTCGGTCTTGTTGTATTAGGAGTTTAAGTATCTGATTCTATAGGCACAGACCCATGGAGTATGGGTAACGCGATTCTATAGAATGGTATTTCGGTTAATGAGAGTGGGGTAGGATGATGGTAGAGTTAAGAAGTCTGCCTTGATTGTAATTAAGTTGCTCTTTAGCCACGTGATAGAAGAACCTCGATAGCTGTACATTATATCAGTATGGTCTGCATTCGGAGCACTGGTAATGAAGATAGTACAGAGGGCCGAGGGTCCCCCGATAGAGGAACACGGATCTTATTCCCGGTATTGGAAAAGACTTGACCAGACAATCTGTTGATTGAAAAAAAATGTATTGTATGGGTTTTATGATTATAGAGAAGTAACCCTACCCCATGGGGGAAACAGTAGAACCCTAGAACGGATGGTTATGATTTGGAAGACTATGAACCCGATTCCAACTTTGATGACATAGGATTTAACATCCGGTAGCTAGGAGTATCTAATCTGGTTTAACCATAACCATAACCTTGAGATAAGAGTGCCTTGGGTGATCTCAACAAATAAAATGATTAGCTACGGGGAGGTTATTGGACCCTGTAGAAGCAGCACACTGGATTGGTAAAGTTGAGGAAATTTTGAGCAACTGATTGTATAAACTTTGAGCAACTATTAGTGAAGTGACAAAGGTTGAAATTGCTGGATATAAACTGAGAGGCGTGGTTGATCAGGGTGGAAAATGGTACTGAAGAATTTGACTTATCAGTAATTGATTTATGTCACTTGGGAACCCTTTAGCGAATTATTTTGACTGGTATTTTGCGAGACTTCATGAACAGATGTGAGAGGATTGTTAATGGGAGATAACAGATTAAGAGTCAATAAACAAGATTGAGATGAGATCTCATGATTTGTTAGATTCACAGTAAGAATGTTATTCCTGGAGGCAGGTAACTGCCAAAAGTCTGAGTGGGGGCTTAGGCCTGGACTGAGAGATAGAATGCTCCCAGCTCAATCGACGAGCGATATGAAATGTCTTTATTTGGCATGTGTTTGGGAACAGTCTAAATCTGAGAATGGATGAAGACCTGAGTAAACACAGGGTGGATAGAAGAAAAATAATTAAGAATTTTCTTGAACGGATTTGTAGGAGCTGACAGTCGTCAGCGAGAAGTTTTTATAGTCGGCTCAGTGCGGAGCCCAAGGTTAAAGGCTGTGGCAGAATCAAGAATTCAGGCCCGCTTCGGTTCAGTGATTTTGAGATCCGGGTAAAGTTCTGAAATTCGATCGAAACATGATATGGGATTTAAGGGAGCACAGGATGAAGGCGCTCAATCGGCTCAGAGTACTAGAGTTGAACCATAGCAGAGTTCTGAAGTTTGACCTACACAGAATATTGGTCAAGGTGGCGAGTCAGCTTTTTCGACCACCCATGTGGTAAATGCAAGAGAAGTCAAGGTGATGAATAGGCTATAAAGTGATCGGATGATGTGTTAAGCAAGGCAATGTAAGACATTAAGTTCGAAACTGTTTGCTTGTGAGAAATAATCTGTTGATACCCATAGCTAGTGTAAGAAGGAGCAGTATTCCTTGGCAGGAAGAGAACAAGGTCAGTTGGGGTTGAGGCCCAGAATATCAGTTAGAATTTGTGTAATGTCTGCTTAGGATGTTGTTATATCTGATGATGTAATGCCAGGTACACTACATGGTAATCCATTAGATTTCTATATATGGTTTGATTGTGGAGTGTCAAGTACCTTTGTATCCTCTACCTTCGCACAGTGATTAAAGGTGAAACTTATCTGTTAAGAATTGATCTTGTGATAGGTACTCCATCGAAGACTCCTTTGACTGCTTCTAGGTTCTCTGTAACTTTACTATCCACCTAAGGATAGGAATTTTTTTCTGTGGATCTCATGATATTTATTGTTCGAGGTTTGATATCATGCGAGACATGAATTGATTACACTCTAATTTGTATCTGTAAGTTGTTAGAGAAAAGTCTAGTTGAAGTTAAGTTTGTGATTTGATTTATGAGTAGGAATAGTGTTTTGGAAAATGACTGGTGTTAAGACAAAAAATTTTGGTTTAAGGGTACAAGAAGGGATTTGGAATTTTGCTCTGTCATCTGAATCATCCTTTGCAGATTGAATTCAAGGACGACTTAATTGAATATCAGCTTACACTGAGACGTCAGAGAAGATGTCATTCATGCTGGTTCGTCTTATTCCTTTCTGAGATATCTATCTGTCCTTTTGAGTTTATTTGGACTTGATGGGGAAGTATCTGACCCACTGGCCATGGGGAAGCTACGAATCTTATTAAGGACCAATAACTCCTTCTGATTCTGATTACTCTGAGTCGTTGGGTTGACTTTGCTTTTTCAGACAAGTATCATTGTTTCTGTGTCCGTCATTTTCTTCTGGAATGTCACAGAATTCTGTTGTGAACTCCGAGAGCCAATATACACAAATTATGTTAAAGATTTTTGTATTTTGATTGCCTGATTGCGATTATTACTATCAATATTTGCGTAGTTTCCCTTACCTGGATATGAGTTTAGGTAAATTCCTAAACCTCAGATAATCTGTGAGCGAGAATAGACTCTGGGAATGTTGATTAGGTTTGGATAAGTTATTCGATGATTTGGTATAAGATGAAAATTTGTCTGAACCTGAGATAACAAGCTACTGGTTATTTGCTTTTGGAATCAGAAGATTTTAACGGTTTAACTGAAACAGATGATTGAAGGATAAGGCTATAAGATTTTTGTAAATAAGGTGACTGAATCAAAAGTTATGTGATAATTTAGAGCTTTAAACTTTAGTGGAAGTGCAAGGCATGTGAGTGCATATTCATATTTCTCATTGTGTTAAGAGAACACATTTCTCTATAATGACTCAGATAACAGTTTGGACCTATTTGATTCAAGGCACCAGAGTGTGCAACGAATTCATAGTACCTATAGTTTATGTCATTCTGTGATGTGCACGCAGAATCGTAAGTATGTAATACATAGCTATGTTAAGATAATATGTCTCTCGATGATGAACTTGGCAGTAATTTGGACTCGTTGTTCTGAGGTATTAGAATGTGCAGTGAAAGCCTAGTGGCTACAGTTTTGTTGTTTGTTGTGAGGTGTAAGTGCTTATAGGAACTGATTACCCTACCTAGGTTAGCCTTGGTAAACCGCATGTCATATCTGACCATCATTTTGTATTTTAGTATGCATTGATCGTAAAGTTGAGCTTATAATTATAAGTGAATTGTGCAAATGATGAGATCTCTGGTGTAGGAGTAACATAAGAGAGGGAAAATATGTCGTATTAGAGCTTGGCTTAATCTGTTTGATATGGTCAAAATTCGGAGCGGTGGAGGTTCTGCTCAATGAGTTCTGTATCCGTTAAATCATCGTTTGTCAAATTCTGGATTAGTTAGAGTAAAGTGATTATCCGACAGGATTTCAGTTTAGTGTTATGATTTGGATTTAAACAGTTGCATCTGGGTATTCATTGGACAAGAATCTAGATGCGAAAGTCAAAGGTAGCGTAGCTGCCAAGAGATAGTTATCAGAGTGGCGCAGCGGAGGCATAGTGCCTGGACGCCATAAGCGATAGAGAATCCATGAGCAAATTTCGAGGACAAAATTTTTATAAGGGGGGAAGGATGTAATATCCCGAATTTCGGGAGTCGATTAAAATAACCATTTTGGCTCCGAAAAATAAATGGGCCCTAATTTTGAGTAGTACTTGAGTATTAGAAGCTTGTGGAAGCTTAAAAGAATTTTGGGGCAAAAATATAATTTTTGAAATTTTGGGGGTATTTTTGTAATTTTAGAAATTTGTGGGGGTTAATTTGCAATTTTAAGAAAGATGGCATTAGGTGTTCTTATTCTTTTTCTCTCCTTGTTGATGACTAATCTGAATTTAATATAAAATAAGAAAATGTTATAAAGATAAATGAAAAAAAAAGAAAACACCAAAGAGGAAACCTTTCCCTTTTAGGAAAGAAAGAAGAAAAAGAATAAGAACAAACAGAAAGAAGGAAGAAGTAACAGAGTGAAAACAGGGAGAGAAGAAGCAGAACCGGGCTCTGGGGAAAGGGAATTAGGGTAACTTCTTCGCCCTTTAATGCATTAATTTGGTGTGTTTATGGTTGTGTACAGTGGGTTCAAGGTGTGTGAAACTATGTGTGTTCTTCGGGTGTGTGAGTGTGTGTATTTGCTCACGGTGTGTGCTTCGGGCGGGGATTCACAAGAGCGAATTGATACTTCGAGTGAAGGGGTTTAGCCCTGAAATCGTGTGTGTGTGTGTACGTGTGCGTGTGTTCTTCGGGTGAGTTTGTGTGTGTGTGATTACATGTGTAATAGCATGTATATGTCGCGTATTAGTGGGTTAGGATGTGGTTTTCAGTTATAGGAATGAGAAATGGGGTGTAACCGTGGGTGAAAAGATGGATTTGTCGTAGCTGTATATATCCAGTCGTGAGGTTGAAGATGCAGTGTGCGTGTGATTTAGGTGTTTTAGTCTGTGTGTGTGTGTGTGTGTGTGAATTTGAATAGTAAGTGTAATTGTCACTAAAGATGGACATTAAATTAAACAGGTTTTCAATGAATTATAATAAATATCTAAATCCAAAATTAGAAAAAATTAAAAACAGTAACCCCCAATAATTTTACGAGATCTACGCTCTGAAAAATTTTGAGAATTTGTGGAGTCTGCGAAGAGCGCTAAATTGGAGCACCAATTAAATAATTTTATCGAATTATTTAGCATATCAAACCAATATATTTTGATCCAAAAATTTTATGCATATCGTATCTTACAAAAATGATTCATTAGCTAAAAGTTCGGGCCATTTCGAGGCCGATAGGTATTTTTCGCGAAACTGGCCTTTTAGCGCTCGATCTGGATATCGGTTCGGCATTTTTTGGCGAAAAATTTTTAAAATACTTTTTAAGCCAAAAATAACATCAGGATGTTTAAAATAGTGGTTTAAGATATTTTTTAGATTTTTCCGTTGCCGAAAACCCCTAGGGGTATTTTGGTAATTTGACCTAAGAAAGGTATTTTTGCATAAATTGACATATGGGAAGCTTATTTCAGTGATTCTACTTACGGAAAGACCGTTTTGGTGATTTAAGTCCGAGAGGGGCATTCTGGTAATTTTACACATCAGGGGCGCTTTGGTAATTTTACATACGCGGTGCGAGGGGTTCATTTTGGGAGTATGTGTGAGTTCATATTCAGTTATAATCTGGTTCTGTAGGCTGTATTCTAATGATTCGATTATTCCGTTTAGGTTAAAACTAAAGACTTCCGGTTAGGATAATTTAGCTGTGGATCCAGGTAAGGGATTCTATTTAAACCCTGGGGAAGGACTTTCGTCCGAACCCTTATTTTGATAACTCTTACTCGCAAGTACTCGTTTGATTTACTTATGGCTAATGCCGAACTCTGAATTTGGTATGATATAAGCATGTTCTTGTCCAGAAAACCCTAATATTGAACCTAAATCGATTATTTGAAAATCTTGTGATGCTCGCCTGTTTTTATGTGCTAAGCAGATGTGACAATTGTTTGTATCCGTTCTTCTGGATTGTTGTGCTTAAAACTTGATAATTATTCGTAATCGCTTTGTTGTTTATCTGCAATTTTTCTTCTGGAAATTTTGATTTATTCTAAAAATTCTGAATGTTGACTTATGTCAGTATGATTATTGTTATTGGAATCCGAATTGATTTCGGTGATTGAGCTTATGTTAAGGCTCACTGATATTGTTGATTTTTCTGTGTTGACCTGGGTTTCTGTTCTGTGGGATGGCGTAATAAGGCTGGTCTGAATCTTGTAGGAAAAAGCAGGCTAGTACCCAAGTGGACTAGTATTTTAGTACATCATGCATGTGTACACTTCTGTGCTTTGCCGAAATCGCATCGCGACCGCCCAGGATCAACATTAATTTTTTATTTTATCTGCTCTGTATACTGCCGTGACTGTTATGAAAAATGTCTGAAAAGTATTATTTGAAATGATCTGTGTTTCTGTTGAAATCTTTTGAAAAACCTTCATTGTATTTGGAAATGATGACTTTAGAAATGATCTTTTATCGATTGTTCTTTTTGGAATCGGTCATGTTTGTTCTGGTTTATTTTGGTATATATTTCTGATGAGTTTGATCCTTTTGGAAGTCATTCAGTTTTTGACCATCTAAGGTATTCTCAAAATTTTCGTTGGTTGAATTCTTTGAAATCGTTTTGTAATCCTGTTGGTAGTCCTCGTACGACCTTACTGGGCTCTCAAAAGCTCACCCTTCATTTGGCTCCCTTTCTGTGGGTGATGATAAGCTGTAGCAGGTTTGGGAATAGTTTAGAGTCTGAGTGAGATTCCGATGAGCCCAACACCACGGTATAGTAAGACCCCTGCGTGGGTCTGTACTGTTGATTCATCCTTTAGGGATTCAAGTTTAAAAAGAACATAGGTTTTAATGGTTTGAATTCAAGCAGGTTTTGTTGTAATCTTGTATTTTGGAGAATTCGAGTCAGTATTGGATTAGATGCTTTGAAGTATGTGTTAGTGAACAGGTCTGACAGGTGTGATGTGATCCGTTAGGTTAACGACCCGGGAGTTCGTGGCGACAGAGCTCCGAATTTTTCGGGGGCGTTACATTATGCTGAAGATCAGCATCTATAATGGTTGATAACAAATTGAGGTTGGGTGACGATGGACGATGACGGTGCGATGGCCGGTGCTCTCCCGCCAACCAAGATCGGGGATGGCGATGCTGTTATCTGCTCTGATCGCTTCACATATGCTCTGATTTCTTCAGATCTATGTAAATCTTGGGTATTTCTTTATCCTTTAAATCTGATAGGCTTAAATTGTAGTGATTATCTTCGGTTGATCGATTTTTATGCTTGATTGAAGAGGCGATGTTACTAAGGTTAGATCTTTTATCGTTGGCAGTGGCTAGAATTCCATAATCGGTGGCCAAAATTTTTGCCGACAACAGTGAGGGCTCAAAGCTGGTTGTGGGGTTTGTCAGTTGTGGTTACTGGGTAGTATGTCTAAGGCTTTGGTGTGGTGTCCTTGAGGGTGGATGGGGTTGGGGGCTTAGGACTAGGGGGTTGGGGCCCGATGGGGGGAGGGGTTTCAGAGTAATATGCTCTAGAGTTTTGTGTATTGTAGGGAGGGGAGGGGGGATGTATTCTGGCTTAGCCCTGTTTTTTTATTGTTTGTTGATGCCAGCTTTACGACAGCTGTATTTTTCTTGGCGTGAAAATGCCGATAGAATATTGTGAACCATGTAAGGTTGATTGCCTCTTATTTGCGCTGCGACTCCTTCGATTATTTGTCCATTTCGGATGACTTCCTCAATGTAATAATATCTATGTTTCTAAATTTACATTGTTTCATCTTTATTTTACTAGGTGTTTTATGTAGCCTTTAGGCTTTCGCATGTTACTTAAAGTTAGGCTAAAGGTAGAATATGCTCTACTTTAATTTAATTATAATTTGTGTCAATTCTATAGGTTCGTTGTTAGTTTCTGACCTTTCTGGTCTTGTATACATATAGTCACGAAAATGTCATGACCTATATATGCCGTTGAGCGACTTTGTAATATTTCATTATTAATATTGTTCTCTTATTTATCAAAAAGAAAGGGTCATTTGCAAGTTGCATGCAAGTCTTCATTTTTCAGGACTAAACGGTCTATGGTTGTAGCCCGTGGGCCGAGTTCCAAGTGCTATAAAAATAACATTTCCCCAAGTAAAATTTGGTTATACCACGTATCATGGCCGTGGGGTATAAGCTTCAAAATAACTACTTCGTATGGCACATGCCAGTGAATAACAAATGCTCGAAACGGGGTCCCCAGCTCTTTTTGGGAACCATCTTTAAATGTGATCCGAAAATTAGGAAGTCATGCGCAACTAACTTATAAAATACTGCTCTTTATTAAAAAAAATTCTTTATTTTTTATTTGAACAATGGAGAGTGTCGTCAAGATTACTTTCGACGTTAACTGTTTCATTCCTTTTTCCTGGATGTTTGTAACTTCTCTTCCCCTCACACAAGATTCATTCACCTTATCTCGTTGATTAATCCATCCAAATTTCCGTTGCAAGAGTGTGCAACCATGTCTTTTGGTTTTTTAACCACGGAGCTTGATTAACCATATGGTTTATAAGTGAAGAGTGAGTAAATTACGTGATGTAGTACTAAATCAAGATAAGATGTGCTACTCTGCTCGGATAACTTCACATAACGACTTCGATTGTGTTCCTTAATTTTTTCATTAGCCGAGCGGATGTAACAAATGTTGATATGTTACTTAGTCCAGAGGTCAATTTGAAAGTTGACGATCCACATTCGGCAGGTTTTGTTGAAGACAACTACAGGGCCAATGTACTAAATTCACTAGATGGGCAAGTCTAAGGACTAGCATGCAGTAGCCCTAGTATCAGGTCCCTAATAGGTGAAACAGACTGCCTTTTTATGGGTGGACGTGTGACGTAACCTGAAATGAGGAATACTTAATACCTACCCAAAAAAAAATGGAAAAGATGTGAAGTACAAAGAGAGAATATATAAGAATAATTTTACGGTCGTAATTTTAATATACATATCGATAAATTATATAAGTTATAGGTCTAACTATAACAAAAAAAATTAAAAGAAAGAGAGAGAGTCTCTAGTGGTGTGTACTCAGAGGGAAATGTCGGCATATATTTCGGCTTGAAATTGAGAGAGGCAAATAGAGTGAGGTTGGTTTTCGTAGAGATTTAACCGGAGGAGTAGTGACTTCTCTTATGAGAAATTGATCAACCTTCCCATTAAAGTGCGAGAAAATTCTCAATATTAGAAGTGTCATGTTGGTGTCGTGGCGTGACTATGGTTAAGACTATTCTTAATAAAGATTGTCCGATCGTAATGATTAATTTCTTTAAATATATAGAGAGGGTGTTTGGGATTGATTATAGGATGGTCAAACCTGATTTAATCTAGATTAAATCAGGTTTGTAGGTGTTTGGTAAAAGAGATTAAGAGATTTAATTCATCTCCAAAAGTTAAAAACTGATTTAATGAAATAATTATTTTTTCATAATCAGGTTTAACCATCTAATTTATCATCCTATCCCCATATTTTTTACAAAAAGACTTCCCATACCCCTTAATTAATTAGATAGTTTTTAGAGTTTATTTCTTCTCCTATTGCTACTCTTCTCTTACGGCTAAAACACGGAGAGGGATACAGCCGCCTTCTTCCTCCACATCATTTCTATAAGTTTTTCTATCTTCTTATCTTGTTATCTTTACTTTTATTTTATAGTTATTTATGAATAAAAGTTATGTTGACGTTGCTTGGATATTAAAAAATTATTTGTTGAGTGTCTTTTATAGTCATTTTGCCATAATGAAACTGATTTACGTACTTTTTATTCAAACACTTTTTATATATTTAATCTAATTTACAACTACTTTTGCCAAACAGCAAACTGATTCTGATTAAATCAGATTTTGAAAACTAATTTAAGATTTGAGTTGAATCTATTTTTTTTAATCGATCCCAAACGGGCTAAGAGAAGATGTAATAAAAGCTAGGGAACTCTCGGTACACAGAAGTATTTGTTTGTACATTTGTGAGCAAAAACTTCAAACAACACGTGATCATATTCATGGTTGTCCTTTTAGAATATTATATATCTCAAAAGGACGAACATTTTTTTTGGGAAAATTGTGTAAAATACCCTTGTGGTTTGGGGTCATTGCAAAAAGACCCCTCTCGTTACAAAATTTGCAAAAAAAACACCTGTGATTACAAAGGTGTTACAACGTAAAATTTCCGTAACAGAATAGTAAAAATGTCGAAATTGCCCTTCTATATAAGTGAAAAGGGCGCGCCCTTTCCATTTCTCTTTTCCTCTGATTCTCTCCTTCTCCACTAAATCCTTGGATCTAGACATGCACGAAGGCAAGCTACCTTGGATCGACGGCGGGTTCGCGACGGCGCAAGCATGGATCGATGGGGTTCGCGGCGGCGCAAGATATTGATTTGATTCATTACTCGAATTGCACAAATTCAGATCAAACCCTAGATCTGAATTTGTGCGATTAGGATTCGAATCGGTTTGATCAGGGTTCGATTAAGTTTGGTAGAACCAATATGCATGAAAATTGTGTTCCTTCACTGCCCGATGTTCTTACTTTATCGCCGAAAAATGGTGGCTAGGTTTTGGGCTTTAGGGGGCTACGGCGATTTAGGGCTTAGGATTTGGGGAAGAAGAAGATATAAAGGGCATTTTGGTCATTTGTTAAGTTAATTTCTACCAAACGCGCTCTTCAGGAGCGTGAATATCACATGCCGTTAGTTTTAACGATTTTTTTGACGATTGCAAGACTTTTGCAACCTTAAGTGCCTTTTTGCAATTTTTACAACTAGAGGGGTCTTTTTGCAATGACCCGAAACCACAGGGGTATTTTACGCAATTTTTCCTTTTTTTTTTTTAATAATGACACTCCTGAAATACACATGCATGGTTTTACCGGGTAAGAGGGCTGCAGCAAACGAATAACATTATGTTTGTGCTCGTTTAAAACTTATATTAGTGGTATATCTTTAAAGCATATGTTATTCGAGTTTCTTTCCTAAATAATCTTTTTTTAAAAACTTAACTACTAATTTACTCCATTTTAAAACTTATTTACTCACATACTACATTTTTTTAAAACGCGGTTTAGAAACACGACTATAAAATAGAAAATGTGATTTGAAATCACGTTTATAGTGTGTGTGTGTATGTTTTCCATTTTAAATTACGCAGATAATGAAAAAAAATGAAAACGTGGTTCTAAACTACGTTTTCTACTTAAAGTTGTGGTTCTAAATCGCGATTCCTACTTTAATATCGTAGTTTCAAACCGCAATTTTTAAAACTGTGGTATGCGGATAAATAAGTTTCAAAATAAAATAAATTGGTAATTAAACTTTAAAATAGTATTATTTAGGGAAAAAATTTCATGTTATTCATATCCATTTAGTGCATATATAAGTTTGAATGACTGAAAACAGCTACAACCCGTGTTAGTTTAGTGAATATCCATCTCTTGAAATTGGTCAAAGAATTATAGAAAAGGAGAATGCGAATCGGATATGAATATAGTAAAGTGTGCATTCAAGTTGTTCTAACTTTGCCTCCAAATCATATTCTCCTAATATTACTCATCTTACGTTATATATCTGAATTATCTAGAGTTACTAAATCTATGGAGTTCTTACCTTTGGGTCTATGTTTACTAACCGTGAAATAAAAAGAGCACGAAAATAACTTGAGGGGAAAGGAAAATGTATAAAATTACTCTCTTTTAAGTTTCAACCCTTTTACACATAAACAAATACTACTAGTAGTAGGACAAGAGAGCCGCCCGTTGACTAGCACCAAATCCAACATTAACATGGACTAAAAGGGAACCATCCTCGTCCATTCCATTGCACAACTTCTAAGACAAACAGGAGAAGAAGAGCAACCAGCGGCATATATTGGAGAGGGGCAAAGCTGAGGCCCTTAAATTTTCGTACGAATCCAATCCCCTCAACATTGATTACAAATTCCCCGGTTGTGGTGGATCATTCATCACGGCTTTGTTTGCATTCCTCCGTTGCAAAACCCTAACAAATCACCACCAGCAAGATCTGATCACCACGACGGTGGCCGACAAGTACAGGGTCCATTCCCCTCACGGCGGCAGGGGTGCCCTTCCCTCCGAAGGCGGCTGTCCCTCCGATCTCCTCTTCCTCGCCGGCGGCGGCCCAGATTTTTCCCTCCTCCTCCACTAATTTAATTTACTGATTGAATTCATTACATACATACACATAGCTTTGTATATAGATTTGATTGGGCAGACGGATTTGACGATGCTGACTATAAAAAGGGTTCCGACCGTGCTTTCCAACTACCAAGAGGATGTTTGTAATAACGACCAAAGCGTTGGTTGCGGACGGAATTGCCTTGGAAACTGCTGCTTACCTGGTACGTTTGTCTAAATTCCAATTAACTTGCTTTTGAGAGATAACCCAGGTTAATTTAGATAGTTTTATGAAGACCCCATATCTTTGAATGTATGATGTCTGGAATTCTTATTTTTTTTCCCTTTTGTAATTTACGGCATTGCAACGTGTCTTTTGTGCAAAGTGGGGTCCCCCCCCCCCCCCCCCCCCCTTTGATTGTAGTTTAAGCTTTTTTGTGCTGCCCTCATACAGAGTCGAGGAAAATATAATCCAAATAGCGGGTTTTTCTCTCCTTTTTTTTTGTTTTTTTGAAAGATTTGAATGCTTAGTGAGAAAATAGCTGCATGGATGGTACGTACTAGGGCTCTTAATGAGCTTAGCTAAGCCGAACTTTCGAGATGTCCAGAATTTTATCAGTTTTAATAGTTTCTGGCTTATAGAGCTGACAATCGTGCCTGAAACTAGCTCTACTTGAGGTTGGCTCATGATTAGTGCTCGTATGAGATTAATTTATGATATTCAAAATTGGGTACATTTTGAAGCTTTTTCGTGGGTACTTATTGAATGTTTAACGGTTGCAGTTTCCAAGCTTCATCTTTACGAATTTAAGAAAAACGAGGATGTCTCTGTTGAAAATAGCACTGTGATGTTTTGTGCTGAGGGGTCTCCATTATCGTTCCTGAGCAATTTGCTGATGGGGATGTGGGAGGAGCGAATGAGGCGGGGGCTTTTCCGGTACGATGTGACCATCTGTGAGACAAAGGTTATTCCCGGGAAATATGGTTTCATTGCACAGTTGAATGAGGGACGCCATTTGAAGAAGCGGCCAACTGAGTTTCGTGTTGACCAGGTTCTTCAGCCATTTGACGAGAGCAAGTTCAACTTTACTAAAGTTGGCCAGGAAGAAGTACTTTTCAGGTTTGAACCAGGCAATAGTGATAAGTCACATTTTTTCCCCTGTTTGCCAGTGGATGTTGATACCAGTTCTCCAAATGTTGTTACTATCAATGTAAGCATTTAGGCATTTTTTTTTGTGGGTGTTTGAGGCAGTAGACAGCCTAAGATCACAAGTTTTGCTAATAGGAGATGCTTTTTGTTTTTCAGGTGAGTCCAATTGAGTATGGACACGTCCTTCTGATACCTCATGTCCTAGATCGCTTGCCTCAGAGGATTGATCACGAAAGCTTCTTCCTTGCTCTTCATTTGGCTAAAGAAGTTGCAGATCCTTTCTTCAGAATAGGTTTCAATAGTTTGGGTGCCTTTGCAACCATTAATCATCTCCATTTTCAGGTAATCGACTCCGCTTCGTGTAGTTTATCTCGAGTTCATACTTTTTAGAGAGTCCTTCGGACATTAATTTGTGACTGAGTTATTGTTGTGTTATTTTTTATAGGCATATTACCTTGCAGTGCACTTTCCGATCGAAAAAGCCCCTACACAAATGTTAATGACGGGGAAAGGGTTGCATGACAGGCGGGTGATGGTTTTACAGTTGTTGAATTATCCTGTTCGAGGTCTTGTCTTTGAGGGTGGAAACAGTGCTCGTGATTTATCTGATGCTGTTGCTAATTCTTGTATTTGCCTTCAAAATCACAACATTGCTTTCAATGTTCTTATTTCTGATTGTGGGAAACGAATTTACTTGTTCCCTCAGGTAATCTTTCCTCGCTCATTGTTAATTTGGCTGGTTTTTTATGTTGATGCATGCAGAATGCTACTTTTTTAGTTTAGAGAATCCAGTCAAATTATCACCCCATCATGCTCTCACCTGGCATATGCTCCTCCTGAAGAATCTGAACCAATTCCAAGTTCCCCTATGATAAACATTCTAGCCACCAATTCAAGAAATCTCACTTAGCCGAGGCAGGTCAAAGTTATCTATTTTTGGTCTCATGTAAGAGAACATTCTAGGATTTGTACTGATGGTTGGGACACCCATTCTTTCTGTTCCCAATTTAGTTGGACCATGTCCTTATTTTGTTATTCCTCTGGGCTGGTTATTAATGAAAGCTATGTGGATTGGCTATTCCTCGTGTTAAAGTTTAGATAGGGTTATATGGAGTTTGGGGATTGCCGTTGGTCATTTTTACCTTTTTAGCATAAGAGAGGAAGGTTGGGGGCTCTAGAGAAGAAAACGTTCTACCTTCCAATATCAAGGAATCTCACTTATTTGAAGCTGGTCAGTTATGTATTTTTGGTCGGATGTAGGAAAAGGTTCTAGGATTTGTTTTGATGGTTAGTCACCCATTACTCTTACTGGTTCCAATTTAGTGGCAGCATGTCCTAATTCTGTTATTACTCTGGGCTGGTTATGAATAACAGCTCTGTGGATTCGCTATTCCTCTTGATGAAGTTTGGATAGGGATGTATGGAGTTTGGGTATAATTGTTGGTGATTTATACATTTTTTAACAACCGAGACAAAGGTGGGGCTCTAAAGAAGAAAGGAGTACCTACCAAGAATGTTGATGTGATAAGATACTAAGGAAAGTTATGCGTAGGGCTCTAGACAATAAAGGACTGCCTACAAAATATATTTATGTGATAAACGATATGTACGACAAAGCGACTACTACTGTGAGAACAACTGATGAAATGACTAGTGAGCTTCCAATTACGATTGGACTTCACCAAGAGATAGCTTCATGTCCATATCTTCTGACTTTGGTTTTGGACGAGCTCAATAAGAATATTCTTGATGAGGTCCCATTGTGTATGTTATTTGCGGATGATAAGTTTTACTTGATGAGTCTAGAGTAGTATTACTCGTTAAGTTAGAGTTATGGAGAAAATGCTATATTAATAGAGTTAGGAGGAGGTTTGGGGGGAAAAGTACATATGCATGGTGGATGCGCGGCCACACGATGAGGGATAGAACAAGAAATAAGTGTCTGTAACAGAGTGGGGGTGGCACCAATTGAGGAAAAGACTCATACCCTAGGTAGGCCCTTGTAAGAAGGAAGTGATTTGTGCCAAGTTGATGAGCAACACGAGGTATGAAGCGGTCAGAAAAGACTTGATCGCTAGGAATTTAGGGGACAATGCATGCTTTGATAGAGGAATGGGACAAAGGTGGCGATGATGACAATGATGATGTGGGTAGGGAGGGGAGTGGAAGGTGGGGGGGGGGGGGGGGGTTGAGAAAAGGGGATTTTCTGTCACATTTGATAAAAAGTTTCTCTTGTACAGGGCCTATGACTTTTCAAGCTTTTGGTTGTTGTCCTGGATTCAGCATTGGAACTGCCAATTTGATTTAAGGGACAGGGTTTAATTGGTAAAGTCCAGTACTGGACAGTAGAACCAAGCATTTGCACATTGCACCATGCGTGCACATACCTTCATTAGTCATCCACGATCTTACAGATTTAAAGACGCACAAACCTTCCCATGGATCTTGGGAATGTGGAATGTGGCTTTTGTGTAATTGTTTGCTTGGTTTTGCAATATCTTCTGGTTTACCTGATACTAGTCATTTTTGCTAAATTCGCAGTGTTACGCTGAGAAACAAGCAGTTGGACAAGTTAGCCAGGAGTTGCTGGACACCCAAGTGAACCCTGCTGTCTGGGAAATAAGTGGCCATATGGTGCTTAAGAGAAGGAAGGATTACGAAGAAGCATCTGAGGAGAGTGCATGGAGACTTCTTGCTGAGGTTTCTGTATCAGAACACAGGTTCCAAGAGGTGAAGGCACTTATCTCTGAATCAGCTGGGTTGCAGGACGGGTTGGAAGGAAATGGCATGGACAGGGAGGAGGACATCCATAAGCCTCTCGCAAATCAAGTTCCCTCGTGCTTCCATAAAGATTGTCTGGTTCTGCGGTGAAGCAGTGGTTCTTTTTTGGCAGTTGTGTTGCAACATCAGGTGTCTATAATCATCTGTTTTCTGAAGCAATATGTAATGCTGGTAAGTGGTTTGCCGTAGTTCTGCAAGAAACTATATTCAGAAATAAACTAAGTGTTACTGTACGAGAGGTATCTTGATTATCTAGACGGAAGGCACAGTTGTAAAGTTATCTCTTGGCAATTATGAACGTAACGTAGGTATGATATAACGGCTTTGTTGCTGCTTTTTCTGGCAGTAAATTGCATGGCTGCAGATGGTATGTTATCCATCAAGTTTGTAGTAGCATGCTTGTGCTTGCTTAACATTAGAGCAGAATGCTTTACATTCAATGTTTCTGCGTCCCACTTCCTTCTATTTTTCCTGGTTTTGAACCTTTGCTTTCGATTCTTTGGTAGCGAGCTCGGTACCAATTAAACTATTTTTTTTTTGGGCAAAGAGTTGCCATGAAGTCTCTTTTGAACTAAATGCAATTAAGTGATCAAATATTGTCATTATAAATATCGGCAACATTGATAATACTTTTAGAGGTTTTGTCACTAGATTTGTTACACGAGAGATGTGTGTGTTCCTCATCTCCCTGAAATATTGTCATCTTAATGTTCTTGATTTGAAACGGCAACCAACACACCCGATACCTTGAATCCCTATCTGATTAGGATTGCTAATCAATTGATAAGCAATACTAATCAATTGACCCATTTTTTTACCCAACCCGCTTTTGAACTGCAGTTTTTCGACCTAACCCGCCATTGCCACCCCTTAGCAATTTTGCGATTTGGAAAGGGTAGGGTTTCACCAATTGAGGAGAAATTGATGGACCATTGTTGGGTTGATTTGGACACAAAAAGGGATTGTGACTTGTGTCAAATTGATTGGAGATCGCAATTAACATGGTTAGAAATGGTAAAGATCACGGAAAAGAACCCTATATTTGTTGAGCATTTTTGTGAGGGGTTCCCAGGTTCTCTGCCAAGCATTTTGTTGAAAAAATGTTGTGCCAAAAGAACTATCTTCATGAAAATTGGTGGGTTTGTTTTGCAATTGATTTTTGAAAGCAAATTTAGATTAAATCCTAATCAACTTTTTAGAATTAATTTTAAGCTTTTCTTTTTACAAGATTAGCCTTAAGCTTTAATTGATGTTTGGATAAAAAGTAATTAAAGCGGTTTAAATGGGACAAAATGACCAAAATAATAGTATTTGAATAAAAGATAATAAAGGTCTTTGCAATTAACAGGGATATTATGATTGGTCAAACCTAATTATTAGAAAAAGCATTTAATACATCACCCTCGTTTTATAGATTATGAAAGTTTATTTAATCAGTTTTATATGTTTGTCAAACACATATCAACCTAAATTAATTCAGATTATTTAAGTTTGACCATCTCAGATTTGATCCCAATGAACGTACAAATTAAGCCCTCTCATTTAATCTTACCTATTAAAACCATTGTATCTTTATTTATTCAATTTTCAAAAACCAGCAGAATTCATTAGTCAGAAGCGATTATACAATCTGAAATTAGTGCCCTTCGTGCCAAGCTCCTTGATTTTAGCTCTTGGTACGTGATGAATTTCACAAGACATTAGACTGGTGAAGATTGGGATATACTGGCATTCTGTTTTTCATACAAGGCCAGTTTTTCGAAATCTAACTACATTTTCAAATTGACTGAGACCACGAGAGAGCTTCTCTAATTGCCACAGCTTCAGTGTTCAGCATAAGCTGCATGTTTTTCTAGGCTATCTTAAACTTTTTTTATCTTAGAAAATTTGAGGGTTGGGGGGATTTCAGGGTCTGAGCTGATCGCCAGATGATGAGGGTGATTGATGCTATTGCTGGTGTTGAAGTCTCCGTCAATCAGTTTTTCCTTTATCTTCTTGATTTTATGCTCCCCGTTGCACTATGATGAGGGTGATTGATGTCTTCGCTTCATCGAATCCTCCGTCGCTTATTTCAAAGAAGATATGGTACCCGATTACGATAATTAATGAAATCTGACATGAAAATAGTTTTATCCTACGCAATGGTTTAAGAGGTAAATAATTCGGGTGACTCCTAAGTGCTAACATCTAATGGTGTGGTACAACATGTTACTAGAAAGAAGGCTACCAATGTAACCATTCAGAGGCATGTATATTCTTCCTCTACATCTTGTTTTGCAGTCTATCCTGGTATTTGTAGTATCTAAGGTCACAGTCTAGTCTTTAGCAAGTGCTAAGAGATGCAGCATAGAAAAAGGAGTTCAAAGCAGAACACCATTTCAACTTATTCCCAAATCATTTTAAAGAACCACTTCTATTATAATATAAAATGGTCAATTGAAGTCCGCATGTTGGTTTTTTGGCGTTTGTTATTACCTAGCGTTCGTTAAGGTGTCTTGATTTTCTGTTTTTGGTTGGAGTGGGAGACGTCAGTTGGTCGGGTGCGCCATTTACTTGGGTTAGAGGTTTAATTTATGAAAAGCTTGATAGAGTCATGTCTGATGCTGATTGGGTGCTTTTGCACCCTCACACGTTAGCTCAAAACTTAGCGATCCAATACTCGCATCATGCTTCTATTGTCGTTCATACTCTTCTTGCCTAGACAAGTTTTCCCTCGCCCAGCTCGGTTGAGACAGTGTGATTGTATACCCCACGTTGCCTGTATCTAATTTCTGAAGCGTGGAAATCTTCAGTTTGTGGATCCCTGCTTAACCGTGTTATGGTGCGTCTCAAGATTATGAAGGAATTACACACCTTAGGGAATCAGGAGTGTCTTGGACATATTCCGGATCGTACTAGGACAGTGCAATGCCAACTTTTGTGCACTCGAGCACAGACTCCATTTTCAATTCAATGTCAAACTCATGATTTCTATTTGCACCTGTGTCTCGATGGTTTGCTCTAGATAGAGTTGTCAAAGGGCCGGGCTTGGGCCGGCCCAGCCCAAGCCCATCGGGCCTGCTGTGGGGCCGGGCCGGGCCTGCCGAAGGCAAACCTAGGCCCAGTCCAGGCCCTGGCCCTAGGCCCAATATCTTGGGCCGGGCTCGGGCCCTTTTTTTTTTTCTTTCTTGTTATTCAATTTTAAATTTCATCTCTAGACAATATTCACAATTTAACGAACCTAATCTTTATCCTTTTATTTCATTATAAGTAATATACATATATATGTATGTATGTATATACATATTTATTTGTTAGCCATTATATTTTTTATTATATGTTAAACATTTTCATACTCTTCTTGATGAGCTTTATTAATAAAATCTTAACCCATAACAATGCTGTTGGGGGGGGTAAAAGTGGAATTTTGGAAAAGGGGTGGAAGAAAGGGGGGGGAAAGCAAAAAGTTCAAACAAGTGGTGGGGCCAAAACCGGGCTAGACCCGGGCCAGAACCGGGCCGACTTCGGGCCGGGCCAAACCCGGGCCGTTTCCGGGCCGGGCCGGGCCGGGCTTTTTCGCAGAATCTGAAGGCCTGGTCCAGGCCCAGGCCCCAAGCCCGCTTGTGCTGGGCCGCTACTGTTCATGGACGGGGCCGGGCCAGCCCGGGCCAGAACTGGGCCGGGCCGGGCCAGCCCACGGGCCGCCCGGCCCGTTTGACAACTCTAGCTCTAGACGGAAGAGTTGTATTGGGCATAGAGATCCAAGAATCCTTCGCTTGAGTTGGGGGATCGTAGGGCAAAACTTTTTCACGCATTTACCCTGATTCGGAGAGCAATGAATAGAGTGGTGTTCTTAAAAGTCTATTAAGGGAATGCTGGAAGCGGACATTTGGGCTTGTTTTGTTGATTATCTCAAGTGGATTTTTACACCTTTGCATGCTTCACCGCATAAAGGCATAATTATGGGGATTCACGCTTTTAGACTCTTTGGAAGGACTCTCATCTCGTCCTAAGGACGGGAGCTCTTGAGTCCCTTCCGGCAGCCCCTTCCGGCAGCCAAAGTAAGGGTTAGGAAGCTTTTCAGATTGGGCCTCTTCACACTCCGGGTCTGGATGGATTTCCAATATTTGTTTTTCAACGTTGCTGGGGACTCATGGGACTTGTAATTACTGCGGCAGTATTATCCTTCCTCAATTCAGGTCATAGGCTTAGAAAGTTGAATTGTACATTTCTATCACTTATCCCAAAAAAAGATTTCCCACAACTGCCGGAGGATTTCAACCAATTAGCTTCTGCAATGTGGTCAATGAGATAAATTGTATGGTGTTGCTGAATAGGATGCAGCCCTTCATGTTGAAGCTTATTTCACCCTGCCAAAAATGCGTTCGTGTTGGGGAGTTTGCTCTCTGATAATGTCATTCTGGCTCATTCGTAAGTGGAAAAAGGGGAAATTGTGTGGGTTGCACTCAAGTTAGATATGAGTAAAACGTATGATCGACTTCAATGGGATTTCTTTCAGGCGTCTTTGTGTAGACTAGGATCTTCAGATCGCTGGGTTCATTTAGTTATGCAGTGTGTCACGACGGTGACTTATACTATTAATGAGGCCCTATTAGCTAAAGAAGTTTGGAGGATCTGGAAACATCCCGCACCTTACTTGCTAAAGTCATGTCTGGATGTTATTGTACAGGATCAACGTTCCTTGATGTCAAATGAGTGGGCATATAACCATTTCTGATTAAATCAGTTTCGGACACCTTTACGCAGGACCCCGGTGGTGTCTTCGTATCTTCCCAACATCGATTGCTCACCAAATCTTTTGTATACTTCCTGCTCGTGAAGGACAACAGGACATCCTCGACTAGCATTTTCGGGTTCATGGAAAATTCTCAGGTTCAGCCATCTATCGGATGATTCAATCGATTAATCTGAGCACTCGTCAAATTGATTTCTGTCTGGACCGTATTACGGCATAGATTCTGGAAGCTACCTTTTCCTGCTAAAATTCTAATTTTCTTCCGGCAGTTTATCAGACAGAGACTTCCAGTACGGTCGGAGCTTACATAAACATGGATGCGACTCCACTGAGACTTGCCCACTCGGTCAATCCTGCTTCAGAAATGCAGGAGAACTTATTCCTACAATGTAGCTCTATGCAACCTATCTATGCTAGCATTCAGGCTCAACATCGAGGGCAAGCTACCACAAGGTCCTTTTTGCGTAGCTAGATAAGTTGGTGGCTAGAACAGCCAATTCTACGACCAGCAACCCTATTGGTTAACTCTCTGAATAGCGGTCGCATTGAGGGTTATCTGGTGTGATCAAAATCACGTAATTTCCCAAAAGGCTGAGTTTTAATTGTTCGCCGAGCTCACTACATTGAGTGAAAGCGCTGCTCAAATTGATTGGGGCTACGAATCGGCATATATGTTCATTAAAACACATTCAAAATTGAAAACTCCTATACTGCAACGACTGCGTTAGTTTCTAGGACTAGATAGCAACCGAACCTTCTCAATTTCTCCCGTGCCATGCTTTTTGCATAATCTCTGAGGAGTCTTGTTCGTGGCGGAGTTCATCAACAATCCATTTGAGTGGTTAAAATACGGTTTAGGTCCACATCGGGTAACTAGTGGCAAAACTGTTAGGATTAACTTGGGTTATTGAGTCTGAATGCTTCTATTTAATTGCACTAACATTAGTAAACTGATAGGAATGAGTGGATGAGACATGTTACCTCACAGCTTTTCTGAGTTAAGTTGTTGGGTTTGCTTTTTGTTATTGTACATATTGCGCAGACTTAACCTCTTACTCAGGGCAATCGACCAGGATGGTGTTTCAAGGGTGGTTGATGAGTCCACAGTTGCCACCTTGAAGACAACCGTTGACCTCATTCTTGAGGTGTTTTTGGTGTCGGAGTTAGTGATGTTCATATGAGGTAGCTGGTTACTTACCTGATGGGAATGCCATCCATAATTTTGGCAGGATCAGTTGGGTTTTAACACCTCCTAGCTAGTCTTTTAATTTTTAGGTCCAAATATTTCTGTATATATCTTTATTATTCTCAAAAAAAAAAAAAACTACATTTCATATGCGTAACGGTCAGGTTCACGGCTCTATCACTCGACAGGACCTAAGAAAAGTCAATAATCTCACTTTTGTGTGAGATATTACATTCTTCCCTCACTTTTACTTTAACATCCCGCTAAAACTCACTTTTAACCTTAGTCTCACATTTCTAGCCTTTAGTTGAATAATATGCCCTAACTTCCGACAACTCAACTAGCTAGATAGCCCAACTTTTGAAAAGTCCGCTTCAATGAATCACCTTCGTATGCTTTGTCCGGTCTACACCTCGATTATTGTTAAGAAAATTTAATTCGTAGAAAACCAGCAACCTCTCAACTCACGAAATCAAAGTAGGAAGTCAGAAATTGGCTGGTTGAATGGGCCAGATTTTCTTTTCTTTTTTTTTTTTTTGAGCAGGAAAACGCGTTAGTATGCATAGGGATAGGGATAGGGATAGGGATAGCGTGAGCAGAATAACTGCGTGTGGAGCATGCCACCAACACCTAAACCAGTAGCGTCACTTTCCTTGTTCACCACTTCACATGATTCACGCGTTAAACTAAAGCCACTACTCACTATTTTTCCGCGGTCCTGCCCGCGAAGGATCAAGCGACTTGGCGACAGCTAGTAGTATTGACAAATTGTCATAGGAAATTAGTCAGAGAAAATAAAGCACCGTATAAACAGATGCAGCTAATTAAACCAAACTAACTAATCCAGTCGCTAATCAAGCCCTAGTCATCATCTTCTTGAACTCCTCGAAGTCAACGGAGCCGTCACCGTCGGCGTCGACGGAGCTGATCATCCTCCGGCAGTCCTGCAGCGTGCACTTCTCCCCGAGGTTCTTCAGCACCGCGTGCAGCTCGATCGCGGAGATCTTCCCGTTCCGGTCGCTGTCGTACAGGTCGAACGCGTCGCGCAGGTCCTTGCTCGCGACGTCGTCTCCGCCGCGGTGGAAGTCCGCGAACTCCTTGAGGTCGATGAAGCCGTCGCCGTCGGTGTCGATCTCCGACATTGTTCTCTGGAGCTCCTCCGGCGAAGCCTCGGAGCCGAGCGCGGCCAGGATCGCGCCGAGCTCGGCTGCGGAGATCTTGCCGTCTCCATCTGCGTCGAACTTCTCGAAAACCTTCTTCGTTTCGTCGGTTACCGAATCCTTTGCCATTATAGAGTGGGGGCTTGACTAGGATTCTTCGCTACAGGGATTCTTCGGATTCTTTGCCGTAGGGATACTTCAGAGGAAGGAGGCGAATTTATAGGAGCGGCTTGACGCGTTTTGTACGCGGGTTGGTTCTGGAAGAGGTGGGTAGTTATCGGGTGTTGTGCTGTTTAGTATTGCTGGATGTAGGAGCCGATGCGGAATGGACGCGTGGCAAGTGGTGGCGTGATTGGCCGGCAAAGTGTGGGGAGGTGGAGTGCAAGGCAGGACTGGGAACGAGCGAGTAACGGATAAGGAGGACGTGTACCGATCCAAAGGCGGCGGAAGCCGGAAACAAGCGGAGTGATATTCTCCGGTTTTTGGTCCCCGTGTAGATTTTAGCGCGGCAATAACATGTAGGTTAACTATTACTCCCCCATTTTAAAAAAAATTATTTTACTTTAACTTCGCACGCTCACGATAAGATTATGTAGTGTATATTTATTATTAAGAAAGAGAAAGTGAGACACGAGAGAGAAAACGAGTAGTTAGAATGTTAAATGTGAAAAAAAAATAATATACATAAAACGTAAAAATGATAAATATGAAGAAAAAAAATACTTATTAGGATTTTTTTTGAATTTAGAAATGAGCAATTTTTTGAGACAGTTTAGAAAGAAAATATGACCATTTTTTTTGGAACGGAGGAAGCGTTAGATTCCCTCCATTCCTAACTAGTTAATCATATTTTCTTTTTGAACTATTCAAAAAGAATTGATTAATTTCTAAATTAAGAAAGATTTCATAAATATTTTTTCTTGATTCTCCTTCTTGCATTTTTTTTTATTCTACTTCTCTCTCCATACTAATAATCCTCCACAATCTATTTTTCTCTTTCTGGATCCATTTTTTCCCTCTCTCTCTGTTTCTTTCTATTGGGATAAAATAGAAAACTCATAAAAGATGACTCGTATGTTAAGCGTACAAGTCAAATACGATCAATTAATTAGGGGTGGAGGGAGTATTTTTTAGCTACAAAATAAAGTGAAGTAAAGCATAACAGAGTATGAAAATAACGGCAAAGAAGTGAGTTAGTTTGAGCAACTCAAGTAATCCTTTGTACTTGGTTGTCGGATATTTCATTGTTAAGTGACAAAAAAAACTTATTGGGATCCTGTCTTTTTTTCTTCTAACTTAACCTTTCAAACACCGAAGAAATTTCAATTCTATAGAGCTCCTTCGGAGAAGATCAAAATTATGTTTGACTCTATTACGGTTGTTCTGGATATGAGCATGCATGTATGAATAAATAGATAATGTTAAATGGTTCGGGACTGTTGATCTCGACCATCTAGCATTGCTAGATATTTTATGAAATAATCTCTTATCTTCCTAGCCCCTGCCTATATCGAATTAATCTTTTCCTTTCATATACATTCTTTTCATTTTCCTTGTATGGCAGCAAAAGTTTTGCTGATTTTTCTTATGATCAAATTTAATTTATCGCCTATCCTAAAAAATATACACCCTCTTATTGAGCAATAAGATCGATTCCTTTCCACAAAAAAAAAAAAGATGTTTTGAAATGGAAGGCAAAAGTTTTCTAATCTTTCTAACCAACCATGAAATTCATTTTTTCCTTTTGAATTTGGTCCCTGTCGAAATAATATGAAATCATGATTCGACCAAACGTACGTATTATATTAGGGGATTTGCTACCATTAAAGTATAGGAAGTGAGATCAAAAGTCTTGTTACCACATTGTAATTGCTTGTCAACTCTTATATACTGTCCACTGCTGGGAAGCAAAAGCCTATTGGGCCCAAATATGCTTGGGCCTAACTTGTCCAACATTGGCCACGTAATGAGACTTGGACCATCCAATTATTTTATGCGAATCAAGCCCCCAAGTTATGTAGGCACGAATTCATATTCTTAAAGACAAGAAAAGATTAGGAGGTCATTTGATAAAACTGAAATTTTAAGTGTCGAAGAGTTAAGCACTAAATTGATAAGATTGAAAACTTTAAGCGTCTGAATTTTTATTGAAAAATAAATTAGTCCGTTTGGTAAATGTCTGAAAATTGTTCGGTTTATAAATTTATCTATTTTACCAAAGTTATACTGTACATTTGTTTATGTATTTTATATATATATTTTTTGTCAAAATTATGTTGGTAGTAGTGGTGACAGTGATGATGGAATAGTAAGAATGGTGGTGGTGGTGGTGACAGCGGCAATAGGAAGGTATCAATGGTGACGGTTATGGTGCATGAAGACGTGGTGTTTATAATTGTGGTTTTAGTGATAAATGGCGGCATGGCGGTCATGACATGGTCTTTATTGTGGTAAGGATTAGATATTTTTGGCCGATATGGAAGTGATGACGACAGCGATACTTATGGCGGCGGCGATGGTGGTGGTAGTGGCTAAGTCATACATAGTAATTGTAGTGGTGGTAGTAAAAGAAACAATGGTTATGGTGGTGGTTATAGTGTGGTGGATGAGGTATTGTCAGTAAATTATTTGATGCGATGTCATGGTTGTAATTATTCTTTTTTTATAAAATTATGTTCAGTATCTCTTTTAACCATCTCATTTAGAAGAAGTGATAAGCATTAAGTAAGTCCACCATGACTTATAATTTTAGTTTATTTTTTGGTAAGAAATAATTTTTTAAGTGATACCACATTAAGCGTTATCAAACGTACTTAATAAAAAGTTATTAAAAACTTTAAATTTTAAGTATTTAATTTGAGTTATTAAACATATCCTAAGTACACTTGTTGATGTGTCATAAGAAGCAGCCATCTTAATGTGCAAACCTGCCTGCACAACTAACTTGTAGTTAGAGATGTCAAAGGGCCGGGCTTGGGCCGGCCCAGCCCAAGCCCGTCGGGCCTGCTGTGGGGCCGGGCCGGGGCCGGGCCAGTGGGGGCTGCCAACCGGGCCGGGCCGGGCCGGGCCTGCCGAAGGCAAACCTAGGCCCAGTCCAGGCCCAGGCCCTAGGCCCAATAGCTAGGGCCGGGCTTGGGCCGGGCCCGGGCCCTTTTTTTTTTTTTCCTTCTTGTTATTCAATTTTAAATTTCATCTCTAGGCAATATTCACAATTTAACGAACATAATCTTTATCCTTTTATTTCATTATAAGTAATATACATATATATGTATGTATGTATATACATATTTATTTGTTAGCCATTATATTTTTTATTATATGTTAAACATTTTCATACTCTTCTTGATGAGCTTTATTAATAAAATCTTAACACATAACAATTTATATAGAAAAATAATAAATGTATTCATAGGCCCTCCTCCTTTTATCCGGGCTTGGGACCGGCTGCTTGTAAACAAACAGGCGAAGTTACCTATTTTTTTATATATACGAAAAAATATATATCTTGCTTGTAAAAATTTATTTTATATATATGGAAAAAAAAGTATATTTTGTGAAAAAAATTATTCTTAAAATTCTAACAATCAAAATAATAATGAATGTCTATCCAAAATATCAGCAATCAAAGATCAAGAAATCTGCAACGTCAACCAAAAGGATCAAAAGAGGAAAATAAAAACAAATTACCTAATCATCCAGAAGTACTTCAATATCCGAGTCACTGCTCTTCCTATCATCAATCGGTTTATCTTGCTCGCGGTATTTCGCATCAAGATAATCCTTCCAACATACACATAGCTCGAGCGACTCGGGGTTAAGACGACTCCTCCTGTCATCCAAAACCCTCCCGCTAGCTGAAAATGCCGACTCTGAAGCAACCGTGGAGGCTTGCACTGGCAGTACATCCCGTGCAATTTGGGATAAAGTTTTATACATGTTTTGATTTTGTTTCCAAAAATTTAACAAATTAAAATTAACCTGTTCTTGCCTTGATAAATCAGAATAATGATCAGTATTTGCATATACACCAATCTCATTAAAAGAGGAAAAAGTATACGAACCTGCCGAATTAGAAGTACCTTCACCTGGTAGTTGTCTTGCTACTAGATGTTCAAAGCCCTGAAGGTATGGCGCATAATACCTCTCAACAGTGGATGATGATGTAGCTCGCCCGCGCACGTCAGCAGAATTACGATAGACGTTGAACAAGTCCTCAAACCTCTTGCTCACTTTTGCTGTGAATGCGGTTGTCTCCTCTGCTGTGTAGCACATTAATTTCGATATCTCTTGTATCGAGGCGTTCACGCCATGCAACTTTAACCTAGGATCTAAACAAGTAGCCACAGTAAAAATAGCAGGCAGCTTACTCCAATATTTATTAAATTTTTGATCCATCACTTTTACTATTTCCTTAAAGGGTCCTATATATCTCCATTTTGTTAACATTGTAGCCATCTTCAGAATTTCTATTACAGCGAGAGGAGAGGTGGGATAGTACGTACCAGACAATAAATTGGTAGACGTGTAGAATACCTCCAAAAATTCAGCTAGGTATGTGGCCATCTGCCATTCCTCTTGAGTTGGCAAGCCGGCTGGGAACTGGGTTAGTAGAAAATGCGTATAGACTTCTCGGTATGCCAGAATGTGTAAAAGCATGTGGTATGTAGAGTTCCACCTGTGGACCACATCTGTAACTGCTCTCCTGCGAGGCATATTATATTGAACACACAACGTTTTAAATTGTTGTGTTCTCGGACTCGAGCTATTAACATACGCTGTCATACCCCTCATTTTGAGAAGAATATCTCCTGCAGCAGCTAAACCATCTTGAACAATTAAATTAATAATGTGACAAACACAGCGAACATGAAATAATTCACCGTTAAGTACAGGTTGAAGCGTCTCCTTTAAAGCTGCAACAGCAACTTTATTATTAGAAGCATTATCAAAACTAACACTCATAATCTTATCCTTAATTTTAAATGTGGTGCATGCTTTTAATATAAGAATAGCAATGTTCATTCCATCGTGCGGATAAGGGAAGTGCTCGAAAGCGATGATTCTCTTGTGCATAACCCAATCTACATCAATCCAATGAGCGGTCACACAAGAATAACTAACAAAAGTATAAGGAGATTGCCAAATATCAGAAGTAAGACTAACTTTACCTTCAAATTTATCGAAATAATCGATAAGGCGTGCTTTAGCAGCATTGTACTGTCGGAGTGCATCGGATCTAGTTGTGTTTCTATGAACCTTTTTGTACAAAGGTTGAACGTATGTGTTCATATATCTAGAGTGCTTAGGATTATCGGCAAAAGAAAAGGCTTGTTCATCATGAATAACAAATTCAGCGAGACCGTCTCTTTGCTCTCGCTGATTATAAACAAATAACTTACCGTCAAAAGATAACTGCGTTTGGGTAGGTTCGACGTGGCCTTGTCGAGGTGCACACAGAGGGTAATGCCTGTTAAGATGTCCATTACCACTACCAGACGAAAATAATTTAGCGCAGTACTTACATCGAGCTTTTCGGATGCCGTCCACCATAACTACATCGAAATGATTCCAACACTCGGCTTTCTTTTTTTCCCTTTTGGACTTCTGGCTCATTACCGGAGGCATTGCTCGGCCCTTCTTCATCATGACCAGGCATAGGGTTGAGATTATGCCACGGAGTAGTAGCTTCGCCAACCGAGCTGCGTCCTTGACTATAATGCGGGGGGTCTTCATCAGGCGTGTATTCAAAATCTGGAATGTTTTGATTGAACTCCCAATTGGCTTGGGTATCTATCATACAGCCTGTACTCATTCGTCCAGGAACGAATGGTTGTGTTGGTGCTTGGATTGGTGTTTGTGATGGCCGTGGCGCTGGCGCTTGTGCTGGTGGTGGTGCTTGCGATGATGATGATGTTTTTCGTGATGACGATGCACGCCTCATTTTCTTCAATAATCCAGCCATATTTCGAGCTAAACTTTGTAAGAGTAACTAAATACACAAGTATAAGAGTAGTAATAAGAAATAACAATTAAAAGAATGAACGAGTAACAAATATTAGAGAGTTAGTAATTAAAAAGAATTTAGCAAGACTAGTAATTAATAAACAAGAGTACTAATTAGTAAATACTAGTAGTAATTAGCAAGAGTAGTAATTAAAAAGAATTTAGCAAGACTAGTAATTAATAAACAAGAGTACTAATTAGTAAATACTAGTAGTAATTAGCAAGAGTAGTAATTGGAGAGGAAAATAGTAGCAAAGCTTGTAGAAATATAGAATGTTTAGGTAAGAGAGAGTAAGAAGATTGGTGTGAAAAATTAGAGAGAAATGGTGTGAATTTATAGATTTTAGAAACTTCACAAAAGACCAAAATACCCCTACAAACTATCCGTTTATAGTTGTTGGGGAGGGTAAGAGTGTAAAGGAGTTGAAAAATATAGGTTAGACTAAAATACCCCCCAAACTAGCCGTTATATTGCTGTTGGGGGGGTAAAAGTGAAATTTTGGAAAAGGGGTGGAAGAAAGGGGGGAAAAACAAAAAAATTCAAACAAGTGGGGCCAAAACCGGGCCAAACCCGGGCCGCAGACCGGGCCAGCCCCGGGCCAGATCCGGGCCGCAGACCGGGCCAGACCCGGGCCGACTTCGGGCCGGGCCAAACCCGTTTCCGGGCCGGGCCGGGCTTTTTCGCAGCAATGGACGGCCTGGTCCAGGCCCAGGCCCCAGGCCCGCTGTGCTGGGGCCGCTACTATTCATCGTCGGGGCCGGGCCAGCCCGGGCCAGAACCGGGCCGGGTCGGGCCAGCCCGCGGGCCGCCCGGCCCGTTTGACAACTCTACTTGTAGTCACTCCTCCTTTATGCTTGTAGCCTTCTATGAACCTCTGGACGGTGTTACGACCCAGCAGCATGTTGATGCCATGGGTCGCTCTATGCCCACAAGTTTGTCTTATAATAACCGGTGGCTTGTAGTACAATGCCTACTTCACTAAAAGAAGGGTCGTTGGGTGCCAAAAAACACTTGGGGCATCGTTACAAAGAACAAACTGCTCAGACTCCGCTCTTCGCTTTCTCCGCTTATTACAGGACAGGCACACTGGGGACACGCACAGCTAACTCAATCCAAGCCCTGTTATAGCCAAAAGTATTACGGTCAATCCAATGCGAATCCAACTTCGTATCGGATCCCCCATTCGCATCCGTTCCCTTCCACCTCTCAACACCATCTTTTCTAACGCCAGCAGCCCCTGTCTAGTTAAGGACTAATCTGCAGGATCAGAAGTGACGTTTACAGTACTAATACTGCAGTATCAGTAGCAGCGTATGGCTCTTCACTCGCCTGCCTTGTGCTTTAGCGGCGTCTCCTCTTCCAATCCCCGATGTTCTTGGTCAACCGGCCGCTTCTCGGTTTCCTCTGCCTTCCGGCCGTGCACAGCTAAATCATCGGGCCTTTTCTTGCAACCCTCGGTTTCGTTTCCGCGATGTAGGCCCCAAGGTATACATAAGTGCTTTTTAAGTCAGTTCCAGCTTAATATTGCTGCTCTAGTCTACTTTTCTCTATCCCTTTACATTTTTTTGCAATGACAATATAGATCTCTTCAGTTGCTCATTGTTCTGTCTCCCCCCCCCCCCCCTCCCCCATCTCTACGGACCCTTGTCCGAATTGATCTGGAAACTAGATATTCTTGAACTTCGGTTGAGGCCAAGACAAAAAAACTGAGAGGGCCACTTAAGGAGACAGTAGGAATGAAGAAGGCGGTATTATCCATCGTTTGGAACCAAAGAATCAGTATTGCATACTTGAAATTAGGGGCAGTTGGAGTTGGCTCATTGCATTCGAAAGGTTTGTTCCAGAGTTGAGCTAGTGACCATTCATTCAATCGTGTCAAAATGATATGGTAGTACAGTCTGCCATGTTATAATTAATCATCGTGGGAGATGTATTTTTATTCATTTTTTGAAACAGAAATAGCAACATCTAGATGTGTGATACCAAGGAAGGTGGGTTCGCAGTCGATGTGGAGGTGCCACAAGGAATGCAGTCCGAGTCAGATGCCAAATGTGCTGATGTGGGACACAGTAAGGGTGGAACAAGGGCAGAGACCAAGGGCTTCCTAGACAGAACCTGAGGGTGGCAGTGTTGCGAGGGTGATGGCGCGATGCGAATGATGACAATCACAGTCCGATGTTTGGGTCCAGAGTCAAGGTCCTGTATGTTTATCTCTCTAGGATTCTAGAGTGAGAAAGTGAAAATGTTTAAGTCCAGAATGAAGAAGTCCCCTAAATGAATTCTCATGACCCCTATTTATAGAGGTTGAGATGATGATGTCATCAACCGATAGGGGTGCAACTTGGGCGGGCTGGACAGGCCCAAGAGTTAGACCATGACTAGCCCGCTCTCTAGAAGTCGTGCCCATGTCCAGCCTAGCCCATCTACAGGCCGAATAATATGTGTCCATGCCAAGCCCATCAAAATTTTGGTGGACACGGGCTGGAAGCGGGCTGTCGACGGGTTGTCCGTGGTTACGAATTATTTTTTTTTAAAACGATTTTGAAACATATCATTAGCCATCTAACTCTACAATTTAATCATAATAATGAAAAAATACATTAAAATCTCAAAATGAACTTAAATATATAAGCAGGGAAACAAATATTTGGGACGACATGAGAGAGAAATAGATAAGAATCTCTAATCCTTAAAGTAGAAAAAGTAAAGTCTTCAAGGATCTCTAAACATGAACAAAAACTGAGAACTGTCGCTCAATCTGGTTCAGAAAAATAGGACAAGAATATGAGCATACCTTTAGCTTTGAGGCTTTAACTTTCTCGAAGTGCGGGTTGAGAGTTCAGAAGTACAAAAAAGAAATAGTACTCTATTAGGTTAAGACTTTGACGGTCGAGATTATAGACTTATGTGATCCACGGTTTTTCATTACTAAAGAAAACAAAATAAATATATTGTAATAAATATTGTAATCTATATTATATAGTAGTTAGACGGGCTGGTTTTTCCGTGAGCTGGACGGGCTTGTTGAAACCTTTGTCCATGTCCATCCATATTTTTTACGAGCTCAAAATTTGGAGCCCACGTCCACCACGGTCACTACAAAAGTAAATCCATGTCCATATTTTTGTTGGCTGGCACAGGTTGTCCACAGGTTGCCCAGCCCAAGTTGCACCCATATCAACCGACACGTGGCGCTCCCCGGGAGTGACACGTCACCGAGGGGGTCCACAGCTACCGGTGCTCCACGGACTGTCGAATCGCATATTTCACCTGGCCTGCCCCGCACAGCGTCGCTCTGTCTGTCTGGAAAGACCGGCTCCCACAGTGTCGGTGTGGCCAGAGAACCCCCTTGATCTAGCCACCAATCCAAGCCCTTGCAGAGTCCACAGGCCTAGCAACAATGGGGAAGATTTGACGCCCAACTGCCAGGCGGACTACTAGGCGCGATGCCCTCTGAAGACCTGCTCCCGTCTCGGAGTGGCCTGAGGGTCATAGTCCCTAGGGGTGCCGATGCGAGCCCCCAATGCCGGAGTACGTAGGACAGTCACGAAGACACATTGGCGGAGATAGTGCCCCGAAGGAGTCGCCTATCCCGCGGGTGAGTCCTTGTGCCGGAGCACTCGGAGCGAGTCAAGGTAGCATACCAGAGGAGCCGTCTACCTGACAAGCCGAGGTAGCATCCCGGAGGAGCTGTCTACCTGGCGGAAGAGGAGTTGAAGAGCTCCCTGGCGGAGTTAGTGTCCCGGAAGAGTCGCCTATCCTCGCGGGTAAGTCCTTGTACCAGAGCACTCGGAGCGCGTTGAGGTAGCATCCCGGAGGAGCCGTCTACCTAACGGAAGGAGAGTTGAAAAGCTCCTTGGCAGAGATAGTGTCCCAGAGGAGTCGCCTATCCCCGCGGGTGAGTCTTTGTGCCGGAGCGCGTCAAGGTAGCATCCCGGAGGAGCCATCTACCTGGCCGAAGGGGAGTTGAAAAGCTTCCTGGCAAAGATAGTGTCCCCGAGGAATCGCCTATCCCCGCGGGATGCTACACACTCCGAAGAGTGGGTCGAAGCATGTTCCACGTCTATGGCAGGGGGGCATGCTGTAGTGAATGAGAGTGGTGCCAGGGGGCATGTAATATGATTGTGGTGCATGGGCGTGGAGACGACTGTCGCGGCAAAATAACTGGTGTCGGGGCACGTGTCATGGAGATGGCGCACGGGCGCAGTGAAGTGTGTATGGTGCCCGGGGGCACGACATTGTGACAGAGTCTGGGGGCACGGTTGTATCAGCGGCGTGGCGCATGGGCGCTGCGGAATGTGTATGGTGATGGCGCGTGGGCGCCGGCGACGGGGGTCCCGGAGACTGCTCCCGGGTGATGGCGATGAAGGTCGCGGTGACGCCCCGCGGGCGCAGGCGACGGGGGACGCGGAGACGGCGCTCGGGTGATGGGCGACGGGGATCGCGGTGGCGGCGCGCGGGCGCAGGCGCAGGCGACGATGGTCGCAGAGACAACGCTCGGGCGACGAGGAGACGATGCCCGGACGACGGGCGACAAGCTTCTCGAAGTTGGCGCACAGGTGCAGGCGATGGGGGTCGCGGAGATGGCGCCAGGGCGCGGGAGACGGGGGTCGCAGAGACAGTGCCCGGGCGACCGACTACAAGTGTCGCGGAGATGACGGCCGGGCGACGGGCAACAAGCGTCGCGAAGATGACACTCGGGCGACGAGCGTCGCGAAGTCGGCGCTCGGACGTGGGCGCGAGCGACGGATGTCGCAGAGGCACACGACCCCTTGAAGAGAAGTGAAAGTGCTAAGGGAAAGGCCAACCCTTGGGGGAAGGTCAAGGCCAACCCTTGGGGGAAGACCAAGGCCAAGGCCGAACCCCTTGGGCAAGTGCCAAGGCACGGCGACAATCGACATGTGACTGTCGAAGCGCAATGAGGAGTCACGCAAAAATGAGGTTCCTAGTGATGAAGTCACGTAACAAAAGTGAGAAGTGCACGTGACTTGAGAGTGCACATTTTGACTGATTAAAAGCGTTGAATATTGACTGTTACTTGTGCGGACGTGTCGTGCAAAATGGGACCCCCAGTAGGCCTTTGGGTGCGACCAGAGTAGGTTGGGAACAACGTGTCAACCATAATTCCATTATTTCTTAGAGAAATACCTGTTGAGGTCTTACTCAAAAGACCATAATCTATGAAATGATGTAAAGTTAGAAAAAGAAATAATATGAGACCTTTGTCATCGAGATTGAAGAGGATGGAGATGTATTTAATTCACTGTTGGGAGTGAATCCTATTCCCTACAAAATTAAAAGAAAGTAAAGGTTCATGTATGTAACATCCCTTATTAAAGTTGAACTTAAGGAGGATTAGTTAAGTACCTACAGCTTACGTGGACGACGTCCATGGTGACTATTCCAAACAGGCCTTTACTTGATAATCTCTTTAAATGAACATGGCATTGTCTTCTTCCTTTGCTTCATTTAATACTTGTCTGCCGACTATACTGATTTCAGCAAAAGCATTGCCAATTGACAGTGGATCACCTGAAGCCTCGCTTGTTGTTTGCTTCGGGGAAATGCTAATTGATTTCGTCCCAACCACAAATGGGCTGGCATTGGCTGAAGCCCCTTCATTTAAAAAAGCTCCTGGTGGTGCACCTGCTAATGTTGCGGTTGGCATAGCTCGGCTTGGTGGTTCATCCGCTTTTATTGGGAAGGTACCATTTTAGTATGTACTTTTCCTCTCCTGGAGTTGTAAGGGCAGGCTAAAGCACTTAAACCAGCAACGCTATGAATCAGTTAACTACGAAAAAGTGTTCATGAAGGAAGGGATATTAATCAATTTAGTTAGCTTTACTGATCAAGGAAGAAATAAAGAGAGTATGTTCTTTTACATATCATGCCTGTAATGCTTGTTTTCGGTGTTACAATACCACGTTTCGTAGTTATCTTTTGAAGTAATGCGAACAATCGTGGTTAAGGACATAAAACTGACTTCCAAGAGTTTGTGAAATTCATGTAGCTTTATAACATGCAAGTACATCGAGCTGATCTCAAGGAATTTTTGGAGATTATACAGCTGAGAGATGTATACGTAGTGTCCATGGTAGAAGTTTCTGTAGCCTATATTTAGAAACAAATTCAATTGATCAAAGGCCATGATGATAAAACTTTTAACTTCTGATTGTGGTGGATGCTAAACTGCTTTTGCTGGAAAAATTAGTTTTAGAGTTGGGAACTGGCTTCTTATTACGAACGCTGTACTGCAGATTTGAAGACTAGCCTTTTTCTGATTTTGAGACATCATTCTTGTTAAACCCTTCATCAGCAACCTTGTGTTAAAGTATAGTGTAGCAATTCATATGAAATTCGTTTTTCATGGCTAGTCATAATCCCAAATCATGTAAGATATGATCCAATTTTTAATTGACACATTATTTGTGTCTTTTTTTATATTTTGGGAGATAGATAAGAATAAGTTTTCTCATGTATTATTTCCTTAGATGGGTCATGTTTCATGCACAGGTCGGTGAAGACGAATTTGGTTACATGCTTGCTGATATTTTAAAGGAGAACAATGTAAACAACGAAGGCATGCGCTTTGATCCTGGTGCCCGAACTGCTTTAGCGTTTGTAACGCTGAGAAAGGATGGGGAACGTGAATTTATGTTCTATCGTAACCCTAGTGCCGATATGCTGCTTCAAGAAGCTGAACTTGATTTCGATTTAATTAGGAAGGTTTGTGAGGACTGTTATTGTGTGATTTTATGTTTTATCGTAACCCTAGTGAGGATGTGCTGCTTCAAGAAGCTGAACTTGATTTCGATTTAGTTAGGAAGGTCTGTGAAGACTGTTGTTGTGATGGTTGAGTGGACTGTTGAACGATAGTTAAGTAAAACAAAAACTAGTGACGAGAAGTGAAAGATAATCTGAATGAAAATAGTCTGACAAGCAGGTCTCTTTGCTAAGATTTAATATAGAGATTGGTTTTTTTTGGTACACAAGACATAAGTTCTTTACTATACAGTTTTGTGAGTTATCGTTTAGTTTTTACTGATTTCTTATATCCAGCTATTTGTTGTTTCCTGTGGCAGGCAAAGATTTTTCATTATGGTTCCATAAGTTTGATTACAGAACCATGCAAGTCAGCACACTATGCTGCCGCAAAAGCTGCAAAGGATGCTGGCGTGCTTTTGTCTTACGATCCCAATCTAAGGCTTCCGTTGTGGCCATCTGCAGAGAGTGCTAGAGAAGGAATCCTGAGCATATGGGAGACTGCTGATATCATCAAGGTAGTTCTCGTTTATAATGAGCATTTGCCGATCCCTGGCCTCAAGATGCTTTTTGTGATCCTTTTGGTGGAAAACAGATCTGGAATTGAATGCAGACACATAAATATAACAAACCATCTCTTACTAATTTTACTAAAATGTTAACTTTCAGATAAGTGAAGAGGAGATTTCTTTTTTGACAAATGGAGAAGATCCATATGATGACTCTGTTGTTCGTAAATTATACCATCCAAATCTGAAGTTGCTCCTTGTCACTGAAGGCCCAGATGGTTGCAGGTACTATACCAAGGTAAGCCCTGAAATTTCAATGTCAATACTATGCTATAATAGAGGCATGCATCTGTGCCAGTGTTTGCCGTTTTCTTTTTTTCACTTTCAGTCCTTTTTGATAGGTAGGATACTTTTGCTGCAACTACCAGAGACCATGGTTCAACTACCATAGACCATGGTTTATCTAGCTTTCTGGCATTCCTCTCTCTTTTCGAGTCAAATGATATGTCCCATCTCCTCTTTCAACTCCTCCGTTTAGCTAGTTTGTTAGCAACTACGCAAGGAAATATAGCTAATTTTGGAAGCCGAGTTTCAAATGGAAAAGACATTTTACGAAATGCATGAAAAAGTTTGCTGTAGTGCTATGAATTTGAACCAAGGGGCACAATATTTTCAAAACTTCAGAGTGAACTACCCAACAATGGTGGATTCAGCTTAAGAAAGCATCAAGCAAATGAGCTTCGACCATTTAGTGTAAACGAGCTCCAACCAGTTACCCTGGTCCATAGAGGAGAGGATTAAAAACTGCCTAATTATTTAGGATTTCTTCGAACTTCCTTGTGGTTCTGGTCCCTTGAAGCTTGGGGCAAATATATTTGGAGATGAGTTCTCTTTGCTTTTACCTGAACCTGCATGGCGATCCTTCAAAAACACCTTCTTGTTCTTGTTTCTTGAACCAATAATTAGAAATATATGAAAATGAATTATCTATCCTCCAACTGGTTATGATCAAATTGCATTTCTGAGAAGTCCTCTCTTCTCTTTATGGTTTTTAATGTTTATGGTGATTAATCAACAAAACTCTATTCGCTATTTGCGGGGGTTTTGTTGGAAGTCCTGTTTATGGTCACCTTGTAGTTGTAGAATGATTGCATCCGATTATTTGGGGGAAATGTATTATAACCTATGTTTTATGGACTCTTCGGTTTGCATGAAGTACCCGTGTCGGACACTCGACACTTAGATATGGGTATGGACACATCTTATAGGATATGATGACATTATCCATATTATATATAGTTTTTTGTTTAATTAGTTATTGCTTTGAGAGGAGACAAGTTGTCAATTAAAACCAAATGCATACACGAAACACTTTTTTACCTTCGGAATAACTAAAAAGCAAAAATAAATATGAACATTTTGCTATGTCCCCGTGTCTTGCGTTTTTAAAATTGGAGCAGTCCGACATTTGGACACGTATCCGATCCGGACACTCGTACCGAGTCCATGCAACATAGATTATAACCATTTATAGTAAGCTTTTTGTACCCGGTGAAGCCAATTGTTAGAACTCCTTTTTTCAGATAACAGGCCAAATTGTTCCTTACTCACATGCAGAGTATTAGAATTTCCTTTCGTCTTCTGTTTCACAGGAGTTCAGTGGGAGGGTTGAAGGTTTAAAGGTGGATCCTGTAGACACCACTGGTGCTGGGGATGCGTTTGTAGCTGGAATATTATCACGACTAGCTGCTGATGGTTCGTTGCTTCAGGTATACAGTGTCAGCAATGCAAGATAATGCATTCATTTTTGAGTCTTTTGACCACCTTCAATACAATGAGTAACGTGTCTTCCTCTTCTCTATGCTGAAGTCATTTGCATGTCCCAGTGATAGCTTAAATTTCTCAAGTTTACTTGTATATTTTGTAAATTTCCCCACGTAGTAGATTTTTTATGTGATCGGAGCTTGTAATTTTGGGCTCTCATATCCTGCTCTTTGTAGGAGGAGGACCGACTAATAGATGCATTAAAATTCGCAAATGCTTGTGGTGCATTGACTGTGACGGAGAGGGGTGCGATCCCAGCTCTGCCAACTACGGAAGCCGTGCTGAATGCGCTGCTGAAGACAGTAGCATAGGTTTTTCCCCTAAATTAATGACCATCCTTCATGTTCCTCTCCATTTTTCTGATGAACGAAGATATTAAGCATTCAGTTGCCCAATTTATGTAGCATAAAATTAGTGTATCCTATTCAGTTAATAAAGCATGGTGGCGTAATTTATATCTATATCTATCTATATAATAAGCGAAGCGAAAAAGACATTGACAGTTTCTTTACACGTCATCGCTTCTTTATATGACGCGTCATTCTATATAAGTAAGTCTTATTTAATTTAAAAGTAATTTTAATTATTCTAAAACTCAACCTAATCATCATACTAATCTATTAAGACTTCTTTTTGACAATTATATCTTTAAAATTCAAAAACTGATTCTAATCATTCTAAAACTCAACTTAATCATTGTTCTAACTTATTATGACTTAATATTGACTATTGCATATTCAAAACTACTCTCTAATATGAATATAAAAACTCATATATATATATATATATATATATATATATATATATATATATATATATATATATATATATATATATATATATATATATATAATACTTTTGATTTAAAAGAAAATTTAATTTAAAAACTAATTCTAATCATTCTAAAACTCTACCTAATCAATATACTAATCTATTATGAATTTATTTTGGCAATAATGTCCTTAAATACGTCATCGCTTCTTTATATGACACGTCATCAAATTCTTATTTTAAGGTTAATTAAATTCTATATAAGCAAGTCTTATTTAATTTAAAAGTAATTTTAATTATTCTAAAACTCAACCTAATCAACATACTAATCTATTAAGACTTCTTTTTGAAAATTATGTCCTTAAAATTCAAAAATTAATTCTAATCATTCTAAAACTCAACCTAATCATTGTTCTAACTTATAAGAACTTAATATTGACTATTGCATCTTCAAAGTTACTATCTAATATGAATATAAAACTTTACCTAATAAATATACTAATCTATTAAGAATTTATTTTGACAATTATGTCATTAAAAATATTTTGTAATATGAAAATTAAAATCCAAGGACCTAGAAAATAATTTATGAGATTTAGAATAAAAACGTGAACTAATAATTAATTTAAAATATGAAAAGATTCTTATTTTAATATCTAATTAATTTTGCAAGAGTAATTATTTTTATATCTAATTAATTATGTTTATATCTAATTGTAGGATTTTCTGTAAGCATTATGTAATTCGCAAACTGACTCTAATCATTCTAAAACTCAACCTAATCATTATACTGACTTATTAGGACTTAATATTTATTATTGTATCTTCAAACCACTCTCTAATATAAATAAATATATATATATATATATATATATATATATATATATATATATATATATATATATATATATATATATATATATATATATATATACACACACACACACTTATAAGAGAAAATTAATGTTACAATTAAGATTAAACAACTTATCAGACTTAAAAAAATGATTTAACAATTTTATTTGAATTTTGATAGGTACCTTATTTTTAAATTTGATTAATTCCGCAAGAATAATATTGAGGGTTGTATAATATAAAAATTAATTGTAAACATTTTAGAACTCAACTAAATCAATATACTAACTTTTTTTTACTTAATTTTGACTATTATATTCTTAAAATCACTCTTTAATATCAAAAAAATGAAAATAAGATATTAGAAGAAAGGAAAAATGACGTTCTAATTAAGTTAAATGTAGTATCATTATTTATATATATATATATATATATATATATATATATATATATATATATAAAAGATAGTCGTCGTAAAAAATGATTAGTGTGATATATATAGATTTAATAAACGAATTATAAGTCATCATTTTTAAATAATACCTCAGACCACCAAACTGGTTATATTCCATATGTAAGAATTTTGAAAACAAATCAAATGTGAGATTTTAAAAAAAAAATTGATAAAGTTCATATACTCTTAGTATATCTGAGAAAATATATCCCTTAAAATGAATTTGTTTTAAGTAATCTTACAAAGCTTATCATAATCGACTATAGACTAACTCTTTATTTTTAATAGGACCGTCATAACCCAATAAAAATTTATTATTTTTATAGTTGATTAAGTTTATATGAACGTCAAGACTAATTAGTAGATATTAGACTAATTATAAGTTTTAAAACTTAATTTTGACTATAATAGAGTCGATCATAACTACGGGTGGTCGTTGCTGTGTGCTTTCAATAGAGTTGTCAGAAGGGCCGGGCGGCCTGCGGGCTGGCCTGGCCCGGCCCCTTTTCGGCCCGGGTCAGCCCGGCCCTTTTTTGGGCCTAGACTGGCCCTAACCCTAAGGACTTGGGCCAGAACCGAGCCTAATTTTTTGAGAAACAGGCTCGGGCCCGGCCCTAAAATGGCCCGTTTTAGGCCCGGTCCTAAAAATGGCCCAGTTTTGACCCGGCCCGGCGCGGCCCTCTTTTGGCCCGAAAAATGGCCCCCTTTTGACCTTAAGGTTGGCCCTATTTCTGGCCCCTTTTTTGGCCCTACACACAGGCCATCTTTTGGCTCAGTATTATTGTATACACACATTATTATATATAAGTGTGCGTGTCCAACGATAATCGAATGAGCAATGAGTCTGAACATGAATTATGATGATCGTTCTTCCTTGGTGCAATAATCAAAGATATGTTTGACGTAAAATAAGAATTAAATTACAAATATTACAATCGAACCGTGAGAAATCATGAGCCTCCTTGAAGAGGCCTCGACGGTCTTGGATGAGCCGAACTTATTTGTCAATAAATACCAAACCGACTAATTTTACCCTCTTACATATAAATTAGTATTGGCATCGTGCGTAAAAAAATAACTGTTAAAATATATATAAAAAGTTAGTATTTATTTTATTAAATAATAATAACAAAATAGATAGTAAAATAATAATAATATTATTTTGAATAACAAAAAAATTGGGCCCGGGTCCGGCCCTAGATGTTGGTCCTTGGGCTTGGGCTGGGCCGGCCCATTTGACACCTCTAGCTTTCAATAACAATTATATGAACTAATCTCCACCCTATAACTATTAACATAACATAAGATATTTGCTAAATTTTACTAGTTAATTGTGGTCAACAAGCATAACCTGAAAAACCTCATTGTAGTCAATATCATATACCGAAAAAGCTCTCTGATACGAAATAATCACATGTAAAACAAAATTTACTTAAGAGATTTCTGTTTGACAAATTTTTTTTTTTTTGGTTTTAAGTTTTTAAAAAATAAATAAATAAAGAGCAGTTAAAATTTTTTTTTTTTACAAAAACAAATGGGTGTTTGATAACCAAAAAAAAATTTGAGATTTTTTTGGGTGTTTGATAACCCTGTTTTTTTTTTGTGGTGGTTTGCGGTGGAGGTGGTCGACGGTGGTGGTTGGTGGTGGTCGCCAGCGGTGGCCGTCGGCGGTGGTCGTCAAAGGTTACCGCCGATCGCGGTAGTCGCCAGTGGTGGTCGCCGGAGGTGGCTGCCAGCGGTGGGAGGGGGTGGTGGTGGTGGTCTAAAAAAAAAACCAACACTGAAAAAAAAACTCATTTTTGGAGTTTAAAAACTGATTTTTTAAAATGAAGGGGAAAAAACAATGGTTACCAAACGCTCTTATTTTTTTTTTCAGTTTCTAAAACTGAAAAAAAAAAGCTCTGTCAAACGGGGCCTTAATAAGAATTAGAAATTTTTTAAAAAAAGAATCACATATGAGATTTATAATAGAAGAATAAATTATTAACTATTTAAAAAAAATAACATTTACTATTAACACCTTATAACATTTCAAAATAAATCTAGGAATGTTTTTCTTATACACTAAACTTTCACATGAAAAAAGGTAATAGCAAAATTTTGTTTATCTTTTAACTAAGAAATAAGGTGTAAAGCGTAAACAAGCAAACGGGGCTATAGATCAATAGATGTTATCCTAAATCTAGCCTAATTAATTTACAAAGGTTCTACACAATATAATATATAAAACATGAATTGGGAAATAAACTTTGTTCGGAAGAAAAATTAAGCGAATTCTTTTTTATGGTGTCCTTATTTTACTATTAACTCAATTTTAAGCATTTAAAGTTCTAAATCAGTAATATATCAATTTTTTAAGACTTTATTTCAATTATATTCATTAAAGAAACTCTCTCTCTCTCTCTCTCTCTCTCTCTCTATATATAAATATATATATATATATACATATATGTTTATATATACGTATAGACGTAGATATACACATACATATACACATATATGTACATTTTCAATATACTTATCTACTGAGACTCAGTAGTCATATTAAGTCCTAATGTTATACCCATGAAATAGATATTAACTGATCAAGAGATATAGACCTCATTCCAAGATAATATTGAAGTTTAGCAGCACTTTTTTATTTGAATAGAGTGTTGTAAATTTTGTTTCACATTGAATACTTAATGTTATGATAAATGATGATTTGTTGCATGAAGAAGCTATTGTAGAATTTAATTTTAAAGTTACGTATAAAACAAAACAAAGTTAGCATGGTTAATTCAAATTTCAACTAGATTATCAACCCTGGTAAATTTAAAGATGAAGTTGAGTTGATAAATATGTTAGGTAAAATTTTTGGTCAATGATTTCCTTATTCTAAGGTTTTGAGCTATCCTATTCAGTCGCATTGATTAAATGTAGAAAAATTATAATATGCAAGTTCCACATAAGATTTATTTTAAAAATATTATAAATTTAAAGCCTTAAGCATGTGAGCATGAATTAAATTCAACTAATTTTATGCTGAAATTTTTTTTGAACAAATATTTTTCTATGGCATTTTTATCGTGAGTAATTAAACTCTTAAACATTCTAAATTTTGCATTAGCTATATACTAATATATTATTATTTTAAGTTAACCTTAACAATTAACGATATTTTTTGGGTGAGACCACATGACCAACAAATCTAAAGGTATGCAAATATTATTATAGATGTGATACGGATGTTACAATATAACACAATTTATTGTAACTATAAGCCATTGTGCGAATTCAATAGCAAGTGATTGATTAACGCTTGCATTATGATATTAGACTAATTATCATTTCCAAACTCATTGTCGTTATAGGTATAACCTAACATACTTTGGTATATAAAGGTTGTATTATGTTGTTTAATATCATTCATGAGAAAGTATCATTAAATATACTAAGCAGATATAAGACCTATAACAAATAGTAGTCATAAAAGATGTGAAAAATAATGTTAATACTCCAAAATCAGGACACGTCATCTTAATCAATTGTACGTTCTCATTAGTTAGCAACTTACAAGAATTAAAAACAAAAAGTGCACACACACACACACATTGGATATTATGTGATCGTTCTGTTAAATTTTTTTTTGTAAAAAGCAATAACTTATTTGAAAGTGATAAGGTGTACGCATATGTCCTGTTAAATTTGAAATGCAACTTTATTTCTTTTAAATTTTTACTTAATTGTTTTAATAACATATAAAACATGTATATATATATATATATATATATATATATATATATATATATATATATATATATCACCCCTTAAAAACCCTCTGAAGTTCAAAAGGGTTAAATGATAGCGTAATCGTCTTTAATTACATCTGCAATAGTATTTGCTATTTATTACAAGCATGACTATTCTTCTACTTCAAGTGTTAAATCAATATTCATTTGAAATACTATTTAATAACTTAAAACAAAAGCTTAAAGAAGGCAAGTAAATAAACATATGCATTCAAATATCTCATAATAATTACATGCAGCTAATCAAATAAAAAATACTATTTAATAATCGAAAGTTAGTAGTCATAATATAAGTGAATTTATTGTTTAATATTTTACTTAAGTTAGTCGTAATTAATTTAGGTATTAAAGTTATTATTTGTAGCCAAATAAAATATTTTTTTATGAAGTTAATATTTTTTTTTCTCTCACGATATGTAGTACTTATTTATATGTATTTTAAAAGCTTATGACATACAGTATTTTATAAACAGGTCCGAGCTTAGCTCAGATTATCATAAAAATAATGCAGCTTATGTGGCAGCCTCTTGTAAATATTTACGCTATTCCAAGTTTTCCCAAACGAATTGCAATATACATCAGTTTTTTGTGACAAATATTCTATTTATAGAAGGCCAAATGGCATATGGTGCATCAACTAAGGTTCACATATTCTTCAGGTCGAGGGGGCCAGTTCTTTTGCGTCGAATAACAGTTGAGAGACTTAGCTTGATTCACTAGTGACCCCTGTTCAACCCGAGTGTAAAGGACAACCGTACATTTCTTGTGCCTCACCTCCTTATAAGCTGATCTCTTCCGTTTCTCATAATTTCAATCTGGCTCAACAAATTCGATAATGGCTGATGATCCACAAGACAAGGCCGAGTGCGAGCGAATCTTCAAGCGATTCGATTCCGACGGTGACGGAAAAATCTCAGCTTCAGAGCTCGGAAACGCCTTGAAAACACTCGGCCCTCTTACGGCCGACGAGATCAAGCTCCTAATGGCTGAAATTGACGCGGATGGCGATGGCTTCATTTCTTTCCAGGAATTCGCGGATTTCCACCGTGCCAACAGGGGTTTAATGAAGGATGTTGCTAAGATTTTCTAAGCCTACTCTGATGTCTCTCCCTATGTTGTAACTTCAATCTGTAACAGAGTTGCTATACGTATACCCCACAAAATCTGGAAACGTCTGCATGCTATAGCTATTAAGTTTGTTGTCAACGAATGATTTCTTGTGGTCTGTTACTTGTGAGTTTGTGTTGCTACTTGCTACCCCATATGCCTCCACGATGGCTTCTTTTCTGTACACATTTTCTTTTTCATGATCTTTGTATACGGTTAAGTTGGTCGGTGGTGTAGATGTCAAGAATCAATGCCTTCTTGTTCACCTAAATCAGGTTTCATGATTTACAGTACTCGGGGAGCCACCTTGACCGAGAAATCCAAAAAATGTCTGCCCTTCTCTGGAGGATTTGGTGAACTATATCAGAATTTCGATAGTTGTTCATTTCTTTAAATGTTTTTGATCTCTTTCTCGCTGTCGCCTTCTCCAATTTAGACTGTTGCCATCGAAAGTCGATTGAGACGCTTAAAGTATGAAAATCGGTACACAGGGCTAGAAGATGAGGATCTTTTGTGGGGAAAATTAGACAAGAAAAGGGAACAGGAAACAACAATTACATAAGAGTACCGAGAGAAAGGAGCTTGAAACATAAACCAAGAAACTCTTGAACTGATATTCAAATAACCAAATCTGCAAACTCATTTTGGTGAACTACAAATGAAGCTGGCAAAAGAAAATTTGCGCCTTACTACCCTCGGGAAAGCTAAGACAAGAACATGCAGATATGCACAGACACAATGGCTAATCAGACTACACACATCTATATACAATTCCAAGCAAGAGCTTATCAGTTCTACATCTCAGAATTTTCCCTTCAAGCAGGAAAATAAAATTGGTTATCTATTTCAATTTTTTTTTTAACTGTTGTGTTGGTATGGCAGGGGATCCAGTGTCTTCCTTGTTTCATCGACCGTAGAGGTGATCATCGTCCTCAAACTCTGAAACTCCCAACATTGCCAAAGCTAAATGACTTTTCATTTCGCTTCTTGTTCGTTGCAGCTGAGGGTAACAATCAGTAACGCAATTATTACCAGGGAAACCAGACCTCTTCCTGATAGAGCAGTCAGGTTCTACTCCCGTCAGTGTTGCAGTAATTTCATCAATGCTAGGTCTTCGGGCTTCTTCACTGTTTATACAGGCAGCTGCAGCTTGAACCATCCGGGCTATCTGTTTGGTGTTCTTCTGACTGCACTTTACCCTAGGATCAAGCAATTCTTCAATTGCTCCCTGCTGCAATAGTGGCTTTGCCTGTAACAAAAGCACTTGTCTTTTAATGTACTTCTATATAAATTCATCAAGCAGTAATCTAAAGGCAACTAGAGGCCCCCCAACCCACTCCAACCAAACCCCACATCTTTTCTCCTCTGTCACATGGCATGTTGCCTGCATCACGTGGAAGATTAATTGATCTGTTTTCTTTGAACCACAATTTATAAGGTCCACTAATTTCCCTGAAAGAGAAGGTTCACAATGAAGTAGAGTTTAGCTGAGCAGCATGTTGCTGGTTCAGCCGGTCACCATCAACAAAATTTGGTGCTCTTTGTCAGTTTCCTAGGGTATTATAATTATAATGACAAGAATCTTGCATCCATATAGGGAATACATATGATTTTATGACCATATAGTTCTATTGATACGAGGGCCAAGGGGTTTAGAAAAGAAGATTTAGGATGGTCTCTCTGCCAACATGACGCGCCAAAGGTCCAGCAAAAGAGCGATAGGTATAAAGGAAATATGGATCGTGCGTCTACCAAGTAACATAATAAAGAAGAGTCATTAGCGATGTTGAAGGCAATCAAAAACTGGGAAAGGTGATGACTCACTCGTTCCCCTGTCCTAATGTTCAAAGTTAGTTGAACCTGAAACCTAGAGACCAAATATTTAATAACCAGGAATGGAGCAACTATGCTCAAAAAGCAGGCAAGGAAGATGGTTTCAAGAAGAGGGAGGATGGGAGGGAGGACCTCTATTGCAATGCACGGTCTTATCATTATGGCTCCATGATACTCGACTCCAATCAAGGGAAACGGTGATACTAGCACTGGCAGCATTAGGATTATACTAGCAACAAGAATAAGTTCACTATTATAGCATGCCAATGCGTAAAAATATAACAACGAAACCAACAGATTTTAGCTATAAAATACCCATTTTTCTTCATGGGATGCCAAAAGTTGGACCACTTTGCCCATCAGAGAATGCATGAATTTAAAGTAGAGTTAGCAGAAAATGAAAAGTAACCTACCCACAAAACCAGGTTCTCGTCTCCTGGTCCTCGTTTTGCTTCAATTGGCTTACGGCCAGTTATGAGTTCCAAGAGAACCACCCCAAAAGCATAAACATCAGTTTTATCTGATACTTTCCCATGCTGGAAATATTCAGGGGCCAGATACCTGCACATTTAGTTCAAATTATGACATATTTAGTACATTGAAGGAAACTGCAAATCTCCTTCGAAAATAAAGAACTTTTCTATACCCAAATGTTCCTTTCACAGTTTTGCAAAGAAAAGGGATCGAAGGTGCAGGAGTCCATGTAGCTAATCCAAAGTCACATAGCTGCAACGTCATTGAAAATATTAATAGAACAGACACAGCTGGCCACGACATGCATTCAATGAGAAAGAAGAAATCCCTTTCTCACCTTAGGTGTTTTCTTGGATGAGAGAAGAATGTTTGAAGGCTTAATGTCTCTGTGAACTACACATCTTTCGGTTCCATTATGTAAATATCCGATTGCCTCCACAATTCCTAAAGCAACCTTGTACCTCACAGACCATGAAAGTAATGAACCACGGTTCACACCCCTCTTCTTTTCTGCAAACGGGTAATTCTTCAGCCACTGAATCTCTATCAAGAAGATCAAATCATAGTCTCTAATTAAAGGAATAAAGAAAAACGATCATACCGTGCAAAAACCGCTCTAAACTTCCACCTGATACGTACTTGTATACCAAAAACAAACCCTTATCGGGATCAATACAAAAACCCACAAGAGGAACAATGTTGGGGTTATGCAGAGAACTAGCAATCATCAACTCCCTACAAAATGCCTTGGAAGACTCTTTATCTTCCTTATCCAGCTGCTTAATAGCCACTGTTGTCCTCAAAATTCCCACCCTTCCTCTAAATACACAGCTCAATGCACCTCTTCCCAAAACTCTGCCTACCCATTTCAACCAAATCAGTTACCATCACATACAGTCAATTTCAACGAAAATTGTTCCAATAGAAACTCACCCTGAAATACATAAGGTCACCACACTCAACACTCGGACACGAAATTTGAAACAATTATGGTGACACACACGTACACATAAACGAAATTAGCAAGTAGAATGATCTATAAAACGCGCGCGCGCGCGCACAAGCAGACAGTAAAAGAAAAACTCAATTGAGTACCTTTGGAGAAATTTCGGGTGGCAGAAAGAATTTCCCCATAGCTGAACCTAATCAAGGAATGTACCACAGGAGAGATACTCCTCTCCAGTGACTCGATTCTCCGCCACTTTAGTTCTTTAGATCTTGACTCAGTGAACCCATTGTCCAAATTTACCATCAAAACAGTTGCAGAAGAAGACCCGTTACCCACATTCATTGACTCAAGCTCAACTTGGGTGCAAAAGCTGAACCTGAATGATGAATGAACTGATTGGGGGTCCGCACTCGTCAATTCGCCACCACCGCACCCACCAGACTCAGCCAGCAACCAGGCCTTGTTGTGCTCTGAGCTGCTCCCACCCTTCACTCTACTCCTCTCATCTTCCTCGCCGGAGGCTTGCCGCCGGCGAAGTGGGACAAAACAAGAAAGCCCATATTCCCAAATCATCTTTTGAAGCAGATTCTTAAACTTTACTTCCTCACAAGGCTCCCCAGTGTTAGTGCAGGCACTTCTTGGAAAACCAATTTTGAAGTGGATCTCTATAAAGAGTTACACAGAAACCAAGACACTAGAAAAAGGGAAGGGAGAGAAAAAGAGAAAAGGTGGAGAGAGAAAAAGTTGGGAGCTTTGCTTGAACCTGGGGGAGAGAATTCTTGGAGAGGACCAGTTTGTGTGTGTTTGTGCGCGCATAATTTTTACATGGATTATGCTAATTCAGTAATGGGACAAGGTGAGGATGTTAAAGGGAGATGGTCCCTAAACCAAGAGGAGATCCGGAATGAATGCATGGGGTGAGAGTTAATAATGGCTTTATTATAAGGATGAAGAAATGCGTGAATGTGGTGGGAGGGAAAGAGAGATTCTTGGTGTTTAGGCTGAACAAGACAACCAGAACCCACTGGGGTACGGTTCTGGCATAATTTTGGATGCTGAGAATATTAAATGGAGGGGGGCCAACCATGAAGCTTTTGCTAGTTGGGGGAAAGGGGAAGTTTGGGAGGAGTAGAGGGCTTTCATATATAATTAAAAGGGTGATTAATGCCCAATTGGTGTGTAGTTTGGTAACCCAACATAACCAGTGCTCTCACACCCAAGCTGGGCCTGCTTAGTCATCGTTTCTAACTTCCAAGAAATTTTGTTTATGCCAAAATGGAATATCTTTCCTTTTCTTGATCTAGTTGACGATGGAAAGAGAGGTAATTAGTTGTAGCGACGTGGTAATGCATGACTCTAAACACTGTCTCAGTGTAAGAAATTGGTATTTTGTTTGCCCTATTTTGATAGGACGATGATACTTTCCAAAAGTACTACTGCAAATGGCAAAGAGTAATCAAATTATGAGGCACTTGTGTTTGTGTTTGCATCTGTCTGGGATAACTCAGAGTCAAGCTTTTTAAGTTTCAAGCTTGTCATCATCTCTCAGTCTAAGTTGTTGGGGGTTGATTCCACCCCAAAATAGATATTTAAACTGATATTTGTCACTCTTGTAGAGCATTATCCAAGTTGTATGGACTCCTAAGAAAGATTGAAACCATTTACAGAACATCCAGTAAATTGTGTGTAAGTAGCCATAGAATTTACATATAGGAAATGTTGTTTCCATCCATTTATAAGCTTTTCCATTCTATTTATCTCGCTAAAAACATTTTCAGTAGAAAGTATCAATCTTTTAGTGACAAACTAGAAAGTGGATTAACGTGTTAGGAAATGAAATTATCCTCCCCTTTTACTTACTATATTGGATAAAAATGATGTCCGCATCCTTATCATCTTTTGTTTTAAATTAAGGTCTAAGACGGCGGTATTAAAATTGGCATTTTTCACTTTATAACAACTCTGAATGGCTCTAGTGAACAACAACGACGCCAAATTGCTCCATCAGATTCGTGGACCACTATAATATTTCTCCCAAGTCTAATTGGTTTCAATGTTGCATGCATGTCCTCAAACTAAGATTCATACTCGTAGAGATTTTATTCATATAAAATACTACTAATTTAAGAAAATTTTTACGTACATCATACATATTCGATAGTTAGTATCTACGAACATGGTTACAATCACAGATTGCAACACCCTTTAGAGCGTGTTTGAGATTTATTAAAAAAAGTAGATTCAACTTAAATCTTAATCAGTTTTCAAAATCTGATTTAATCAGAATCAATTTGTTATTTGGTAAAAGTAGTTGTAAACTAGATTAAATCTATAAAAAGTGTTTGGATAAAAAGTACTTAAATCAGTTTTACTATGACAAAATGACCATAGAGGACACTCAATAAACAATTTTCTAATATCCAAGCAACTTTAACATAACTTTTATTCGTAAATAACTATAAAATAGAAGAAAAGATTACAGGATAAGAAGATAGAAAAACTTACAGAAAATAGTGTGGAAGAAGAAAACGGTTGTATCCCTCTGTGCCTTAGCTGTAGGAGAAGAGTAGTAATAAGAGAATGGATAAACTCCAAAAACTATCTAATTAATTAAGGGGTATGAGAGGTCTTTTTTTAAAAAAAAATATATGAGGATAGGATGGTAAATTAGAAGGTCAAACCTGATTATGAAAAAAGTGATTATTTCATAATCCTCACTTTTGAGGATTATGGATTAAATCAGTTTTTAATTTTTGGAGATGGATTAAATTTCTTAATCTATTTTGCCAAACACCCACAAACCTGATTTAATTTGATCATCTCATAATCAATCCCAAACACCCTCTTAATAGGATATATGTAATTAGTGGATATGTTTTGCGACACTTCTTGTAACATGAATAAATATAATATTTCACAAAATATCTACCCACGATGTTCTCTATTGTTTTCAATACACTTTATGTCACTAAAAGGCCGCATCTATGAGATAAACTACAGCCTAGAGATAAAACGGACTTTGGGCGGAGATAAACTTATATATTCAGCTAAGGTCTCATATCAACTACACGGAGATTAATATCTTTTTCGTGAACATACTTTTAAACTATACACTGCATACCGATTACGAACGACTAAGACGCTCATTATTAAATTTTGAAGTACGATGACACAATCATTATGCACTGCTCAAGCCAAAGTATGCAAAAAGTCTAAATTGAGCTGTTCTTCATCGTAATAATAATGATCCGGAGGGGACCCTGATTGGAACACCCCCACAGCAGTCTTATTAGTTCGTGGTATCAAAAGGGACAGGTTGGTTGTAGCCTTCTAATCCTAATTTTGATTTGTGGCAAATGATGATTTATGAACTCGAATAATAATTACACGAATCTCGACCTTGCACGTGTGTCAAATGTCGGTACATTGTCACGTCCTACCTGGATTAAGTGTTTATTAAGAACTTGATCATTGCAAGAAATATATACTTTCTGTCCCCATTAAAAGGATTCTTTCCTAATTCTTAATTCTTCTAGTTTTTATGTAAGCTCTTCAAATTGGTAAAGTCCAACAACATTAGGAAACATTAGTGAAGCAGTGGTCTCCCGCAGTTTCTATGTTGTCTCCTGCAAAACATTAGTGAATCATAAGATATGATTCAACCAAAACAAAATCGCATTTAACAAACGAGTCTGCAAAATATTAACAAGATTATAACCGTCAATAGATCGGCTCAAAAAATTAAAATGCTAATTGAAAACCTTGCCGACGACATATAGAACCGGAGACTACCAAGGGTGTGGGTAGAGAAAGCAGATCGAGCGACGGTAAATCTTTCACCTACAAACTATATCTCTCGATTAAGAGGAACAAGCAACAATGAAAACTCGTGCAAAGAGATCAAAACTTCAATCAAGAGAGAGACACGTAAAGCTGTTGTTAGAGTAATTAAAATAGATATCAAGATCCAAGGATGAATAGTGATTAAGGATGTGAGGATGGGAGAGACACAGACGATGGGGAGTCTCTCACCAAAAGAGAGGCACCCCAAGCTAGAAAACTAGGCTTTTTCTCGGGAAAGAAAGCCAAAGGGAGTGAAAAAAAAAGAAAAAGAAGAAGTAAATGGTATTAACAGCGGTCAATGTTTCTTTTTTATTTTTCGGTTGCTTATACCATATATGTCTATTTTGCAAAATGGATTTACAAACATGAGCCTTGAGAAATTGCTACAAACAATAATCACAGATCAGGAACTTCTGTTGTACAGTAGAGGTGTTGTACCAAAAAATGCCGTATATATGTTTTAGCGACAAAAAATTATCATTATAAATTTCAGAAACAGTAACAAAATACTTTCAATGACAATCTTTTGTTATTAAATGTTGTACAGCATATTTGTTGTACAACAGAGAATTTTGATCAAATAATCACACTACAAATATTTAAGGGAATTGTTATTTTCTAGTCCACTTTGGGCTTTTTTTTAATTAGTCTTGCTGTGGAAGCAAAAATAACTTTTATCTAACTTTTATCAAAGTAATGCATACTTTGAAGTGGTATTATTGTGTGGAATGGTACTATTGATGCAATAGTATCTTGTTTTGATACAAGTGATTTTGCACCAGAGTTTGTCATTTTCTTTTACAAAAACTTGCCTCCTTAAACGTTAAATCTATTACAAATTAGGATTAAGTTTGATTTTCTTCCTCATATTTTGCCTTTACTAAAATTTAGTTTATATACTCTTAAATCTTTGAAACTTGTCCATGTACTATACCATATTACCATTTTATTTCCTTTCTTTGTTTTTATGTTAAATTGAGGGATATATTGGTTATTTCATGTCTTTAAGAAAAAATAAAAAGATGGCACATGACATCTTTGCTGTTGTCCATCACGCCATCACTGCCTCACACCCCTTCCCGTATTTACATATAACGTACCAGTAAAAAAATACAAGCCGTTATGTACCACATTTACCTTTTTCCAGTACAGTAATTATTTACATTTCGTATCAGTCAAAAAAGCTCTATACTTGTTGTACCGGCTGGTACATGTGATATTGTACAAGATCATATGTTTTGTACGAATTTTTAAGAAATGTATAGTTACAAAGTTTGTTGTGGATTTAATAATTTAACTATATAAAGACTAAATAGTTGTGAACCTTAGTTTCCATTTTATCGTTCAAAGGCCTCTGTAGCCTCTTCCAAGTTCTTATTTGCCCCTCTTCATGACAAATTTTATCATAATTTTCATAATCCATCATGGTAAGTTTTCACGCTCTTCGATCTTGATTGCAATTTTCAATCTCTTTTTACTTTTCCTTTAGCTTTTCATCAAATCCTTTCATCTGTATCACACACACAACTCTATAAATGGCCACCAATGAGATAGTTGGAAATGTGAATAATTCAATTAAATAAGTTATTTGTTCCTGATGCCGATGCATAACCACTGCATAAGAACAAATAATTATTTCTAGAACAGCCAGCTTTACTGGACTATAAATGCTAGACAATTCGACTGTCACGTATTTTCCTAAGTTTTGCCAAATAATTGATGAAAAATTCGAACTGCTACCGCTATCGGTATGTACCATTTTACGGAGAAACCGGTACGTACTCCAGTATAATATCTATAACTTTACCCTATTCCGGCCATCACTGCCTCCACACTTACTGTTGTCTTTTTAAGAGAAAACAATTTATTGGGATAAATTGTTGAAGGTTTTAGTTTAATTGTGGTCTTAAGTTTAGAGATTCAGGTAACAAACCATGTATATTCACACGGGATATCAACAAGTGTAACTACAAAATCTTGATCGCAACGCCCGAACTTTCATCTGAATCTGTTGTCAAAATTCTAGGAGAAGTTCGCGTACCCAACTTAATACACAGAGTGAGAATGAATCATTGATGAATCTTCACGGAGGATTGAAGGTAAAGAATTGTAACACCAGTTTTTTGCTCTTCTTTAAGAACGTTTAAGAATTCAACACTAATGTTAATCAAATGCTTTTGTTTGAAGTCTGGCTCTGGATCACATAATAATTGAAGTTATATTAGGTTTACGAAATAAGTATGGCTTTTTGGTCATGGAAAATTAAGACTATGATCTTTTACAACACCTCTGTTGTTAAAGAAAAATGTCACTAATTATATTTTAGTAAAAAAGATGGTGACAATGTTTTCTCATTAGAACAGTTACAAGATATTTTTATTTTTTCCTAATTGGTAAAGGATGATAAGTTAGACTAGAAGTCCATGGTGTGTGGGCGTGCCGGAGTGGTTATCGGGCATGACTAGAAATCATGTGGGCTTTGCCCGCGCAGGTTCGAATCCTGCCGCCCACGTTTCACCTCATTTTTCCATTTTTACCCTTCCCAAAGGGCAAAAAGGCAGTGCGAGGAAAAAACAAAACGACGCTAGAAGGAGGGCTTGAACCTCCGACCTTGTGGTTAACAGCCACACGCTCTAACCAACTGAGCTATTCCAGCTATTTGGCTAGGTTGAACCTCGCTTATTTTATATAATTTATTTCTAAACATAGAGATATGAATGATCCCTCTCTCTCTTATATAAATAAAGGAGAAAGTTTTGTAACATATGAAGAAAATTGCTTACTCAGTTACACGAGTAGTTAGATCATTTTTTGAGCAAGCCAAAAGGAGAGTTTAGTCGATGCTTGGACGGGTATTTAAGACACAATAAGATCCAATGCACCAACACATGCATGTGTCCCTATTATCAAAGTGGCCTTCAAATTTACGAGACATTGGGGACTTGAAGAGTCGAGCCAAAAATTATGATACCATTAAGTGAAGGCACTAGTATAAAAGGGTTACCCCATGGCTTTCTTTGCAAACGCAGTGCCACAAAGGAAGTTAGAAAGGGAAGAAAAACTGATCAGTAACATAATGACTCTGTTTGATAATACTTTCAGTTTTGATTTTCAGTTTCCAAAAAAAAAAAAACTAAAGAGCAGTTAAATTTTATTTTTTTTTACAAAAATAAGTGGGTGTTTGATAACTCAGTTTTTGTTTTGAGTTTTTTTTTTATTATTATCCAGTTTTTTTGTGTGGTGGTTTATAGTGGCGGTAGTGGGGCGTGGCGGTGGCGGTGGTGGTGGTGGCCGACAGCTGGAGGTGGTGACGACGCGGTGGTGGTGGCCGACAGCCTTGGTTTTTTAAACTCAAGAAAAAAAACGAAAACGGGTTACCAAACGCGTTAATTTTTTCAGTTTTCAAAACTCAAAAAAAAATCCTGTCAAACCGGGCCAATGTCTCCTGTTTTTCGCTGGATCCTTTGGGGCTATAGGGTTGTGCTCACTGTGGTGGGCATTGCCGTTGGTGCTACGCAGCTGGCTCTTCTGTTCATTTAGGACAGCAGGACAATGCAGGTCAAGGAGCGATGGCCGCCAGAAGCTAGGAAGGCTTCGTTGTTCAGAAATAATGTCCGTTTATTTTTTTATTATTATTGAAAAAAGGCTGGACCGTAAGGCTCTAATCCAACCAGCAGGGAGTATTGCGCCTCGGGGACCTACAAGGCCGCCACATACATCTGAGCCCTCGATTCCCGCACCTATGTCAGGGCCGAAGCGCACAAGGACCCGTGTGTGGAACACATGCAGGGCGAGAACGTAAGTTTGCCACCAACAAGTGCGGCGGGCAGGATTCAAACCCAGGTGGAAAACCTGAATTGAGATCCTGAGGACCGCTGAACCAACCATTGTTGGCTAAATAATGTCCGTTTATGCCGGGTGAAAGTTGTTGGGGTTCCCAATTTTCAAATGAATGAGTTCTAATTACATGCTTGGTCTAATTCTACGGTGATGAATTAATTACTCTTTCCCTAACATTTAAGCGTTACTAGTACTTGTTACAAGTCTACAATATGTACATGAGCTTTTCCTCTTTTTGTGGTAAGCGATTACTTACTTGGTTGGCCGAAAGAGAGTTGTACAAAAACAAACCAGAGAAACAAATGTGGGCATCCTTTGCAGATGATGTCCTTTTCTATCAGTAAGGCTTCTGAAGAAATGTTCGGCCAACCAAAATGGTAGGCTCAGGTATTCCCCCTAGACTGCTATATATGCGGCACTCTTTCTGACTTCTGTTATCCACTTCTCCGCCAGTCCCAAAATGGCATTAACATTTCGTGCGGTCCAAAAATCGGTAATCAAAAGCAGAAGATCCATCGCGGGAAGAAATTGCTTTCATTTCCATTTATCTGACAAGTAATACAACCGAAACTTGCACAACTTTGCTCGCCATCCCCTAGTAGAACAAGGAAAGCAAGATGATGAGTCAATTAGAAGATTTCTCTGATCTCAGTTCTTTCAAAATATGCACACTGCTTCACCCTCTACAGAGACATGCATCAGGTGACAAACTAGAGGCGAGCCAAGGTCCCTGCGAGTAGTATCTGGCCGGTTGTGTGACATCAAGAAAACAGAAGCTTCATTTTACAATTCTCATAATGAAATCAACATCAGATGCATAATGCTATTTAATTAAACAGGGCAACCTCCACAAAATATACACCTAAAAGTTTTCCAGCCTACCTCGATTGAACGAAAACAGAGAAGGCTCGAGTGCCACAGAGCAGAGCACTGCGATCTGCAACCTACAATGAGGATATGTGGGTCTGCCGAGATCTTCTGATCATATTTAAATGGTGACTTAAAACAATGAAGCGTCAATTTAGCAGAAAACAGAGTCATCAAGCGTACAAAGCAATTCAGAAGAAAGCAATGAACAGCCTTCAGTAACGTCTTGCACCAACCCTTGTAGTATTACCGACCCTTGCACCGTAGATAAACTGGAAAAATCGCATACTCATTTACTTTGCCAAGATCAAACTCAGGAATACTTTGAGCCTTTAAGCTATACTCCATCAAGTAAGAAAACGCTGAAAATTACATTAATGCTTTGGCTCGAGCATATGCAAATTCAAGCTTTCTAAATAAGCCAAGGCAAGTATCTGGCAAGATCAAAACAACTTATTCCTACTGAAATGGCAATAATTGCAAAACGTATGAAACTATTACCAAGAAAGGATGCACTGTCGGGATATCCAACCCTCGCAAGCATAATACTAGAACATTAACACAAGTCTAGAGTTGCAAGGAATAAGAACCACATTGCCATAAGAATTCCCATCTACAATACATTCAAGCTTCTTCGATTCTTTGAAATTCTACTTTTGGCTACATAAAACTCATTCTAATAACATCATAGGATAGTACAATCATCGGGACAATTCTTCCAACAAACATTTTGAGCTTCTCCTCAACAGCCCAGGAATTTAAGGTAGGTTCAGACTTCGTGGAAACAAGCATACTTGAACCATTGTCCCCCCAAAAAATGTCCTCGATGACGACTACCAAGTACCAACAGCTTTGCAGCATTAAAACCGCCACACTTTTTGTTTACGCTATACACCGAGTACAGTAGCAACTTCACCAATGTTTATGCTACAAGCTTCTCTGCCTTTGTATCTATCCACTTCCAATCAATTCCATCAATTGTCCACTTCGCCTGACAGATACACATGCTTATGAAACTCGCTAGTACATATCACACTGTTTTCATTTGTGACAAGAAAGCTACAATTTCTACAAGCCAAATCACTACGCTCCAAATAGGACAGAAAGCAGCTATCATGAAGTAATAGACAAGCCAACGTACTAGTTTGTATACAAAATGATTCAGGGAACCCAACCCGACATCATAACCAAGCAAGTCCAAGAAGAAGTAAGAAGTGAAAGGTGCTGCGGAGACACTTACCTTGCAATAGCAAAAGTTAAGCAATCACGAAATCCCTATGGAAAAGTAACAAAAGGCTGTCCAAAATAAGAATAAAAGAGACTATGGATATATCTGAAGAGTGTAATGTAGCAATGATACTTCTCTCTATTTTCTCAACGTTGTATGACTAAGATCTGACAGTATGGCTAACTCCATCACGTTTCACTTTCTTTTTAAGATTCTAAAACAGTCAACGTGTTTAAAAGCTTGATTAGAAATCTTCATAAGAGATCTACACAAGGTTTTCTTTTTCAGTCTTGGAACTATAGCTAATTGTTCCACATGTAAAAATTTGGTGAAATGAACTGGCTCTGTAAATAGGACATAGTAGACCAGTAACACAATCAGATAACGTGCAGCATATTGAAAGTTCGCCACGTAGAACACAACATATAATATGATTGTGTTACCAAAGAGATAGGCCTGAAGCAATGTAACAATAACACAGTTATACAAATGAAACCATACAGTGCCAAATCCTAGTCTGTTTCTTATACTACGAGTACAAGTTGCTTAGGTTTGTACAAAGGAGAGTTACCAAAAGGGCGTTTCTTTTCACTGATAAAACTATCGCACTAACAAGCAGCATGCATATCCAACTAACAATGTATATTTTTTGCCCTTAAAATATAGTCAAGCAGATAACACAAAAGAATGAAAACAGGTACCATGATTCAACACATAGCCAATCATATAACTCGGACAAACCAACCTACCTAACGAGTTTTCCACTTTCTCAAAAGCTCATCATAAACAGGTCCTTTTCCCGCTTTTGAAAGGCTCTGTTTTAGCTTAGACAACGTGGATGAGTTCAATTTGATCCCTCGATCAATCATATCCTCAGCATACTTAACTGCTTCAGGGACTCTTTTAAGATCGCGGAGCCCCACAACCAAAAAATTTCCTATTTCCTCCACGTCAGACTTGTAATTGTCAATCATCCACTTCCAAATCTTTATAGCCATATAAGGGTCTCCATTGTCAATATAAACCCTAATCGCTGTACAGCAATTTTCACGGTTTGGCGCACACTCATTCTTTATCATCTCCGAAAATATCGGTGAAGCCTCTTTTAGCTTTCTTCCCTTAAGCAAGAACTGGAACATCAGGTTATAGGTCTGAGAATTAGGGAATGCCCCGTAATAAACCATCTCATCCAACAACTTTCTAGCTCGTTCAGTGTCCTTGAGATACATGTGTAAACCGATCAACAAATTGTACATCTCAGTGTCGGGTCTACAATCATTTTTCCCAACCATCGACTCCCAAAGCAGCTCGGCTACCCTTACATCACTGTTCCTCGCACAATCCTCAAGCGCAACCTTGAAGAACTTGATTCCAGGATAACACCTCCTATCCCTCATCGTCTCAAAGAACTTCAAAGTCTCACGCATCCCTTCTGGACCCATAAGCAAAGTAGTCAAAAACGAATCATATGCAGGCACATTGCCAGGATCCCACCCAATATCTGTCACCATCTCTGCAAACGTCTTCCTAGCACTAGCCACGTCCCCTGCATTCTCCCACCCCTCCAACAGAATCGCGTACGTATCCGCGTCCGGCCTAATCTTATCCCTCGCAATGCTTAAAAACTCCTTCGCCTGCAGAGTCTTCCCATCCCTGCAAATCGCGCTGAGGAGCGAATTCAACGCCACCACGTCCCGCAAGACCCCGTACTGGTCCATTACCTCGAACGACATAATCGCCTCCTGAACCCAATCCGCGCTCACATAGCTACTAAAAACGGACGCGAACGTTGCCAACGAAAGCAACCCTTCTTTCTTCATCGACTTGAGAGCGTCCCACATGGCGTCAAACAAGCAATTCTTGCCCAACAAGTCCACAACCAGGTTCCAAGCGTATGGACTGTGCTTGTCATTAAGCTGGAGCCCAGACCATCGGAAGAACTTCACGGCGGGACCCGGGTACCCGTAAGACAGTTTTAACACCTCTTCTACATCATCTTGAGAAACCATAATGCCAGTTTCATCTAAAACCTTCTCAACACTTGAAGAAAGGGTGTTTGCTATGATTTCACATAGTAATTTAACTTTTAGGTGTAAATTGGGGGTGTCGATGTACGAAGCGAAAGTTGGACGCTTACCCATTTGAGGTTGCGGGAACTGATGGTGGTTGCGATCCAATGCTCCTCGAATGGCGATATATTCGGCACGGCGGGGCGAGAGATTTGGTGGATGGTGTGATTTCTTGATAGGGTCGAGATTCGAGTATGATGGTGAGTAATCTTCACGGTGTGGTCGCTTCTTGCTCATGACTGTTGAGCTAATTCAACACCTTAGTAGTGAAGTGCTGGCTGTGCTACTCTAGAGGCAGATGATTCCAGGCAAGGGGTCGAGTAAGCATCACAAACCCTAGTTAAGAAACTGCAGAGGTTGAAGGATAATTGCCCTTGTTGGTATTGCTAGCCAAACCCCTCAGTGGCCAACGGGGCAAATTTTCTTACATGTCACGGACGGTGCATTTTTGTGTCCCACGGAACGACAGTGCGGTTCCATGACACTGTCAAACTGACTTGCCAACAATGTCATGAACCATCGTTTCTTGTACAAAATAATAATATATATTATGTTATCTTAATAAATAACAACATTTCAAACGGTCTAATCTTGTGAGGATTCTTGCGTACCAGTAAGTATCCACAATGCTCGGCGTCACGATGTTTTCGTACCTAGTGCAGTAACGTGCCCATAACATGCACATTCAAGACTCTGTGCACACCCTCTGTCTACTGTATCTCAGTACACTGCATACATATTAAAGCACACTAACAATCCAGCCGCAAAAAATTTCTAAATTGGACCAAACACATCTATACACCAAGGTAGCTTTATATCGAAAAGAAAAAGTGAAAAAACGTTAGCAAGAATTTCATTTTCCTTTCTTAATATCTTGGAAAAAAAATGCACTTCACTTACTCTACTGTACACGCCTTTATTATAAGAATGTATACTGAATGTCTCTCCACTCAAGAAAAATGCGCACATTAAACAAATTGTGACGAAATTATTGTAATAAAGACATAATAAGACTCACAATACTGCCTTAATTACTTTAAAACTGCAAAATCTTCACTTTTTTTCAGAATGTTATGTCTCTTCTCTTCATTTTCTCCAAAACCATTGGTGTTTTTTGCTCTTTCAGCGTATAGTTAAATGATCGAACTGTTGGTTCTCTGGCACTCATAGCTTAGTTAGGGTTCAAAATTATGCCTTATTTGAAAATTATAACTATTTTTACTTGTATCGTGTCTCAGTCCACTTGACATATATTAATGCACAGTAACAACTTGCCCCTGAAACTTTTAAAATTGGTCCCAAACACATTTATAGAGTAAGGTAGCTTTGTAGCAACCAAAAAAAAGTGAAACATTTCTTATTTTCCTGGAGAAAATGCACTTTACCACTCTAATATAGACAACACTTACTACAAGAATGTGTATTGAATCTCTCTCCACATGTTAAACAAATCGTTACCAAGTTATTGTAACTACATAATAAGCCTTACAAACGCACTTGTATATACTTCAAATGCCTCAAATTTTTCATTTTTTTTTTGAACTTTATGTCTCTTCTCTTCTTTCTCTTTGGGTCCATTGGTGTTTGTTGCTCTTTGAACATAAAGTTAAATGACTTGGCTGTTGGTTTTGTTGACACTCATCGTTTTATTAGGTTTAAAAATTATGCCTTGTTTGATAATCGAACTGTTATTGCTTATATGTATTGGTTTTGTTGACACTCATCGTTTTATTAGGTTTAAAAATTATGCCTTGGATAATCGAACTGTTATTGCTTATATGTATCCACAACTAAAAGTGAAGATTTTCCCAATTTTCTTTTGTTGGGTAAATCAAAAGGATAATATCACTGAACCCTTGAGGTTAGTATATAATTATGATCAATGCCATTGACTTTCAAAAGCTCAATTACATGTCAAATCAAAAATTTTAAAATTTGTAATACACTTTCTCCTTATGTCAGCAAACTGTATTTGCAAACTGACAATATAGACCTTTTCTACACTTAACTATATAAATGCATATGAACCCTGTATTTGTATTTTGCCCTACCCTGCCTTCCCTCACTCTCTTATTCTACCAACATCGGTGTAGGCACCTCATTTTTGTAATCTTTTATCTTTTTATCTATTATTGGGATTTGCTATTAATTAAGTTTGTTATTATTATTGGTCTATACCTAGTAATAGATACAAGCTTAATTTAATTTAGTCCATTCTAATTAGAGTTCGGTCCAATCTAGTTAGTGTCCAACCCAATTCATTCTAGCCCAGTCTGGTCAAAGTCCAATCTAGTTGGTTAGATTTAACCATAGTTAAGAGATTGTGTTTGGGTAAGATGACTTAGAATTATTTTGTGGTTGATGCTTTATGCATTTTTAATTTAGGTGTAATTTGGAGGTAACTCTCGCAATCTGGTGTATTCCATGTAATCTTTTAGAGATTTTTACCATATTAGGGGCAATTAATGTCCTAATTTAGAAAAAAAAACTTAATTAATTAAAGGATAGCGGCCGATTTTTGACAAACCGGCCAGTTAGTTGACTTTTCTCGATCTTTGATTTAAATTAAATATTCGTCTTTATCAGAAATTTCAGACTCGAAAAAGTCTTCCCTTGCCATTTATGTCAGCCCCCATACCTCTAAAAATTGATCAATTGGGCTACCGAATGAGGGATCTTCTTCTCTTTATAAAATTTGGACCTTTTTATTCCTAATATTGTGAGAATTTAGAATATAAACACTCTCTGTTTCCTTAGTCTACTTGCATTGTGGATCCATCTCAAGGTCATCCTGATTCTTCTAAGCAAGCACTGTCTCGAGGTAACATTTACATTACTTTCTAGATTAGAATAGCGGAGTCTAGATTGTCTCCCCCTCCTTGCAAGCCCGTTTCAGTTAAAAAAAAATCATGTCTTTTATTAAACTAGGCAAATTTTTGTGTCAAAGACCGAGATTAATTAGGTCGCCTCCCTTGGGATCCGGTCAGAACTACGTAGTTTTTTTTTTGGTTTGCCCGACAGGATATTAGGCTACTCGACCCAGGTTGTTGGTTCAAAGTAAAAATCGTATGCTGGGGTAGGGTTTACTTTATGCATATTTACATGTTTTGTTTTAAAGGCCCAAAATCATAAAAACGAAGTAGATACTGCTAGGGTATAGCGGGTGCCTAACACCTTCCCGTTGTATACTTAGTTTCGGAACCCATCGTATCCATTTTCGAAGATTAAAAGCCTAGTTGGGTATTTCGAGAGTCATGTAGGTTTTTTTTCTTTGTTCATGTTAACAAATAAATAAGATGGCAAATCGACACTTTTTCTTAGGCCTCCCAGACCTAGGAAATTTTCGAAGGTGGCGAGCCATAACTAGCCATGACAAAAACCCATGCCACTAATGCTGTAATTGCCTGACATTACTCCAAACCCTTCCATCTCCAAATCCCCTCATTTCCATATTCCAACACCCCCAATATGCATTTCCCATAAATCATGTAATTGCCAGAGGCTTCCTAAATTTGGAAAACAAGAAAGATCAGTTTGGATTGAGATACAAACTAAAAATCTTAAGTGGTAAACAACTACATATAAAAACATGTTTGGTTGTCACAAATTAATTCATTAAACAATATAATTAAAATAAAAATATAAACTTCAAGTTTGATATGATGATAATAATTTGCTAACTTATTTTTAGACACGCATGCTAATTTCTCTACAATTTAAGATAAGATTCATTTGTTTGGCAATAAACATATGCTTGAGTTTTTTTTAACAAAGTTTACACTATTAACTTTTGGTGTAACATCTTTTTAGTGTTATCAACTACCTATCCATAAAGGTGACAAACGGTATTTCAAGAATTTAAAAAAAAATGACACAAAATACAAATCTTAAATGATAAATAACTACCTATAAAGATATGTTTGATTTTCAAAATTTAAACTTCATTAAGAAAATATAGTTACAATAAATTATAAAGCCCAAAATTAGTATTACAAAGATATCATATTTATCTTTATACATGTTTTGATTTTAACAATTTCAAATTTAATAAAAAACTGTAGTTAAAAATTAAATCTAAGTTTGATATGATGATAATATTTTAATACTAATTTATTTTGCTATATGCATGATTAACTTATTTTTTTATAATTTAAAATTTATTTTACTGAATATTATGACAATAAACATTCATTATTTTTTAATATAATCAACTTCATTTTTACGCACTTATCGCGTGGCACTCGTACATTATTACGTTAAAATGGAAGACCTCCGAATTCCCAAAGTGGACACTAACACATTTATACGCAAAAGCGAAAACCCTAGTTTCTCACTGGTTCTTCTCTGCAGCAATGTCGGAGCCCACTCCCCAGCCGCCGGTAGCAGAACACGAGCAAACCAAGACTACTGGTAAATCCAGAGGCAGTAATCCCTATTTCCATTCTCTTCGTATATCTCTTTTCTATCTCTTCGTCATGTGTATGTTCCTAACACCGAGTATCCATTCTTGTTCCTGATTTTTGTGACCTTTTTGAGCAATTTAAATATTCCCAGTTACTTCAAATAAGTTGTTGAACTCAATGTGAATTTCCTCTCATGTGAATGCGTTCAAAGCCAATGTTTACACGTACTAAAATCTTAAGAATTTGCATAAATTCAGGGGAAAAATCCAATGAAAAGATTAAGGAGCAGGATGCTGCTAGCATGGCTTTGAGTAGCATATCAGAAAAGATAGAGGAAGAGAAGATTCCTCTCGTTCAAGAGGTTTGTCGCATGCCTGGTTTTACATATAGAGCTTATGTTCTCTTGATCATTTTGATGATTCATTTCTTTTATCATTTTGATTTTCGGTTCTTACCCTTGAACTACTGTTTAGTCAAGTATCCTTCTTGCTGCAACTTAGCCATAATATTGAACTTCAATGTTTCTGAGTGTCCACCGAATTCTAATTCAATTCGCTTTTACAGATATTTGTTAGTTGCTCTTTTGTTTTTTCTGGACACTCTCTGTGGTTTTGCAAGTACCTATCTGCTTTGTCATTGGCACCCAGCAGAGGCCATGGAAACCCGCGTCCGGTGATGTATCTACTTTTTGCGAAGTGATGTACTCTCTCTGTTTCATAATCCTAGTACCGGTTGAAACTCAAAAGTTTTGCTGATTATTATACATGCTCAATTTGCCCATTCGATATTTAATGGGTGGCCAAAATGATTACCATCTCATCAATGTGAAGGGAAAATATAGCGTTTCTTGTGCTTATGTAGTCCATTTTTAGAAACGGTAGCAAGAGTTGGAAGCATATGAATCAGTGAGAGTACACGTCGATTCCTTTGACCTTGCAGAGAATTTATCAATTGAACCAAAAGGATAATCTATGATGGAACCTATATTGAATAATTTAAACTTCTGCTACAGTAAAGTAGAAAGAACCTTTTCGTTTGATTAGGTCTATTTTAGTGTTTTTGAATCAGTTGGCAATTACCCCAGGTAATCATCTACGTTTATTCCCGTAATATGATTTCTCTAATTCGGTAAAAGGGAGTAATATCTAACAATAAACATATATCCTAGACCTTAAAGTTCTCATCTAGTGTCTAGTGTTGTCCTTGATTTACTTAATGTACACCAAAATAACTAATAGACCATCTCATGGTGGGTTTAGGGAAAAAGTATCTTCGTAAATAAACTGCATGCTAATAGTGGTGATCTGAACTTTTACAGCTTGGCTAGGGGGATTGAGAATGTGGATATAATTCACTAATTTTATGAGTGAACTGCACTAGTGGCCCTTAAAATATGTATGATATCCCGTAAGGTCCCTTAACTCTGCGCTTCCATGATCTTTTATCGTGCAAATTCAGCCCCTCAGTCCATATCCTTCAGGAACTACTTTATAAGTGTTTTGAAGGAGCATGTAAGATTAATATGATAAAAATTAATTCTCTCTCCCTACTCCTATTCCACCTCCGCAAGATACTTGCTCTACGTTAATCATTATGATCTTTACCACCATTTCCAGCTCCATTGCTAATACACGCACACGATTTTTCCCCGTTATCTTCCCATAAACAGGAAACACTAACTATAATTGAGTACATGATCACCACTTACCAATACGGTGAATAAAGAAGTATGTTTACATTACCACCAACAATATCGATTTTTACCAATTACCATTCCCACCACTCATTACAGCCCCCACCTACACCAATTTTGGAATTACATACAGTTATATCTACATATGCGTGTCTATTTTTACACACATGTAGTTGTATGTGTGCGCGCGCACGTGTTTATGTCTGATTACCCACAAAATAAAAGCATAATTTCCATGAGTGATCGCATTGTTGCAGCCACCTCCAGCACCTTAGTAGCCTATCTAACTACTCCACTCTGGACACCCTCCATCTCCATTCCCTTGTTAAACCAGATAACCAAATCGAAATTGACACACTTGAAATCAATATCAAGTTACAAGCACAACTCATATATGCCCGCCCATGCTTCTATCAAACTAAGTTGATTTTTAAGTTAAAGTCCAATCAGAACAAATTAAATTTTTAGGCCTACTAACTGGCTGCATTCAGACTCGTTTCCAAGGGATGATTCGATGATGCTGAGCCTAGTGGACTTTGGCCATGGTGAAGATGCAGGCTTCAGAAATTTGATTTATATACCTCTAAATCTACACGTGCGTGCGCCCCAACACAGGCATGTATGATTGGTGTGTTTGCATGTATAGATATTCTTCTCAGAACAACCCATTATAGCTGGTAGAAACTCTTTTCTTTCATCTGGATCTGTTTACCCCATGATAGAACTTGTCTGGAAGTATGAGCTATACATGGTGTAGATCTGGGAATATGGTTCGATTAGTTACCTGGGTTGAAGAGTGGTTGTGGTGATATTGGTACCATGGTGAGGTGTTTTAAATCAAGGAGCTGAACTGTTGAGCACCGAATCCCTAGATACTATTATTATTATTTTTGCTTCTTCTTTTGTGGGTTATTGAATGTAACAAAATGACTAAAATGCTAATAGAAATTACTCACGTGCGAATAGCATGATAGTTTGATTGTGTTTTAAAGTTTTGGGCGGAGGACCTCACTAAAGCACCAGTTCAAGTTGAAGGCCTGAGTGCGTTGAGCTTTGCTGAGAGTTCGAGGGAGACGCTGCATTTAAATCTTACTTATAAGCTGGCTCATTTCGTTTCCTTCGCCTTTCTCACTTGGGTATTTGTTCTTTTGTTTTTCTTATTTGTTTTTGTTGCTATCCCTTTTTTTCTGATTTAGGCTACGCTCTGCTACAAGAGTATCCTCAATAGTTACGCTAGCAAGCTGCGTCTTAAAAGACCCATTTATACAACAATTCAGCCGATTGGGATGTTTAAAGTTCATATTTCATCTTTGGTCTTTAATGACATTACTTACCGCGGAGATACTGGTAGAAGCAAGAAAGCAGCTGAACGATCGGCTGCACATGCTGCCATTCTTTCAATTTGGGGTATGCTTCGTATTGTTGAGATTCTTTAATATTTCTTTAAGCTGCTTGTTACATAGAAAGTAGCTGAGCGAGAGTTGTTGACTTGTTAGAAGAATTATGCAGATTCTGAATCCAGACCTATTTTATTGGAATTGATGTGTAGAGCGAAGCTTCGTGCTGCACGGAATAAAGTTAAGGAAATCGTTGTTGAAGAGGACTGTGTAACTGAGGAAATGCACGCTGGACATAATGACATTCCTTTTAGTACAGGGAAAGATGTTGATATTGATATTTCTGGACCTGAAGAATTGAAGCTTCATGATGTTGATATTTCTGGGCCTGAATTGAAGCTTTATGCTGGGTTTAATGAAGTTAAGGAACCATGCTCCTTTGACGATGACAATATGCATGTGGAAATGCACACAGGACCCAATCTTGACACCCATTCGAGTGCAGAGAAAGATAATGATGTTGCTGGGTCCACCTATAGTATACCATTCATTGCAATTTCAGAGCGTTGCGATGAAAAAATCACTACTGCTCCAGCAGCAAATGCGCCTTTACCTGTACTCAGAACACTTGATGCAGAAGCACCATCTGAGGTAGGCACTCCTCCAATTGTGCTTGTGCCTCCTGTTTCGGGGCAGCCTTCTCTTTCTGGTTCAGCATCTGGGAAAAAGCGGAAAAAAAGGAAAAGAGGAAGGCCTGAGAAGAGAGTTCTAGTTGATGCTGCGTAAGTATTACTTTCGTTTAAAGTATCATCCTTCATTGCTGTGCTATATTTTAATTACCTTGTGCAAAATTATTTGGTCTGTTCTTTTGCTGTCTTAAGTGCTGGGGGCTGTGTATTTGATATTCGGCAAACTCATCCTCCTTCGTTAGCAGGATAAAAAATGTATGAGCATACATCTTCAGTCGCACATACGAGGCTGCCCTTACATCACAACTTCGTTTGCTCTTACATCACAACTTCGTTTGCTGTATATCTTATTGATTGTAACGCGGCATGTCTCCTATCATGGTTTGTGAAGTATCAGTGATCTAAGTGGCACCTTGTCGTGTTATATACCCAAGTCAATAGAGCGAGCACCGGAGCGTGATATTGTGAAGTTGAAAACACTCGAGATTAAGAGTGCCATGAGGGCGTTACTTGACATACATCATTAGGCATTGTAAAACATTATTTTAACTTTTTTCTAGGTTCGTTTAACATCATTTAGATTTTCAAAAGTCCTGATGATAATTTTGAGATAAGAAGCTGGTACAAATAAAAATATTTTGGACAGAAGCCGAACAAGTAGTTCAAAAAGTCACGCTGGACGTCAGATCTTCAATTCTTGGTACCGGCAACTTATTAGCTCTTTACGACTATAAACAGATAATATATAACTGATCGCATGAGCAGTCCGGCCTGTCCTGTTGAACTCCCAAATCGAGAGGAATTTTCTCAACTTCGAATTCACAGGTTGAGCGTGCAAGAGCGTGACTTTTGCGGATTGACCTTGCTTTAGCTCCAAAATTATGGAGCGCGTAGCGGCGACTAGAGTACATGAACTTTTTGACCTAGGTGAATAGATATACATGTGTGTATGACTGTCTGTGTACTTAGATGCTATGGTCATTTTTATGCACTTACTGCTGTGGTTTTCCTTTGAAACAAAAGTCTGGATTTTACTAGTGACGATATTGTCATTCCTTAAGTTAGTTTTTTTCATTCCGGTCTTCTTTTTTAGTGGTATCTGATCACCAAAAACAATTTACTGTATAAAACACATGTTTTTGCAACTTTGTTGGCATTTCTTTTATATGCTTTCTCGTGGGAGAGGTTGGAGGATGCTTCTTGCTAATACCGTGCTAAACTGTGAGGGAGAAAGCTAGTTGTGACGATATCCTGGCAACGCGGACCCTTGCGTCGCCTAGTCCGGGACTCTTGGGTTCTGAGGCGGTGAAATAAGGGAGGAACAGTTTGACATGTCGCACAAGATCTAAGTTGTGATTCAGCTAGTCGCCGTCTTTCTGATTTTCATGGCACAGATGCAGAACTCGGGGCTGCTGAATCTCGATCGACCGATCCAGTGGAACAATTCAAAAATATAAAAAAGTCTCGTTAATTTCTTCATGTTCATTCCAAGTTAATTTCAAGAGGTTCTTATTGTCCCCGCACGGGAATAAACTTTGTAAGGCGAAGTCCTGAAAAAGAAGTAAAAACAGTCACTATTGGCGCTGGTCTAGCCGGGGAAACTTTGAATGTGTATGGATGCTGTCTTGATCCAAAAGGAGTTTTTCCCCTAAACCAGCAAGTCTTTTGGTCCTGCTTTGAGCCTTAATTTTCACTTCATATGACTTATCAACATTGGATGAACAGAGTGACGTGTCTAATTTTGATCAACCCGAACAACATAGACTATGGTGACTCAATTAGTTGTAGAAATTTGAAGAAATCATGACTGGTCCGTGTTACTTACCATTTTCCTTTAAGAAAAGGATATGTCTTATAGGTGCTAGGCTGCTGGCATCTATGAGAAACGACTGCATAAGAGATTCTGGATCTTGTTATGCTTGTGGGTTTGGCACTCTGACTTTGCTGTCAGATTAGATCTCTTGCTATTCACGTCCTTGTAGAGTTCACTTGTACTTCAGTTCCATTTACTTGATCCTTGTCTGCAAATGTAGGTTATTGGTTGATGTTCCTTTGAGTCAACTTTGTCCTAGTTCAGTGGCCCAATGAGTGGATCAAATGTGGCTGTATTATGCGTAAGTTGAACCTATTTCTTTTTTTTTTTCTGGAGATACAAGTGCACGACTATCTAAATGTCTATTATCATCTAACTTATGTTGTAAACTCTTTTTGGTGGATATCTTGTATATTGAATGCAGGTTTTTTGGGTGCTGGTTTGGCTCCTTCGTATTTACTAGTACAAGAAGAGGAGAGTATTATTCGGGGTAAAATATTAAAGGATATCTGTAGTCTATTAAGCTGCTCAGGTAGTGAACTTTCTGAATGTGGCTTTACTTTTTTTGCCCCCAGTTAAACAAGAGAATTTTCATATATGAATAGAGTTTGCTTTCCATGGTTACGATAGTAGCAAGGTACTTTCCACGGAAAACCAAAATGTTTTAGGAATATACAAACCAGATCGAAATAAGTTCAAAGAAAAGTAAGGGAACAGAAATATACGTAAGAGTTTCGAATACGGTCGCCAAACAAAATCATGGAGTTATAGCTTCCCTAAGGGTTGCAAGCACTCTCCTTGAGACGTTGCCATATTGATCTTCTCTGCTTTGTTCCTAGCTTGCTTGATCTGGCCCATTGTACAGTGACTTATCTGGAAGAGATGGTATTCCTTCAATGCAAAACAAATGTCATTCCTCAGTCCGGTATTTATGTCGCTCGCAGTACTAGGTAGCTGCATCTGAGAAAGATAAATTTATTGTCAGTATGAAGATGAATGTGTTTAAGCTTAAGACTAGTAATCCAAAGAATGCAAGTCAGAATTCCTTTGAGGGATGCTGTTCTCTGTGTGCGCGCTGGAGTTGTTTGGATGTATGTACAGATATATAAAGCCCGAACTCGGGTATCTGTTCTGAAGGACAGCACGAACTCATATTCAACCTAAACCTCTGTAGTTGTCATCTAAACAGCCAGTTGTCACTGTGTGCTAGCAACTTAGTGAAATGGGGGAGAACCCACTGGGAATTGAAGTTGCCCATGTTCTTGTATTTCAGACTTCTGATCACTAGGCATCCAGCCGGGACTTCAAGCTTTATGGTTGTCAATTTTTAGGTATAATTTGAGATCATAACAGAGAAACCACAATTGAAACTCATTAGACATGCCAGTCACGTACGCCCATCATCCACCAGCAACTTACCATATCTTCACATTCCCAGCAAACACAGTCGCGCAACATATCTCCTTATTGATCCATCTTCAAGAATTATTCAAGATACGCCAACGAACTTCGTTGTTGTGCCTATTATTTTGCTTCTAGTTACGCTGCCCAGAATACACCATCATAAGCTCTCTATTGCTGACGGACTTGGTCATGGCAAAAAGCCACAGACAAAGACCAGAGATAATGGCCAACTCAGAAGAGTTTGTAGAGACGACTACAAAATTTGAAGAATGGACAGCCAAAATTCAATAGTGGTGAAAGATTTTAAGGGTGGGAGTCGCGATGCACGGTTTTATCCTCACTTGATGTACAGTCGTAGCTTGCAATTTCAAATAAGGCTAAGAAGGCAAGGGTTAGGACCCTGAGCAGAGCGATTAGTGTTGGAATGTCCTAAATATTGATATATTGCTAGTATCATAACCTTTCTTTGCCGGTTATTGGCACATTTAGTTACAAACCGGAGGTTACAAAGCAGTTCCATTTTTTTTTATAGACAAGAGAATTGCATTAAAAGATAAATAGAGTTTTACAGACTAGCCATTATGGCTATACATAATAAGTCATGACTATGTCTATCATGTAAAAAAACATCTAAAATACAAATAAATATGTCTATAAGGCTTGCATCTCCATTCTCCACAAAAGCAAAAGGATAGGGGATTGAAATCAATTATAGCAAAAATCAGTAACCCAATCCTGACCGTTCTTTTTTTTTTTTTTAAATCCTTCTTGTACTATCATATTCTATCGTAAAAGTACTATTAGGACAACTTTTTCTTGATGGGTCCAATTAACTGGGAACACCAAGGCATACCTTAGGGTAGTCAGGTTCCCTTGTTTTTTTTAATAAAATTACGATAAGAATTACAACAACACAAAGTACGACATTAACAAAAGAACATGACCATTGTCAAGACTTTTAGGGCAAACAAAATGACTGCCTAACGCAAACAAGGGCTCCAATTTAATGGTCGTCCTCGAGCAATTAAAAGTATGCCCAACTGTGAGCAACACAAGAACAATTACATCAAAACCGGTAGTAAGGAACTTTATTAGTTACAATTACGGGGCTATCTTATGCTTACGCAATCAATACCACCGTTACAAAGAGGTGAAACAACGGTAACAAGCACAACTTACGAAAAGGAAAAGAAAAAACAGATTTCAAGTACAAAATTGGTGCTCCACCGCCAACACCTTCCGCGGCAAACCGAACGCCGGAACCACTTGCGACCTGCCACATACCCTCCCGGGACAACTTCAACAAGTGTACTCCAAACCACTTGCGCACCCCAACCAACCAGCAGTTGCAGGTTGACTAATGCTCCATAAGTGGCTAGCTTAATTTCAGGAAGCCTTGAAGGTCTGTAGCTATTGTTTAGTTTATGCCATAGTTATAAGAACAAGACCAACTAACCAAATCGATTAACCGGTGGTTTTATCAGTCCGGTTCTTAATTTGGACCAAATATGCACTTGAACCGGATGATGTGACATAAGTTAGACGGGTTCAGCGTATTTTTGTGTTAAACCTACCAGTTGGACCAGGTTAGCATGCATGTATACACATGTACACTAGTTAGTAAAAAACTCTCATGTCAATACGATTGCTAAGGCTGGGCACTAAATTTGGGATGTCCGGTGTAGAGTTGTCAAATGGGCCGGGCGGCCTGCGGGCTGGCCCGACCCTGCCCCTTTCTGGCCCGGCCCCTTTGATGAACAGTGCTGGCCCGACCTTTTAGGGCCTAGGGCCTGGACCAGGCCTACATTTCCCAGAAAAAAGCCCGGGCCAGGCCCAGCCCAGTTTTGGCCTGGGTTTGGCCCGGCCCGGGTTTGGCCTGGCCCGGGTCTGGCCCCGTTCAGGCCCTCCTCTTTACTTTTGAAATTTCACTCTTTCCCCCCAACGGATTTATTCCCCTTTTCCCTCATAAACAGTACTGAAGATTTAAGTAATGCGAAGAATAATAACACATCTTAAAGTCTTAATTTTTTTTCTTTATAAATATAGTGGTCATGGGATCGAGTAAATTTTCAACATCTTTATGTATTGAAATTGCTGACCCCAATGCATCGTGTACCCCACATTTGCTGTATTTTGTCAATTTATGTTACAATTTGAGTGGGCTGGAACTTGAAATCTGCTCTATTTCAGCACAGATATTGTTCTGTGCCCAACCATGGGCTTCAGATAATCGAACCTAATTTCAGTTCTAGTGTTCGGATTGCCCAAAATTTGGTTTAAAAGAGAGATTGCATAAAGAAGATTCAAAAGGTATTTCCTTTTAAGTGTAAGTTTTACCAAGAAGAGTAGCTTTGTCCTCGACTTTTAAGCTCCATCAACGGATGTGCATTGCATAGCTTCACACAATGAACCTGAAGCCAGTGGCGAAGGGGAGGGGTAGCACTGTCGTGTGCCCACCCCCCTCTTTTGGGATGAAGTTTTTCTTGACAATTTGACTTTTATCTTTATGATGATGATATTTGTTACTTCATGTCCCTTTGAGAATTTATCATTATTGAGAACCTTTTTGAAGCCAAACTTGTTGATTTAGTATATTGAATTAGTCTTACCATATACCGTAAAACATATTCTTACACATCAATCTTTTTAACTCTTGTCGCTATAGATTTGTAGTAAAACATTGATTGCTGTTAGGGACGCTTTAATAAAGCGTCCCTAATAGCAAATTACCATAATTAAAAAAAAAATCCTTACCTTGAATAACAAGAAAATGTCAAAAAAAATAATAAAAAAATAAAAAAGAAAATTGGGCCCGGGCCCGGCCCCGGCCCGATTTGTTGGAGGCCTGATGGGCTTGGGCTGGGCCGGCCCAAGCCCGGCCCATTTGACATCTCTAGTCCGATGTGGAGTACTAATCAACCACACTTTGATGCCACTTGACCAATCATGCATCTTTTTGAACAAACAACAAAGCAAAACTTTGTTTTGACACTAGTTTTTTTGATTATTTTTAAAAGCTTCGGAGTTTAAAATTTTGAAGATTCAAAGAATTTTACCACGGTAGTTATCGTTAAACTTGAAATTTGAACATTATCTTGTATTGCTGCCCGAAATGCTGCGTCGAACAAGCAAAGTTTAAAGCTCAAAGCTTGCCTCGGGTATTAGCCCCAACCCACATTCATTCCATAAGTCTACCCCTTCTTCATTCTTGGACCTCGTTTCTTAATATTGTGACTCTTCTATGCTGTGTCTTGGGAACCTCTTCAATACAGTCTGGATTGTTAGCTTCCATTCATAGTTTTGCTTTAATCAGTATTTTTCTTTTATATCTTTAAATATGTAAATTAATTTACTTGAACTACTCGTTGCATCACTTATTGAAACAGTAAATCGTATACTGATACCTTCACCGATTTAATGACCAGTCTAATCGTTATAACTATGGCTTATGTTGAAGGCAGTGCCTCGGTCTTGCTCATCTTTCTTTGTTGATCATTGCTCGATCTCTATGAACTTGAATACTGATAATAAATCTTTGCCATCTTGCCTAGTTGCTCTTATTGCAAAGCCAAGATGTGTAAGATTATTTTTTACGTACTTGACCTTCTTTAGCTATAGGCTGTTGCAACCAAGATAGAATGGCTTACCAAGGTCAACTTACTCCATAAACATTTCATTCATTAGATCAGATAGCGCGTCCAATTAAATCTGGTTCCACCTTTCGAGATCGAGATGTAGGTCCTTTTTTGGGGGAATCAACAACCGTTGCTTACTTTAACAATGACCGTTGATTCACTAATCAGCCTGCGACGTCGTTCTAGACGGCAGGCTTTAATAATGATAACAAAAGGTAGTAATACTTAATTAGTCTTGCAAGATAGGGGGAATGATCCTTGGCTTTAAATGAACATGGGTTTTGTGTGGTGATGATCTGTTGTGATAAGGGTTTCCAAGTAGAAAGGTGAGGAAAAACACAATCTCCTTGAGACAAGGGAATTGCTCTTATTCCAATGCCAGCTCTAGTTTTCGAAATTTCCCAAATTTTATGGTCTGAAAGACAAAACATGTGGATGAATCTTCATTGGGTTTGTGAATGGTAATACTTAATTGTTCTAGAAAAGCAACAAAATTTATAAATAATGTGGGTGTTAATGAACAACAGACCAAGTTTTTGCCATGTTTATGGCTGAGCATTTCTGACATGAGGGAAAAAATCCATTTGAAGAGATATTAACAGTTGATAATTGATTAAACAAGTCAAAATCAAGTTATATGTAGTCTCACGATTTAGGTTTAAGTGATTCAGAGTTTGAATTATACGTCACGTCATCGTAATCGACAGTCGTTGAATATACATTTGAAACGAGATGATTACGAGTTACACTAACAGGGTCGATGACTTGTGGTGCGGGCTGGGCATGCATTCCTTTCTTCTGAGCATGGTAATCATATGAAATATTAGTCACGAAACACTACAAGAATGCATGTCGGAACATATCATGGTGTGGCGCTATTGAAACTATAAGATTACACGCACGATATCGCCGACCTTCTCCTAAAAAACGAGAAAACACTCCTACAATGTGCCCATCGAGTGTTGAAATACCTTGTTACATCACTTTTCTAGCCGATTAAACGTCTTAAACACTTTGTCCCTATCTAACATAACACATTCCATTGCCCTTTTTTGCATCTTGTATCTTGTATATATAATTTGCATGGGAAGCTGCTCTTTGTCGCTTCACAGACGAGAAGAGTTGAACGCAGTTCTTTAAACATATCCATATTAATTCGAGCTTCTTGCTTTGTCAAAAAAAAGGGCTAGAGCTAGACTTCAACTATGCCAATCAAGTTGCCTAAGCCGCAAGTGCAATTAATGTTTATGTGCATTCCATGACCAGCTTGATCAGCCACCTATACGTAGAATGTAACATAATATATACAAATACAGATTGATCCACGTGCTCATGGCTTCCCAGCAAAGGACCCTCAAACTTGAAGTACAGTTTGTGGGGGGTTGGTGTGTGTGTGGGGGGGGGGGGGGGGGGGGGGATGGGGGTGGAGGGAGGAATCTGAGACGTGGGATGGCGAGAGATCCGGCGAGGCTCTTGCTGATTTTTCCTTTCTTCTATCTTTCTCTCTTCTTCATCAATTAATCTCTGCCTGCCAGCTAACAATCCCCATACAATCATGAAATTAAATATTTCATTACATCTTTACATCTATACTTATTACATTTTCTTGTTCCCATAACAATTAGGCTTTTGTTTAGTTTTTGTGTTACTTCTCTTAGTCAAAAAATTCCAAAAGAAACCTATCACCATTAATTTAAAGAACCAAGTTTGAAGCTATACATAGACCCTTTTCAGCAACTCTCGTCTCTCATATTTGCTATCCACTTCTGTTTCCTTTGTGGTATAGCCTTAGTAGCTCAAACCCTAGCTTGTTCGTACTAGTCCAGAAATGGCACTTGCCAAGGACCGAGCGCTGCATGACCCAAACTCGAGCTTGGTTCAGTCCCACACATACTTGGCAAATTTGTTTGGAGAATCGTCAATCCAAGTTTCTGATCTCCCCTCTCCTGGATTTTATGGCTTCGAACCCGAAGAAGTACCTTCTGTTATTAATTTCAAGAACGAGTACGACAGTCTCATGCATGCTGGCGGATCATTGCTTAGCTTTGAGCAAAATTCTTACCCCAAAATTGTTTACAATCAAGGCGAGAGCCAGTTGAATCCAAGGGTCACCACCAACGAACGCCTGCTGGATAATTTCGGCTGTATTCAAAGCGCCAGCAGTAAAGAAAACCATTATGGGGGGGAGTCATTTGGATGGCTTGGCCATGAAGCAAATGCAGTCTCGTCTGATAGCCTTGATCACGAGAATGGAATGCAAGAAGCATGCTTTCTTAAGCGTCCCAATACGGTAATTTCTAACTCCCGGCCCAATTGCATCAAGAATATAATTGGGTCAAAAATGAATTTACTGAGATCAATAGTTGCAGGAAGAAGGTATGCAACCTTTCAAGAGGCAGTGCACAAATTCAACAAAGAAGCCAAAACCAAAGTCAACTCAATCCAAGGATCCACAAAGTGTTGCAGCCAAGGTACTATTAATTTGCTTTCTGTTTGAAGTGAAGTTAATCAAAGATCAATCCTAAATATATAAAATTTGCTTCCAAGTTATAGCATGACCACTATAAAGAGAGTTTACAAGAGAATGCCTTTGGTTACAGAATCGCAGAGAACGTATAAGTGAGCGGCTCAAGGTACTGCAGGATCTTGTCCCTAACGGTACCAAGGTATCACTTCATTTGCTTAACTGATCTTCTGTAATATGCGAAAGACATACTAGCTGGTGACAAAAATCTGTGATGTTCTACTAACATTTTCTGCTTCTTGAAACTTTTTATGCAGGTTGATTTGGTAACCATGTTAGAGAAAGCCATCAATTATGTCAAGTTCCTTCAGTTACAAGTGAAGGTGATTGATTACTTATGTTAGCAAGTTCTTGTGCATGTGTCCATTCGTTAATCACAAAGATATGATCATAATTAACTAGATTGATATATAAAACATTTCCAGGTATTGGCAACAGATGAGTTATGGCCGGTGCAAGGTGGAAAAGCTCCTGAGCTTTCCGAAGTAAAGGATGCCATAGATGCCATCCTGGCATCTCAAAGAGACACAAGTTCAAGCTCAAAGTGACATAAACTTAACCCAAGAAGAGAAGATAATGTCCCTGGCATAGAAAGGTTTAGATGTTCAGTGAAGCAGCTGTGGGGAAAAGTCCATCTGCTCCTTTCCTTTTCCCTTCTTCAGAAGTAACTTCCAATAGGATCTTTTACTGTGTTATGAGACCTCAGACCGCAAACCTTGTCCTGGTTTAATTTCCAAGTGATCGTGCTTATTCTGACTGAATAATACAATTTGCTTTGACTTCAAAATCAATCTTGTGTAATGGCATTTTATTTCTCAAGCAAAAACTGTCGACTGTTAATTGCCTCAGATTAGTTCAACAAATACAATCTCCTAATTTATGTGACTTGTTATAAATGCTGAGAAGGAGTTATGGTACGTCATTTGATATTTGATTTTGGATCGAATTCAAGTGCGGAAGTTAATTACAAGTGTTGACTAGTTGTAATGCCAAAGAATAAATGAGTTTTGTCAGAATAATGCGCAGCTACAAAAGTAAGTGATACAGCCATCTCGAAGCGGATAGTGCATGACAAGATAAGATTTACGCGATTTGTAGTAATTCTCTTTAGGATAGTATAATATGAGTAAAGGTTCATCTTAAGCATATATTATACATTAATAAACCTTGAGGAGAGTAGGAAGATGGATGGTGTACTTATACTGTACCGTATATATGCATTGGTCCTCATGGGCTCGGTTTTTTTTAAATTTAAAGTTTAACGTAGATGTAGGTGGGTGTACACGGACTGTATATGTATATTTATGGGTACTGTACGTTGCTATATCCGCACTTGAGTCGCTTAGGAATATACCAAAAGCTGAATAGACTGAAATGCCTCTTAATTTTATTTTATTTTGTTTTAAGGGCAATTATGCCCCCACCCACCCAGATAAAAATTAGATTTTCTCTCTCCTTCAGCTCGCCGTCCTCACCCCGATCCCCCTCTCCCCTTCGTTTGCCATCGCCACCACGGTCACTCTCCCACACCCACCACAGCCGGCGGGAGAAATGGAGCAAGTAAAGCAACTAACAGAAAAAGGACTTTTATGAAATCAAAAAATAAGGGTACTTCGATCATTGCGACTTTGGGTACATTGTTAGGCTATGCCTTGGGTATTTAACAAACTCATGTATATGTGTGTTGTTGCAGCGAGTAAGATAACTAGGGGTGAGCATCGAACCGATAAAACCGTTCCGAACCGTTCAAACCGATAGAACCGAACTGATCGAATCCGAACCGTTGATGAGTTTGAACGGTTTGAATTGAGATTTTCAAATCGAGGCCTTTTCGGTTCGGTTCACGGTTCAGGATTTCTAAACCGTCGTTAAACCGAACAGAACCGAACCGAACCGAGGTTATATAATATATATATACACCTTACCCTGGTTAACTTAATAATCAGGGTAGAGTAACTTTGCTCACGGCTCACCCTAAGGCTAACTCCTTCAGATTTGACTTCAGTGTTCAGCCACCCTTCTTTCCTTTCCAATTTCTATAGCTACTCCGGTCTTCGATCTCTTCCAATCTTCTTCTTCAGAGACAACAAACCCACAAATAATACTTCCAATCTTCTTCTTTAGAGACCAAAAACCAACAAATAATACAAATTGCAGACCACGGATGATGGAACCAAACCAATCGGCGCTCAAGATTCAGTTATCCGCAGTTTTACGCTTTTCTTCCTAGCTCGCGGCCTCGCGCCCTCTCTCTCTCTATCTGTTGCATCTGACTTGGCCATGGAAGATTAAGGGTCACCGCAGTCGAGTTTTCTTGGATTGAAGTAGAGTTTTCTCACTCTATTTCCCAAATTGCAATTGGGTTTTCTCGGATTGAAGTGCTGTCTTCTGCTTCTGAACAGTGAGCAGGTGAGTTCAATTTTGATTTAAATTTTTTAGCTTTTACCCATTTCGATTTTGATTTTGATATTTCAATTTTAGCTGTTGATTTCAATTTTGAAAATTTTAGCCTCTAGAGACATAAGATAGATCGTTAAACTGAGCTTCTTATATTCTATTGATATTCGCATAAATGGAACAACTCTTCTAATTCTAATCTATTGGGTCTTCCAACTATTGCATCATTTATATTATAGCTCCTGTAGTGTAAAGTGTAAACATGATAAGATTCAAGAACGATAATATACAACTCATGTTAAAATACAATTCATGTTAGATATTAAGATTTATCCAGTAGTTTGTACTTTGTAGTAGATTCAAGAATGATAAGATACAATTCATGTTAGATATTAAGATTTAAGATTGGGGAAATTAGCTTTGGAATTTTGACATGAACCGATCCGAAACGTTCAATTTGAACCATTCAAACCGAGGTATCTTGGTTCGGTTTGGTTTAAGAATTTGTGAACCGAGGTCTATTGGTTCGGTTTGCGGTTTGACCCCCAAACCGAACTAAACCGAACCGTGCTCACCCTTAAAGATAACCTTATCTTTCATGCCAACTCAGCTTTTCAAGCAAATTTAAAGGCAAAGCTTTAACCCTAGACTAGGAATTTTGCAAGAATTTTAAGTCCTTATAGTCTAAGCGTCACTCCCGTCAACATTACTTAAAACTCAAATCAGCAAAATCAATAACATTTCTTCGAAAAAAAAACCTTTTTCCAGTCGAGGTGTTCGGAAATGGATCAAGATCCTCCGCTATACAGGAGAACTGCGGTAGAGCATTTAGCGACACAAGATTTGTCGTTGTTACTGTAATTCATAATGATAATATTTTATCGTTAAAAAATATTTAGGGATATTTTTTTTGGTACAAAACATTTATCGTAAAGCAGATAATCTTGATCCCCGAGAATCTGACGTACGTACAGTACAAGTGTTGGGTTTGTTGACCGGGTGAGGGAACAACGAAGAAAACTCTCCGTAAGATATATGGGAGTGATAAATTATGATATAAAAATGAATAACATAATGGGAAAATAAATATTTGCTTTAGACTCACCTCATGTTACAAACCTCAATTAAACCTTACCCTTGACATTATTAAACTTTATAACGAATAATAAAATATGACACATTTCGGAAACGGTTGTGGTGTAATTAGCTTCATTTTTTTTCATCACGTTGTAGACACCAAAAATTTGTACTAGTCAATAATGCATTATTTTTGTTGACTGGTCAAATATTCAACGTCGCCGAAAAGTATGGATCGGATGCCGACGTGGAGTCAAACAAGACAACGGGCTCGAAGTCAAAGACAAGTTGGAAAGACTAGTCCAATAACAATACATGGTCCAGTCCATGGTCTTGCTAACAGAAAAGTCAAATTCGACTAAAATCATTCCTAAATTAAGTGGAGACAGAAATCTATTTAATTGAGAAGATCAGATAATTAAGGAGACAAAATCTCCTTAATTACAAAATCAAAGTTCAAATTATGGGATTTCCAAAAATAAGCCTACCACCTTGCCTATAAATAGAGGGCTTGAGTTAGAGAAGACGGAGACACAGAGGGTCTCCTCGATCAAAGCTTAAGCTCTGCCGAAACGATGTCGTCTCCCAAGTTGTGCTTCATTTGAAGAACAACATGCACTAACGTAGTGCCGTTCTTCAATCGAGCACTTCCAAGTTACGAAGATCGATTTCTCTTTCACCTCAAATTGAAGAGGAATTCGCCTTCAACATCAGTGATTCTACAAGTCAAGGATCGCCATACTTGTTCGGGATAAAGCTTCGAAACCCTCGAGCAACTGCAGCTTCGACGATCTTTCAACTGCGAAGATTGAAGAAGTCCAAATTTACATTTCAAGATCAAGCTATTTCAGCCCTTGAATTGTGACCAAACCGGAGATCGAATAAGAGGATTTATATTTGTTGTGTAAAAATCACAAAGTGGTGTTACCTATAGTGTAAGTTTGATAAATTGAATTTTGTTGCATTATTTCTTGTCTTGCAGATTAGGACACGAAATTTGTGTGTAAAAATTTGGCACGCCCGGTGGGACCCGCTCTGCCTCTCGTCTCCTTCTCCGTAAGAAGATAATCAAAGCCTCCACTACACATCAATGGCGTCAAATACTTCCAAGCATCATTTTACCTTGCCGGTTATGATGACCAATTCCATTTCACTTGAAGAGCAGCTAACTGCTATGTCTCATGCAATTGAAAAATTGACGAAGGCACAGAGGGTCTCCACGATCAAAGTTTAAGCTCCGCCGAAACGATGTCGTCTCCCAGGTTGTGCTTCATTTGAAGAACAACACGCACTAACGTAGTGTCGTTCTTCAATCGAGCACTTCCAAATTACGAAGATCGGTTTCTCTTTCGCCTCAAATTAAAGAGGAATTCGCCTTCAACATCGGTGATTCTACAAGTCAAGGATTGTCATACTTGTTCGGGATAAAGCTTCAAAGCACTCGAGCAACTACCGCTTCGACGATCTTTCAACCACGAAGATTGAAGAAGTCCAAATTTACATTTCAAGATCAAGCTATTTCAGCCCTTGAATCGTGACCAAACCGGAGATTGAATCAGAGGATTTACATTTATTTAGTGCAGATTAAGACACGAAATTTGTGTGTACACACGTATTGGACTACGATGACACATACGCAAATGTGTAATAGCAGGGGACGCAGGCAACAAATCAATACAAGCATTAGGCAGATCGTCCTAAAAAAATGTAATATTCTTTGCTTAAAAAGAAAGAACTTCGGAATCAAAGAAAATTCGTTTTGGCATACCCGTCATGTCTGATAAGAGATAATCAATGTAAAAAACTGACTTTATAGCACAAACAAAACTCACTATTAAGAATATGAAATTTGAAATTGATTCTTAAGATTACGAAAATCAAACTTAAACAAGTAAACTCTTTTCTTGATACCAAAGATATTTCTTCGATGCACAAGATTGAAGACTATATACGGTAACAGGTTCTGCCGCCTAGATCAAGAATATATCCGAAAACATTCGAGTTTTGGAGGCAAATTATGAGTATATATATGGTTAGAAAAGGTAAATTAATTAGCATAAGTGCAAATAATTAAGCATCTTTCACTAATTTCCTAATATTGAGGGTGCCAAAGTGTTGGTGATACCCGAGCGCTAGGGACTCCTCTGGTGAGTATGATGATGATCCAAGATAAATATGACGATGAAGGGTTGAATTCATGTTTTGCAGACACGAAGTCAAATTATTCCTTCTGCATATGCACGCAGTAAAAGTACTTGTTTAACGGGTTGTCTTTGTATAATTAAGCGTCCGAATGTTACAAAATCTTTGTATAATATATATATATATATATGTGCTCTGTGCTGGTTGATCGTCGGAGTCATTTTGAAACCTAATCTGTCTTTCATTGTTTGTTCAAGCAGTTAAATGTTTTCACTAAAAGGGGGTTGACCCTTGATCATTTCAGTTCATTATAATCCTCGGCGGCATGCATCTGTACGCAATCGCATGCCACCTTACGTACGATTCTTTATTATTTCAGTTCGTTTTTACCCTCAGCTGAGGCATGCATCTGTGTGCAGTTCCATGCAGCAATATTCACAAACACTAGTAAAGAATCGTAAGGTGATGTGCAAACACAACAGCCTGTGCATTCAAATTCTCTTGTTTCCCCATTTGAGGAATCCGTTTTCTATAGTAGTATAATAATGTCAATGATTAAACTCTTGTCTCACTTTACTAGAACCGTAAGATTTAATTTGTTTGACTCCGTACGTCAGTTTACATAACAGCGGGTTAGTTGTTTCTCAATTTAACAAGCCCTACTTGTAATTACATATGGTGGCTAGTAATTAATATGGTTAGTAGTCAATAAGCGCAGGAAATGTACACCCTATTAAAGCAGGGTTAAGTTTATACACGCAGCTTTTTGAGAGCATTCTAATATTTTAGGGAGAAGAGAAGACCTAATTTACATTCACAATGATCGAAGGTGGTACAATTAGCGGTTCATATTCATGCTTTTATTGCACGTTAGATTCATATTCGTTTGTTTGCATTTACTTACAAGAACAAGATAACTAACCATTAGTTTTGGACATTCAAGGACGGAAGATTTGTCCCAATTCCACAAGGAAAACTAATTGGTCTTTCCTTTCCGTGCCCTCTTTTAGTCGCAAATCATTGGGGATTTGGAGTTGGAAATAATTTCATTTATACTTTTAGTACATAATGGCAATTTCCGATTGTTACTCGATTCTAGTTGTCACTAGAATCGATTCTAGTGACAACTTTTCTTTTTGTGCATAACGTTTTAGTTAAATTGTTACTCGATTCTAGTGACAACTTTTCTTTTGTGCTAAATGAACAAAAATGTACATGGATTTTGTGCACTGGATTAGTAACTTTATTACTGAAGAGATAATCACGGCCTCGTCTCATGCCACAAAATCACTGCTAAAAGCAACTCTAGTTTTACTTGTTGCAGTTTTCGCCATACTCTGACCCTAAAACCGCTAATTAACTTTCAAGGATATGATAATTAATTACTAACATGGGTCCGCTTGACTAATTATCCCTTTTTCTTTTTGTGATAATGTGAAATTACTCTTAATTACGCGAGGTATCCTATATGAGGCTTGCTTGACTTGCACAAAAAGATATAATATCTTTATCACTAGACTATTGCCTTAATCGACAGATTTAATATCAACAGTAAAAGAATTGTTTGCATAACTTGTAATCTTCGAATAAGGTCTTTATTAACCCCAACACCTTATAGCCCAATCCGTTCCCCACGTTCCAGAGTTGTACAGAACATCACAACAAATACATACATATTATCACTGAATCACTTATGTGTCTGTTGATAGGGGTGAGCAGTTAAAACGTTCAAACCGATCTAACCGAGTCGACCAAACCGGCCGATCACAAATCAATTTGAAAAAACAGTCCGTTTGATTTATTTTTTTTCCAAAACGATGTTCAATCCCTAACGCTCAATCCATCCGATCCGTCCAAAGCGTTGAAACCGAACCGTTTCTCGTTTTTTCCTTCTTAAATCTATGGTAAGTCAGTTCGGTTTGATATTCATCATCCAAACAGAATCAACCGAACTGTCCTCAATCTTATCTGTTGGTTTTTTTTTTTTGTGTGTGTGGGTGTGGGGGGGGGGGGGGGGGGTCATTGCAATGCCGTAGCCTAGAAAGTCCGCTCGTGCACATGTTAGTGAATACATGACTTGGCACCGAAAGCCCATTATCACAATCAAAATAATTTATAGCTAAAATCCACTCTGCCATTCCCTAACTCATGACTTACATGTACCAAATATATCATTCACCTCATGTGCAATTACACTGCACATGCTTTACAGCCGGTTCTACTTCCATATTCTATCAGAATAATAATACGAAGTGTTACATCCAGAATCTTAGTTTGAAAAATTATAGAACTGTAAATTAACTGTAAGCGCGTTTCTTAATCACACCCGCAAAAAGAAGACAAGATTTAAGATGATTCGATAGTTGCCTACTCCTCTCTCGAAGACATCAAAGTTCCATTAGTCAATTTGAAGATTATAAGATGTTTGGTTCACTCTTGCACAACCCAAGAACCCATACAAGATCATAACCTCTCAAGAAACTCCAACAAGGTCAACCCAAGAACCCCTACAAGATCACAACTGTTAGAAATAAGATGGCTTTGTGTATACTTGTGCAGAAATTAACTAAGTACGAAAATACTTAAATATAATTTACTACACAGAACAAACAGTATTAGCAAGAACAATTAAAATTAACTCACAGCAAAATCAGACAAATAGCAATGAAGAACCGAGGCGTGAATTTGATTCACTGTCCTTAAGACTTTATTCGTCCCGCAACGGTGCTGACGGTCTCTTGACGAAAAGCCTCCCAGGATACAACGATAGCACTTCTGAAAATAGGAGCACTCCAAATCTTCAGACCCGGCGAACCAAAACAATGGCACAGAACTCTTTTCGGACACAGGAAACTCGGAAACAGAATAATACAGAAAATAATTCGGGAAAAAATTAATTCTTTCTGAAAACTGACTCGTTTTTATACACAGAGTTTTCACTGGGGATGCAACTCTTCACAGAAAAAACTGCTAGCTGAAAAGGTCACAACTTTAGAAAAAGAAAATAAATAAATAAAATTTATTTATTTAAAATATTTTTGTCCCAAAAAGAATAAAGCCTGATGGGCCAAAGCCCAAGCCCAAGCCACGGACCGGACCAGGGCGGGCGGCGCGCGCGTGTGGTGGACCTAACCTAGATCCTCCTTCCTTACAAAACATGGGTACCCCCAAGCGGCCCAACCCTTAGCTCAAGGCTAAGCCTTATAAGGAGACAACATTGACTTTATTCTTCTATGTGGAATTCTCTCTTCCTTCAAGTTGAGCCACCAACTTCAACGTCAATTTTCTCATTCACCTTCCATTTGTTTTAAACATGTGAATATACCATGATCGTCTATTCCAATAGAGGATCATGAATCAATTTGTTCCTAACCAAAATATGGTTTAGAACCAATTAGAAAATTGAGTAAAAGTTGCTTCTCCACAATGGGTTTAAAACCCAATTCCAACAACAACCTCTCAAGAAACTCCAACAAAGTCAACCCAAAAACCCCTACAAGATCACAACCTCTCAAGAAACTCCAACAAGGTCGTCACCAACTGATCGAATATAGTACTAGACCTCTACATCTGGGAGACATAATAACTTTTACTTGAGCGGTACTTGCATTAGATCATATCCCTCAACCATCTTAAGAATTAAGTCCTAATCAGTACAACTAGCAGAGATGTAAGTTGGCGCACTAGAATTAAGTCATGATGATCAGTACAACTAGTCGAGACGGGGGTCGGCCATATTAGAACTAAGGATTGGTTGATGGAAAATATGTCTTTGCTGGGTGTATATACTTATTTATCTTATCCCATGTTATAATTGATGAGATTGGAGTTTGATTTAACAGAATTTATCTCCGTGGTATGATTTTAGTTTTTTTAGATGATCTATCGATGGTTATTAGCTATTTAAGTTTTTGTTGATCCCCTTTTGCATTCTCTCTTTATGTTTTGTCATGTTGATATAAATTTGGTCTTAAGGAAGTTTATAATATGTCTCAATTTGGTCTATCATATGTCTAAGTTTTGGAAATGATGGATCAAGTAATCACACTTGAATTATCTTTGTTGCTACTTTTGTGAAAAGGAGATTGTACGATGAGGTATGTTTTTATTTTAAGTCAACTATATCGGAATAAAACATATAAAGCTCCAAGTTTACGTACATTTGACGAAAATAAAAAATATACACGGCATTAATTCCGAAAAGAAAAAGTCCGGCTACAATCTTGTTTTAATGATAAAATTCACAAGAGGGTGGTTTCTTGTTAATTTCCTTTGCAACTTGTTCTCTACTTCGTTCCTGAATCAATGCAGTGTTTTGGCCAACACATATATAATCTACATTATCATGATGAGGGTCACAAATGGTTATGCCAAGTGGAAGCAATTCGAAGGAGAGTGGAATTGGGGACGAGAGAGATGCACGAGCTCACCCATACCACGTAGAGATTGCATGAGCTAGCTGGAGTCGGCACATCGGGAAATGCAAAAGAATACGTGTATCGTTCTTTTCTGAATGTTTATCTTTCTTAGCGATGTTCTACCGCACACTCGTTACGGCTAAAAACTTTATGTTATGGAGTCTGAGCATCGAAACGATTAGGATAGTTTACGTGTCTATAACAGTGTTTTTTGTTAAAAAGATATGTTCATGTGTGAACAATTATATGCCGAGTATTACAATCATCATTCTTGTGAACAATGATATCGCGTTAGGCTGGCCTTCCGTCTACTCGCAACATGGCACTGTTTAAACAATTATCTATAATTAGATGTTTACTTATTTTTTAATTGGAAACTATTAGTCTAAGGTTATTGTAATATCCCGAACTTCGGGAGCCGATTAAAATAACCATTTGGGCTCCAAAAAATAAACGGGTACTAATTTTGAGCAATACTCGGGTATTAGAAGCTTGTGGAAGCTTAAAAAAATTTTGGGGCAAAAATATAATTTTCAAAATTTTGGGGGCATTTTCGTAATTTTAAAAAAACTTTGGGGGCATAATTGTAAATTATGCTTTAGTGATAAAAAATAATAAAATGAATGCTAGTGTATATTTTCAGCAATGTTTAATTAAATTGAGCATGATTGGAATATTTTTGGGCTTGAATGCAATTATATGAAATTTGGGGTTTGTTTTATAATTAAGTAAAGTTTAGGGGTCTTTTTGTAATTTTATATAAAATTTATTTAGAAACCATATTTTTAGGAGTTGCCACCACCTACTTGCTTTCATGACTAAGCTAACTAAAACTATTTAAAATTGGAGTGGATAAGTAAAGATTTCGGAAAGAGAAAACAAAACAAAGGAACAAAACGAAAAAGAAAGAGAGGAACAGTGACTGAGCAGAGGAGAAACAGAGAAGAGAAGGAAAACAAAGAGGGAAGAAGAAAGAGAGGGAGCTCGGACTGAGCTAGAGAGAAACTAAGAGATTTTTCTAAGGGTAATCCTTATCCCTTATGTGTATGAAATTTCATTATGTGTGTGAGTTCAGGTGTGTGAAACTGTGATGTATGTGTGTGTGCGTGGGATGCACCCTGCTATTACAGCATTAATGGTGCTGTGGTTGTGAGTGGGCTTTTGTTGGCACAATAGTGTATCATAGGGTGTGCTTAATGGTTAGGGAGAAGGGTAGCTGATGGGTGTGCTCGTGTGTGTGTGTGTGTGTGTGTGTGTGTGTGTGTGTGTGTGTGTTTTGCAGTCTTCTGTGGGTTGTGCGGGAGTATATGCTTGGGTGTTTGTATCCATGGTGAGTGGTAGGTATTTTTGTATAATTGTATGCGTGATGTTGTGGTATTAGGGTGTGTTTAGGATAAAATTTCTTAGGTGTTAGGGTGTGTTTTGGTGGGTATAATCGTGGGCTTGTGCAGGTATTTCAATGGCGAAAGTGTGTGCTTGGGTTACGGGTATGTGAGTGATTGTGTGTGAATTGTATGTGTTAAGTATGTGTTAGAATGTGATTAAGGTGGTAGAATGAGATTTTAATGATTTGGAGTGGATTAGAAGTGAAGTAGTGTGAGTTGTGAAGTGTTGGGCAATGAACGTGTCTCAGCTGAAGGTGGAAGAAAGTGTGTGTTTCAGGGTGCAATAGTGTGTGTGTTTGATTTGAATAGTAAGTGCTATTGTCGCTAATGCTAGAAATTAATTAGGCAGTTTTTAATTGAATTTTAATAAAAGGCTAGAGCCAAAATTAGACAAAAATCAAAACAGTAACCCCTAATAATTTTATGAGAACTATGCTCTGAAAATTTTTGGGAATTTTTGGGATCCGTGAAGGGCGCTAAATTAGGGTACCGATTAAGAGAAATTCTGAATTTATTTAGCATAGCAAAACAAGTTATTTTAATCTGAAAATTTTATGGAAGCCATATATTACAGATATGATTCATTATAAAAAAATGTCGGGCCATTCCGAGACTGATAGGTATTTTTCGCAAAACTGGCCTTTTAGTGCTCAGTCCGTCCGGACTCCGGTTCGGAATTTTCGGACGAAAATTTTATAAAATACTTTTTAGTCCAGAAATGATATCAGGATACTTAAAATAGCAATTTAAGATATTTTTTAGATTTTTCCGGTGCTGAAAATCCTCAGGGGTGTTTTGGTAATTTACCACCCTAGAAGGGGTATTTTGGTAATTTTACCTACAGTAAGATTATTTTAGTGACTTTGCTTATGGAAAAGTCATTTTGAGAATTAAAGTGTAACGGGGGTATTTTGGTAATTTGCCACCCCGAAGGGGTATTTTGGTAATTTGACCTAAGAAAGGTATTTTTGCATAAATTTACATATGGAAAGCTTATTTCAGTGATTCTACTTACGGGAAGACCGTTTGGGTGATTTAAGTTCGAGAGGGGCATTTTGGTAATTTTATACCCTAGGGGCGTTTCGATAATTTTACATACCCGGTAAGGGGAGGTTCATTTTGGGAGCATGTGAGAGTTCGTATTAAGTTATACTTTTGTTCTATAGGTTGTATTCTAATGGTTCGATTATTCCGTTTAGGTTAAAGCTAAAGACTTCCGGTTAAGATAATTTAGCTACGAATCCAGGTAATGGATTCTATCTGAACCTTGGGTAAGGACTTTTGTCCGAACCCTTATTTGATTACTTGTACTCGTAAGTACTCCTTTGATATATTTACGGCTAATGCCGAACTCTGAGTTATGTATTGATATCAGCATGTTCTTGCCCAGAAAACCCTAATGTTGAACCTGAATCGGTTATTTGGAAATCTTGTGATGCTCGCGTGTTATTGCGTGCTGAGCAAATTTGATAATTGTATGTATCCATTCTTTCGAATTGATATGATTATATTCGATAATTATTCGCGGTCGTTTTTGTTATTTATCTGTGATTTTTCTTCTGAAATTCTGATTTCTTCTGAAAATCCCGAATGCTGACTTATGTCAGTATGATTATTATTATGAGAACCCGAATTGATTTCGGGGATATGAGCTTATGTTAATACTCATTGATATTGTTAATTTTTGTGTTGACCTGGATACCTGTTTAGTGGGGAGGCGGTATAAGGTGGTTGTATCCTGCATGAAACGCAGGCTAGTACCCAAGTGGACTAGTAATTATTTTAGTACATCATGCATGTGTACACTAGAGCTTGCCATAATGGCATTGCAATCGCCCAGGATCAACATTGATTTTTGATTTTTTTTAGCTAGAATGATTTGTACTTGGGTTGAAAGCCCTTGACAAACATTCATTGTACTTAGCTAGAAGGATTTGTACTTGGGTTGAAATCCCTTGACAAGCCTTTATCGTATTACCTAGTTGATTTCTGCTTGGGTTAAAATCCCTCGTTGCTGTATTTTTTAAATGGATTTCTGCTCGGATTGAAATCCCTTGAGCAAGGGAAATTTTCGTGGTACTTGAAAATGCTGACTTAAAAAGGATCTTCTATTGATCGTTTTGGATTTTGTTCTAATTGTTAATATTTATTTTGGCATCTATTTCTGATGAATTTTGATCATTTTGGGTAATCATTGAGTTTTGATCGTTCGAAGTGTTTTGAAAATCATCGTCGGTTGGATTTTTGGAGTCGTGTTATAATCTCTTTTGTAGTCCTTGTACGACCTTACTGGGCTCTCAAAAGCTCACCCTTCGTTTGGCTCCCTTCTACAGGTGATGATCAAATGTAGCATGTTCGGGAATGGGTTAGAGTCTGTGTGAGATCCCGATGAGCCCACCACTACTGTGTAGGGAGACCCCTACGTGGGTCAGTTTTGTCAACTCGTTCTATGAGAACTTGAGTTTGTAAATAACCTAGATCTTAATAGTTCCAAGTGTTTTAGTTCCAGTTTTGAGTAGTTTTGCAATATTGAATGTGAAGAGTTTGAGTTGATATCGGATTCACTGTTTTGGAAGTATGTGTTAGTGAACAGGATTTGACAGGTTTGATATGATCCGGTAGGTTAACGACCCGGGAGTTCGGGGCGGCAGACCTCCGGATTTCCGGGGTCGTTACAGCTATAGACGTCCAAAAGAGTGAGCAAAAGAAATCAGTTCTCAATGAAATTCATTTTGTGATTTTTTTTCAGTGTGAAGTGGAATATTATAAGAATTCATTGATGGCAATAAGCCACATTTCTTATTTATGGCTAAAGGAGTAAATGGTTTTTCAACTATGCAAATAAAAAGTATGTCAGATAGCGACAAATATAATCAATTTTAGTATATTGGATTTGGAGATTTGTAAGGAAAATCCTTCAAAGCGTTGGAGCTTTTGAAGCTGGCATACTTCCCTCTTGCTTGATTTAAACTCGTGTCTTCTAACCGGGGTTCAGGTCTTAACTATAGTGGTAAATATTAATGAGAGTCTTGTTATAAGATTGTACCTTCTTGATAATTATGTTTTAGTTTTGTGCCACAACAGTTGTCATATTTAGGAGTAGGAGATAGTATTATTGGCTAGAAACTTCAAGCATGATATGGCCAAACCATCTCATCAAAGTAAGTGGCATAATTTAATTGGATTAACCACATCGTATTAACATACTAAGGGTGTGTTTGGATATGAAATTTTGAAATATTAGGTATTTCTAAATGCCATCATTTCGAATTCTCCTGATTTATAAATTCTATCATTTTGAAATATCTTGTTTGGAAGAAAGGAAACAAATTGTTATTAATAAAAGTGGGAGACAAGATTCCTAAAAAATAGGGAAATAGTTATTGTGGATTTGTAAATTAATTGGAGTGGATTTGACAAATAACTAGTTCAAATCACTCCGAAATTTCAAAAATTTCCTTTTGAACTATCCAAATAAGATATTTTATCCAACTGATTTACAAATACCCTATCAAAGTCAAATCCACAGTTCAAATCCTCTATCTAAACACACCCTAGAAGATAATAATGTCAATAATCTAATTATAGTTCTTGTAATTTTTAACTTCGTAAAAATGTTCTTAGTAATACGCATAACGATTGCATATAGTTCCAAAACCCAACGTCTGTCCAAACATAACAATAAATTGGTCATGTACAAGACATGTGCCATTTGTAGACCTAATTGAATGGCAACTTAGCATTATTCTCAAACACCCCCCCAATCCCTAGTCAGTAGTCAATGTGTTCTTCGATAGCCTCCACACCACGATACCTTCCCCCCTGCACGCCACCCCCTATCCTATTAATTGTCACAATCTTCTCAATTGAATTAGTATATATGGATCACTAGGTAGGTATTTAGTACATAGAATATCACTCTTTTGCTAGCTCGATTGTTGTCTCTGCCACAAATGCAACCCCGCCGCCTGTTACCCCACCACACTATTCACCGCCAACTCCCCATGTACAATATCCCTTTTTCCCAGACCCGTAATCTGCCGAAGTCTGACGTCAGAGGTGGCAGTGATAGGAATGGCAATGTGCGGGTCGAATACGGATCTTATAAAATCCGTACCTGCTCTGGTAGTCCTAATACCTTAGCCCACCTAGTCAAGGGATAGGAATACCATCCCCGAACCGGCAGACTTTCAAAAAACCCGCCCCCGGCATGACCCGCCCCTGTTAAGAATACTGTATTTCATATTTGCATTCTAAAACTGAACAATCTAAAAAATTGTACTACAGAAAATAAGGTCTCGTACGTTTAGAGTATTTGTTTTCTATTTTTGTAATGATTACGAAAAAAATGCCTTTTTTCCGTGTACTTTTACCTTTTGTATTTATATCGGATCAAAAAATCAAAACAGTGTAAAGGTGTTTTCACCTTTTCTCAATCGTCCGCATCTCGTGTCAGAGAAAACTTTGAAGACGGGGCTTGGTTTCCACTGTTCATTCTTTTCTCTTACAACCTCTATGACCCCTACATGCGTAGTCACGTCATAGCTCTCCTCTCTCCCCTTCCCTCTCTCCCTCTCTGCCTGTGGTTCATTTCTTGTCTCATTATTTTCAATGAGCAGATCCCCAACTATAACTCACTCCATTTCTCAACCTGCCGAAGTTATTAGAGAAGCTGCGGTCGAGTCATTTGTTCCCCTTAGCTGCCGAAGACCTAGTACATAGAAGACGGATACGCCGCCTCCAGTTCAGCTACATATTTCCCTTCCATCCAGCGGATCTGTCAAAGCCTTGCCTCTTTCCTCCTGCCGAGTACCTACCATCTCCCCAACAAGCACCCAACGATCCGTGACCGGAGAGAACAAAGTCCTATCGCCTGCACAGTTATCAAAGGTTTTTACCGATTTCTCCCTCTATTCTTCAGTCGATCGATCTGCTACACTCCTTTATGTTTATGTTTTCTCTTTGATTTTTGTTTGTGGGTTGATTGATTGAAGATGGTTTTCTCCGTTTCCATTTCTGGGTTCTCCCCTTTGTTCAGAGGCTGTTCATGTTCGTTCAATGCGTAGTTATACATGTAGAATTTGTGGACAGCTGGAAGTAGTTTTTGCTTGATTGGGAAATTATGGTGGTGTTTTCAAAATTTTTAAAGGATGATGGATCTCTTCTCTTGGGTTTTGAATGTTTGATATGCCGGGTTAAATATTTGCTGAAGTTCAATGGCTTTTACATTTGTTAGGAGAAACTTGTGCACATACACACTGGAAACTTTAAAGTGTATCATTATTCCAGGGACTACCTCTACATAAGATGGCCAATGCTACTGATGTAATAGGAATTCCATAACTAATGAGTTATGCTTAGGTGTTTAGCTTACCATGTTCAATATGTACCTAACCGAACCTGCAACCGAACCATTAGTCGCATCGCTTTCACCCTGACCATGTCCAATATGTACCCAAAAATCAACAGAAAATATGCAAAGGAGATGTCGCAATTGAAAAGCAAGTTATCTTTTAAGCACAATATCAAAAATTACTATTGTGCTTTCATGACATTGTGAATTGAACACCTTATGAGTAAGATGCAGATATTTACGATTATTGGGACCAGAGAGGAGAGTCCTAAAGTAGCTTCACATAGATAACATGGTGAAGCACAACTTGTTTCCAGAGCCAAGTATATTGGAAAGTACTATAGCCATCCCGATGGTTGTGAAGTATGGGGTGTGCAAAGGGATAGCAAACCGGAGTATTAGCGGGTAAGCAGCTTTTGGTAACATATAACAATGTGAAAGAGAGAAGTGGCAAGAAATGAGAGGACAAGATGTACATGGCTCGGCCAAAAGGCTAGAAACTAGTACAATCAAAGCTCTAATGTCCTACGTTTCATGTCATTTCCCTTGCTTTCTTTACATTGAACCATATGTGGGGTAGCATATTGCTAGAGCTCATCATTTTGCCTCTCAGTTAAGTTGTGGTATACTTGTCACTTGCGAGTGAATCGCATGGGGTGGAATGTCAAAAAGAATAGGAAACTTACAAACGTTGGTAGGAAATGAGGAAGCAGAAGGAGTATTACATTGCCTGTCATTTCTCTTTTGTTAGGAACTCTAGGACACTCTAATGTACCGATGTTTATTAAGGTTTAATCATAACATTAAAAGCTAATAAATCTCATGTTGTATATGTCCTTTTTTATGATAGGGATAATAAATGCCAAGCTGGTATGTTGTATTTGTCGGTCGAATGCACGGCATTTATGTCACATGGGAAGAATGTCAACTGCAAGTGTCTGGATTTCCTAATTATGCTTTTAAAAAATACCGTAAATGTAGTGAAGCCAGTACTACTTATGTCATTTACAAATCTCATTGGGAAAGACGTATTTAACCTCCTGAACAACCTCTTCCGGCAGCGTCACCCATGGCCGACCTAGCAATTCATTTGCTAGGATTTGGTGGACCAAATGAAACACAATTGTACGACGAGTCTCTAGCACCCTTCCCCCCAATGCCTCCGATGGCATGGATGAGGGCCAATAGTGGCCCAAGAAGTGAACCCGCATCCTTTTAGCTGTCATTTGTTGTTAATAAGACGTGTACTGTACAGTTATATGCTTCAATGTGCTTTGAACACTTATTGTGAAGATTGTTAATGACAATTGTACGCTGCATTAATGTTGAGTATCTTTATTAATCATTGCGTACTGTATATTGTTATCTTACATATTTACATTAGACATGCGCGGTTGTATACCCCTTTTTTAACGTTGAAGACGACACACACTTGTTCAATTAGAGCAATTAAATACAATGTGTCGTTATCATATACTATTGCACGATGTAAAGTAGCTACATGACATGAAATCGGACAAATGAGACCTGTAAATATGTTTAAGTGCATAATTGTGGATGGACGATTCGTTTGTGGACATTTTTGGTCTTCGAGGGGGAGTTTCTGATGACGAAAGACTCGAAGAATCTTTGTAGCCTCCGCGTGTAGAAACATTATTTGTCAATTTAATGGCGGAGCTGAAACAGAAACGTCCCCATCAGTCTTCCACATTTAAGGAGAAACAATGGGAGGAGCTTGCAAATGACATGTTTGCGGGCGTCGGCACTAGGTTCAAATGGTCACAGTTAAAGTCAAAGTACAATAGGCTGCGTGCGAAGTATCACGAGTTTACCAAGTTGTGGAATCACACTGGGTTTGGATGGGATCACGCAACCCAGACATGCACTGCTTTGGACGACGTTTGGGATAACTATTTAATGGTACCACACTCATCTTAACTATAGTTTATAACCACATTAATTTAGATTGCACTTTTACATAGATACGTATTACACACCAAATTTTATGTAGGCGAACAAAGGAGCCAGGCAATTTCGTGGGAAGGGGTGTGCAATTTACGACAATCTGGCCTTGATTTTCTCGGAGTCCACGACAACCGGTAAATTGGCACGTTTATCAACAGAGCGACCTTTGAATAATGATGAGGAGAATGAGCAATACCATGAGTATGTCAGAGCTTCTAGTAGGAGGGGCGCTACTATTGACCTTGATGATGATATTCCTGTTACGGATGTGGGGACAAAACGTAGGTCAGAGGGTACCCCCGTCGATGTGCGTTCTAGCAAGGAGTCCAAGTCGATGAAAATGGACATTACGCTTAATGCTTGGACGGAGTGCTCCAAGGCCAAAGCATAGAAATATCAGCGAAAGGTTAACTCCAGATTCCAACAAGAGCGCATCGATGATGTGTACAACAAGAGCGCATCGATGATGTGTACAACATCAGCAGGTGCATACAGGAGCTCAATCAACTTCCGAACGTTCCTGGGGAGCAATACGTGGCTGCAATGCACTGTTTTAAAGAGAGGGATAACCGCATCATGTTCATTAAAATCCCTGATTTTCGCCGTTTGCAATGGTTGGCGTCTTTGGTTCCCTAGGATCTGTGTTTGGTTACGATGCACTGTGTTTTTCGAAAGTCATGCATGTGTGAGTTTCTGCTACTTTTACTATCTGAACATGTGTATTGGGTAAGTCCACTGTTGTGTATCAGTGGCAATTTTGGAATCATCAGTGTGGTAGATTATGGTTTTTATCTTATATTAACATTGACTCTTTGAAATTTATGCAATTTTCTATCTTATATTAGGATGCATGTATGTGTAAACAAGATGCTTGACAAATATATTGTTCATTTAGTAACAGGTTATTGAAGTTACCATTCGCATAGTTATTATACTGCAATGTCATCTTTGCAAGCCAATGCTACATGGGCTAATGGTGACACGTCATCATCAGATGATAACTTTCATGACATTTACATGTTAGAGGAAATAGAACGGAGATGTGCAGCATTAGATAGGGTCCCAAGGCCTATGTATACATATGTACTCTCTGGGAGTGATCATGTGCAAGAATTATTAAATGGTCATCCGTCTAGAATGTATAATGTAATGAGGATGTATCCAGATGCGTTTAGAACGTTGGCAGCGACTCTTAGGGATAACGGATGGCTTGTTGATGACGCACACACGCACGTCAGTGTTGAAGAGGCTTTGGACATTTTCTTGAATTGTGTTAGTCACACAGAACAAATGCGTCAACTGTGTGAACGGTTTCAACACTGCCTTGATATCATACGGCGAACCATTAAATTTGTTGCTTGGGCTTTGGGTTATCTTGGAATGTTAATCATAAAGCCGCAGGCCACTGACGGCGTCGATCCACACATACGAAACAGTTTGAAGTACTACATGTACTTCAAGGTATAACCTTCAGTTATGGCTATGGTGTTCGTAATTCATATTAATGTTGGGTCGTAGCTAACGTGATTTAATCTGGCAATGTTTCTACAGGATTGCATTGGTGCGATTGACGGTACAATTGTGGCGGCCGTTGTACCCAAGTCGAAGATGAATGCATCTCGTTCAAGAAAAGGGAATATATCCCAAAACGTGATGGCTGCATGTAACTTCAACATGATGTTCACATTTGTTAATGTGGGATGGGAGGGAAGTGCGAATGATTCAAGAGTTCATGCCGAGGTCATCACATAGCAGAGGTTGAATTCCCTCGACCCCCTCCGAGTAGGTAAATGAGTTACCACATTATGATTATATTCTCATTAGTTAAAGTCCAAATTACAAAAATTTTATGTAAGACGATACACGAATATTGGTTTGCAGATAAATATTACGTTGTCGACAATGGATACAATAATGTGGATGGTTATTTAGCCCCATATCGTGGCGAGCGCTACCACCTTCACGACTTTGAGGGAGCAAGGAATGCACCAAGAGGGCCTAGGGAAATGTTTAACTACAGACACACGCATCTAGGCAGTGATGACCATTTGGGGAGCATTGAAGACAGAGAGGCAGCTACAGTTCGAAGGCAGATAGCGGTGAAGAAAATGGAAAAAGAGAGAAGAGTTACTACCTACACCATCATTAAGCCGGGGATAAAGGGCGAAGACCACGTGAGGGTGAAAATGGAGGCAAAGGGTCGAGGGGGGTAAGACGCCAAAGGTAGAGGGTCGAGGCAGAGGGTGACAATTGGAATGAAACTTGAATCTGATTTTAAGGGTTGGGAAATTGGTGGGGGTGGGGTGGGAAAATTGGTAAGGATTGTACTATTTTGCCCTTGCAAAAAAGGCAGGTGATGTGCACATGCAACTTCAAAGGTTGAAATTGAATGCGATTGGATTTTGGAGCGACTTACAACTTTTAATGAAATGGAGGAATAGATGAAAGATGAAATTACAGGAGCGACGCGCAAAATAATGTATAACTCACGAAACAGTTTGGTCATTCACCCTATTTTTTAGTAAAAAGAAGTGAGTAAATCATCCCTAAGATCATTTCAGAACAATTCAAATGAACAGCTTTTGAAACAAAGAGGAGATTAGCACACTGGCCTGAAGTAAAAGGTGGCAAAATGCTTTTAGCTCCAAACAAAATAGTTCAATTGTATTTGTACCAAGAGTTTATCGTCTCTTTGTCGCCATACTCCAAATGTCGGTCGTTAAACTGTAAAAGCACACCGTACGTACCTCCCTCCCAGTCAGATCTCTAAACTGCTGCAATCCACTGCAACGCTTGGAACCACCGTGCCTGTGTCGACCAAGTACACACACACTCTCTTCTAATCTCTACACTTACGTACAAATGTACAAACATATTCGGATTCCAGAATACTGGTAACTGCTAAAGTTGGGTAACGAATTGGTGCCCCCCCCTGTCGATACTTTGCTCGCTAACTGCTCGTAATCTACTGCATTATGCATTGAGTTTTCTGTGTATATATGGTGGTACAAAGATGTTATATCCATAAAGTGCGGTTCTTTTCTTGTGTGCATCTTTGCAAAAAGTTGTTTTTGGTCTTTTTTGCAAAAATCATATGGTAGCATTGAATCACTACTACATTAGCTATAATTTAGGCTAAATTTAGGTTGACTACAACTAGGTTGCTGTTAGAAGAAGACCCAGGAATCATATTGCAAACTTTGAGGGCATATTTCCACTAGAACTTGACCGTAATCTTTCACTTAGAGTGGTCCGGCGGTTATGAAGTAAATCTGCATACCTAGAGAAGCAATTGCTTGTAAATTATGTTAGTTTACATAAATGAAGACGTGAAATTATTGCCGCAAGCTGCTTTACATCTTGCAAACGAATTTAATTATTGCTTTAGTAGAATAAGGTAGATGATTCGAGGAGTAGTATGCAAAACTTCAATGGTTAGAAAAGGAAGAAAAAAAAACAAGAATACTTTACCTTTCAAATATAAAATTCTATATTGTTTCTTCAATGTAGAAATCGCAATGTAAATTATAAAATATATACCATCTACATGGTGTTTTCAAGAACTCTTTTCCTGTCATCATTGGTTCGGTCGATTAAAGTACCATGTTGCTACATGATTGCATTTGTTAGTTTTATTTGTTTCCCTAACAAAATCAAGCTTTGTGTGAGTTTAACATTATCATAGCGGTGGTGGGGATAGAGCATCAGAGGGTGTTGATTTGACGTCTTTCTGATTACTCTTTTTATTCGAACATTTTTCTCCACAGACCTGCTGCGATAGATTGTTAATGACAATCAACTGTATGGTGGACTTACTAGAAAATGATCATATTACAAAATGGAAGCTTTGGAAGTGCTATGGCATTAAAAAAAGTATGACTTGCCCACCCAACAACTCAGAGACATTAGAGTCCAATGATATGCTGATATTTATACCAAATTCTAGAGGGTGTATCTAGAAGCAGCCTCCAACCTCAATACAAGAAGTTGTTTGGACGCAGTATTTAACTTGTGGATTCAGGAATACCAAAATTTTAGAATTAAGTCTGCGCCAGAAAAGCTCTGCCTTGCTCTTGCCTGTGGGGATCTCACTTTTGAAAGTTGGTGTTGTGTTGTTTAACTTACACTATTCTGATTGTGGAATTCTGAGACTTCTTTACAGCACTTTAAGCTTGTTCACACTCTAACCAACTAAAGATATCATGCACATACTGTACATATCTTTTTTTTGTAATGGAAATTCTTTATGGGCTCTTCTGTGTTTGTTTAAGTTCTTTTTGTCAATTTTAAGTTTGTGTTTGACATTTATAAACTGCATCACTTCTTTGTAAATAAAGGTTTAGCTGGCTAGAGAAGAATAAACCAGACACATGGATTCATCATCAATGCTATATGATAAGCTCAAGGTTTGAGTGTTACTAATTCTTCTTAATGCATGAAGTATGTATTTAGATAGTTTTTGTCCTTCTAGATGCACAGTCTTGTGCACTTCATGGCCAATTTACTGATTCTGCTTGCTGCCAACCTTGTATCAGGTAGCAGAACCATTCTTCTTATTAGCAGGTCCCAATGTGATTGAATCGGAGGAGCACGTTCTACGTATGGCTGAGCACATTAAGGCTATTACGTCAAAGTATGTCTTTTGCTGGTGCTTTCTGTATACGTATTCTGGTAAACACGCAATATATTGGCTGTACAGCTATTGCATAATTTTCAGTATTTTGTTAACTTTCATTTTTCTCTTCAAGGCTTGGGTTGCAGTTGGTTTTCAAGTCGAGTTTTGACAAAGCTAATCGAACGTCCTCAAAGTCATTTCGGGGTCCTGGCATTACTGAGGGCTTGAAGGTATTATACACGGCAAAGCTAAAAAGTAAATTCTTTTCTTGTCACTATGAGCTCTTGATTATGCTACAATTGTAGGTGGACCTTTTCAGAGCCAGCCCCCCACCCCGGCACACGGTTATGCGCATTGACATATATATTATCATAATTCTAGAACAGAGCTTTTTTTTTTGAAAAAAATTCTAGTTTCCATTGACGAATCCTAATAAAGCTATTTCGTGGGAAGTATTCTTTCCTTCTCATTCAGCATTTAGTTGAAGTTTGAGATATAGTTATTCTAATAGCAGCGTTCAAACTGTAAATGAAGAATTTAGGATGCATATAGATTGATATAGAGGTCCTTATGCATATAGTCGATATGGATGTATACACATATACAATTACATGCATGTGTATTGGTTTGCATATATGTGTTAGGTTTGTGGATCTGCATCAGTTCATGTTTAAGATATTGGGGCACGAGTCTCCAAATAACAATAATAACAATAATTGTATGTCAGTATCTATGAGCTAAGGGCAATATGTTATATTAAGTACATATAGTGAGGAACAAAGTTCCAGAAAGTCCATAATTTATACTTATAGTGACACTGAATTCATGTTACTTTTATTTGGTTGCAGATTCTTGAAAAGGTGAAACTGGCGTATGACATACCTATAGTGACAGATGTTCATGAAGCTATTCAGGTCACTGATCAACAAGCCTCAATATACTCTGTACTTGTTTGGAGACATCACCCAGGTCCCAACATCTTTATGTTTACTTTCTTCTATTTGATCCTTGTGCCCAGTGCACGAGGCTCCTTTGAGAGCAAGGTGTGCCTGATTTGCGGTATCGGATGATGACGTTACAGTTGCCCCAAGGCATTGACCATAGTATTTGATATATTGTACCTATTATAGTTCCTATTATGCTAGTGCTTAACATCAGATGAATTTTCAGTGTGATGCAGTCGGCAGGGTCGCCGATATTATTCAGATTCCAGCTTTTCTGTGCCGGCAGGTTAGAGCAATAGGTCTTTGTTATTCTCCATGACTCGATGTTATCTTATGATGAAATTGCACGAATGAGGTCATCAGTACATTAATGTCCTATTTTATAGCTATTGTATCAGGAGACTTTTATTAATAGGTTTTATGGTCTATTGGATGACAGACCGATCTTCTAGTTGCAGCTGCCAAAACCGGAAAGATTATCAATATAAAGAAAGGCCAGTTTTGTGCGCCTTCTGTAAGATAAACTATTTACCCTTCAGTACCTTTTTAAAGCTTCGTCAGCATGATTTTTTATTTTATTTTTTATCTACACCTCCTTTATAGATGCGATAATGGCTTTTGACGAAACAGCATGCCTTATCGGCTTATTCGCAGGTCATGGTGAATTCAGCTGAAAAGGTTAGACTGGCCGGAAATCAACATGTTATGGTTTGTGAGAGAGGGACTATGTTTGGTTATAGTAAGTCATTCTACATTTCACACTTCCTATATGTCTCTCGGTTTGGAACAGTTATCCACTGCGTAGTTCCACTAATATGGACAAATTGGTGGACATGACGCTTTATCTATTGTACATATCCATATGCGGTGTGAACTCTAAAGGCCCTTAAGGATGGCTGCAGGATGTGGCACATATATGTCAAGAAAAAAGAAAAACGATGAGTATTTGTCATGTCGGAAGGGCACGTGCAGCTGTGAAGCTTTCTGCAATGAAACTTCCCTTGCAGTAAAATTCCATTGTCTTCTCTTTCACAGAAGTGGGAGATGCGAGTAAATCTGCTTATTTTATGTGGAATAGTGAGTTTCAGTATGTTACTCATTTCTGGAGCTTGCCCCTTCAGTGGATTACTCCAACTAGCTTTGTAACCACCTTTGGCTTAAGTATAATCTTAAAGTGAAACTTTGTGTCTTTTGAACTTGCATGAATTAAATCTATTTAGACTTATGTGAAGTTTGAGTTTTCAAACCCGAGAATGTAGTTTGCAAAAAGGCATGCAATATATATTGATGCATTACTTAATGTGTTTTACCATTATTAAGGTAGTAGAACTGCTCTGTAATGCAGACGATTTGATTGTTGATCCACGCAACTTCGAGTGGATGAGGGAAGCAAATTGCCCTATTGTAAGTACATTAGTTATGATCTTCTAAAAAAGGGTAGCAATACTCAATTTTTATTTTCCTGATGCCTGCTGCTTGTGGTCACGTACTATTTTCCAATGGACTTGACCAGTTGGACTGAAGTATTTTGATGCAGGTAGCTGATGTTACACACTCGTTACAACAACCTGCTGGTAGGAAGGTGAGGACCATCTTATAGCTCATGTCTCAGAAGAAGCATTGTTGTGTAGAGCAGTTTTATTTAACCAGTAGTATACATGATTAAGCGCAACTTTTTTAGTTCATTGAAAATCAGCATGCTCATTTAGTTTGGCAGTTAATTGGTCAAAAACATAAAATTACTACATAATCTTGACAAGTCAAAAACATATAATTACTGCATAATCTTGACAAGTATGTGTTAAACCAGTCCTTTCAATTCAGCCAACACCATATCATTACTAACTCTATTCAACTAGAAAGCATACATGGTTGAGGTGCCGTCCTCGCAGGCTGAATGGTGCCATTAGGCAACCTAATGACAATGCAATCAGTACAATGTGGGTCCAGTCAAGAGGCTGTTAAAGCGGTTTATGTTGATGCGACTTTAGTTCCACTACTACAAATATGCTGTTTGTGTTTTGATCAGGCAGGTTCAGGTCACCATTGAGCAGCCTTACCACTGCGCCAGGATTTACTCTCTGCTATTACAATCATACTGCTAGACAGAAGATTGTTGCCTTATTATGTACCCGTAAGTTAGAACTCTGCTTGGGCAGGTCCTGCATCACGATGGATTGCAGTGAGGCTGATATAGGCTTAAAAACAACCCCCTCCGGGACACCCTAAAGCCCAAGCTGTTAGGCAACTAAACTTACAAGGAGAGACCTGAATCCAAGAAACTCCTAATAGACACTATCTCTAATACCATGTCAGACAAGCATATGTCCCTAATCTAAAAAATGTGTGCTAGCTTTTTAATGCATCATTATGGGTCTTGCTGCACTCCAAGAGATGGTTGTTCTGGAATCTGATTTATGTTGTTGACGTTGTCGTCGTCGTTGCTGTAAGGACTTATATTACTTATTTCGCTGCATTGGGATGCTTGAACCTAGAGAGGGGGAGAGCAAGGGAAGGACAAAATAAAACATCGTCATCACAAATTCTCTTGATACATCCTGTTCAGGCAATTTTTACAGTGGAGTATATTTATCGACTTTGCTCATCATAAGATTTGTAACCCTATGTTCAACTTTGGTTTTAACCTTTTCTTCTAGAAATGTATGGTCTTTGTTGATTCCATTTGGTTATTCTTTTTGTCATCATTTAAGTTAGTTGTTAGTTCTTTAATATTCGTACGTGAAGTTTTATGTTCCATATTAATGAGAGACATTTATAAATTTCTTATAATAGTTGGAAGGTGGTGGTGTTGCCAGTGGAGGTCTTCGTGAATTGATACCTTGCATTGCAAGGACAGCAGTTGCTGTTGGAGTGGATGGGATTTTCATGGAGGTAAGAAATCCGAATCTGTTCTAATTGATGTTTTAAATCCATATATTCAGAACGGAATAGATCCAGAATTTTATGGAATAGATGTATGCTTTTCTGTGGAAATTGCTTTTTGATTAGGGTTTCTTTGATCAAAATGTCATTTGATAGTAAGAGTGTTGAAAAGTGATAGAGACCCATTCATAATCCAGCTTCTTTCATCTGTAAGCTGGTAAGCTGCTGCCATAGGGGAGATCTCTCCTTACCTTAGACTTGTTCTCCCAACTTGCCTTGAGCATTGCTCCCATGACCCTCCTACTTGGTAGCACAAATTTGCATATCTCACTGAGATTCATTGCCCTTTGGGCAAATCCAGTGGGCTATGGTTGGTATCTTACTATTAGCTGACAGTGGAAAATATATCTTTGCACGGACTAGCTTTTATATATACTTTGAATTTTGATTCCTTTTCTTGCTCCGTTGAACTATTTGTATTGTCGCGATTACAGTATACCGCTGATGTAATGTACTCGCTGTTTATGCTGTCTTTTGTGCGTTTGGTGTGAAGTATTTGAAATTGTAGAATATAGACTACACAAACTTGAGAGCATTATTTTTCACTTGCTGATGTTCCATTTTCATGGTCTTTCCCTCATGAAGTTTCTGCAATTCTAGACCTAAGAGCTCTTCTCTCGTAGGTGCATGATGATCCCCTAAATGCTCCAGTTGACGGTCCAACACAATGGGTGAGTTTCAATCAGCGGAAAAGAACCAGTAGATTAGTTACCTGTGGACCTAATTTATGTGCCTTTCTTTGCTACTGAAACAGCCTCTACGCCATTTAGAGGAACTACTCGGGGAGCTGGTGGCAATTGCTGTAAGTTTTCTGCAGCCTTTTCCGAAATGAATGGTTACATTTCTGTGCGTGTCTTGTATGAAGGCAAATGTTCTTGAGCTGCATGTAGAACGTTTGATACTCTCACTCAGGACCATGCTGGCCTAAGTCTTTGTAGTTTAACCATAGGTCCATATAAAAGCTTTCGTGATTAAAAAATCTGCTCTCCCTCATTCCCTAACAAAGTTTGTCACCTTCAACTTTTTTGACAAGGCGAGGATAGTTTTGGAAGGGATGTCTTCTCCTAACTGTGAGTATAAGCTAAAGGATGACTACTTGGGAAGTTAAATAAATGCTGAAACTTACTTTCGCGTCAACAGACAACAATTATGCATTTAAATAACTATCCTATGAATTGTATGAGAAAAAGGGTCATATTGACTTCTTTCTAGAAATGGAGGGGGTATCAATTTGCGCTCAGGTGTCGCCGGCCAACTTTCTTCTGTCTAATATATATTAAGGCCTAAGGGAGAGCAGGGTTATGGACTGAACATGGGGTTTGCCTTTTATACCCTTCCCTTTATGCTGATAAAATGTTACCAACCTATTCTCTTTATGTAATTTGAGGTGTCATAATTGTGCCTCCTACTTCTCCTCATTACACGTGAGGCAGAGGTAGTTTTCTCTTTGATTCCAATCAGTCGCCCATGATAATGGGGAGCAGCTGTGAGCTGTGGGACGGGGGGAGCAACTCCTTCCTCTTGCATGAGTTGAACTAAGAACCACATACCTTTAACAAATCTGCATGTTTTCTTGACATTTGCATTATGAACTTGTCTTTTTTTTTTGGTACCCACTTCAACTCTGGTTTGACAAATTCTTTTCAGACAGGTTTTCTCTTTATAGAGTGAGGAGGATTATATTCTCTCTCAATCTTTTGTCTTTTTGTGTTTCTTGCTACGGTTTATGCAGCTGCCGTAAATATCGTATTTTCTGTTTTTGCTAATGATTGCAGAAATCAATCATGTGCAGATTTGTACAACATATTTCCCCACAGTTCTGTAGGTCTATTAATCGTTTTCTTTGCTTTTCCTTTGCTGTTCTTCCTTCCATGTATATCTCATAATTACTCGTTTTCTTTTTTTGCTCATGCATCACGTGTGCCCACATTCCTTACTCGCGATTACTATGTTTTGTTGATGTAGTTTAATCTTTGAAAGAATGTTTTGGTAGTACACTGTCCTTTGTATGATCTCTTGTATGCAATATTTGGTTTTTATTGAATGCAATAGATTAAATATGGATGCTCAAATGCACTTTGTGAGGACTAGGCAAAGCATATATGTAACAATGGCTGTTGTCTTTTTCAGATTCTTCCCTCATCTAAGTGCAATCTGTTTCGTTATCGTTATTTTTTGCTGTTCTAATCTAAATAATGACCTTCCTTTTCTTTACTACCCTCCTTAAGAGGGTTACAAAGGGGAAGCAACAGTTCGCAATTGATCTCACGCCATTCCACGACTAGGTTGACTTTGAGGCTTTTCTCAAAAGGTACGTAAGCAAAACTTAATGAATCTCTTCCCCGTCCATGATTATTTTTCATGCTGATGGGCTGAAAAATTATTAACTGATGCTTAGCAACCCATATTTGGCCGTTGTGACTGAACGGTGATGCGAACACAGTGGAACTTGAGTGTCATTTGCTGAAGGATGGATTGGCAAAACTTTGCTTTCAGGTATTATTATACAATTGCTTGTGAACGCTGTTATAAATAGATTTGTCAATGAAATGTACCGGTGGGGACGTTTTACGAGGAATTTTTGTTCCAGTTTGTCATGACAATGATCATATGCTCCAAAAGTTGCACAGATTACCGATGGGTTTTCTTTCATTTTGTTGGACAAAGCGTGTCCACAAGTTATATTGAGGAATTTGTGTATAAAGCATATTCATATAGAAGGGCTATGAATATCAAATATTGGTCTTCTTCCGTCAGTGAATATAGACCCAGACATCACGAAAAAGGGCATATCTTCATGAAAAAATAGTCCATACTTGTTCCTGAGATGAGCATTGTGGATGCCGAGCTACTTGGACTGAATCACCATGGCTGTCGTAGTGGACCTTGGCCCTGCTACTTCGGATGCCACCAGCCAGTGCGGCTCTCCAAAAGCCAGTTGCTACTGAACCACAGCAACTAATGTCAAACGATTTCTCTCCCACAGCAACTAATGTCAAATCAGTTTTAATGTATTTCAAACATAGTAGATTAAAAGTTGTTGTTGAAGGTGTTTGGATAAAAATGAATCAAAGTAGGTTTAGTGTAACAAAATTACTATATAGTGTATTCAAATTGAATTGGAGTATTTAATATATGTTTATGTGTAAGGATATCTTGGTAATTTTCTGAGTCAAACTTGATTCTCCAAAAGTGATTAAATTAGAATACAAGAAAATGAGAATTATGGATTTAATCAGTTTTGAGCATGTTGAAGAAGATTTAATCAGTTTGTTTTCTTTTGCCAAACATTTCAAACATGTTTGACCATTCTAAACTCAATTTCAAATGAATAAACGTTGACTCTTACCCGGATCGTAAGAATCTTCCTCTAACCCTATGTTTAGTAACAACTAAGAGTCGCTAAATGTTTTTAGTAACTTTTTTTCTAACACTTTCAGCGACCATTATTAACAACACTTTTTAGCGTCACTAAATAAAAGTCACTAGAAACAATTAGAGATGATTGATTGTCGCTATATAGGGGAGATGAGGAAGATTCTTCCAATCGGGAGTAACAGCCAAATTTTTTTCCATAATACCCTCTAATTACTAGAACAGGGACTTAGCTCGTTGCAGTCTACAGCTTACGAAGCCAACGTGAAAGCTTTCCTTCAATGAATTATTGTCGTAGTACGCACGAGGTTCATTTCACCTGTGCGGCTCCCAGAACAGGCTATGTATCATTTGTATGAAGACAATATATTCAACGATAGCATGGTCAAGTGAAAGGTGCAATTATCATGTAGATTTTGTCCCTTGTCTAACAATTACTGGTCCTAAAATTTTCAAATGATTATCACGTGGCTCTAGACCTTGAGATATCTGCTTTTTCAGTATGAAAGTTTTTACCTTTTGTGACCTTTTTTTGACATGTTTACAATTTCACATGTGGATTTTGATAAATGATATATTCTTTTTTTTTTTTAGGAAATTCTAGTGTTGATTTTCGTGGTATAGATTACTAGTTAGTCAATGAGGAAATTCCAATGTTGACTTTCATACATGAAATTTTTTTTGAAAAAAGAAGAACTAGATAGACTGAACCCCGAAGCCCCCCCCCCCCCCCCCCCCCCCAAACACCCCTCTCTTCAGAATATGGTGAGGGTACTCATGGTTAGAGTCAAAAATAACAAGCGAGAGTTACGACCCTTTTATTTAAATTGAAATTTAAAATATTAAAAACTTAAACGCTAAAGTTATATTATAATATTAAAATTTTAAGCGACTGAACTTTTTGCACTAATTTAACATGTCTGGTACACCAAAACATATGTCTAAAACTTGTTCAATTTTATTAATTAATCTATTTTTTCAGAATTATACATATATGCATGCAGTTTATAGTTTTTCATTGTCAGAATTGTGATAGTTGTATTGCTGGTGATGGTAAAGTGGTGATAGGTAGTGATGGTGGTGGTGGAGTGGTGGTGCGTGAAGATGTGGTGTTGGTATTTGTAGCAGTGGCAACACGGGGTGACATGAGGATATGGTTGTAGCACTGTAAATATTAATATTTTTGACAAACGTGGATGTAGTGGTGGAGCAATGGTGTGGTGGAGGTGGGGTGCCCTTGTGACAGTAATGGTGCTAGTGGTGGCCATAGTTTTGGTAATGACGATGGTTGGATCGTGGTACTTGATGTGGTGGTAGCAAGAGGGGCACAGAAGTTATGGTGGGGGATGTCTTGTTAGGAAATTAATTGCTGCAAGATTATGGTGGTCGTTATTTTTTTCTTAATGAAAAACTTAGTTCAATTATATTTGACTATCTCGTTTAAACTTAAGTGATAAGTACTAAGTATACCTTAACTTAAAATTTTGATATTTTTTTTTTGCAGAAGTTAATTTTTTTTTAGGGATAAAATGTTAAGCACCATTGGACGTACTTAATTAAAAATCACTAAAAAGTTTAAACTTTATTTTCAAGTACCTAATTATGTTATCAAGCACATCCTTAAACTATTAAATTGGCTTTGGGTTAGGTCCAACGCTAGACTTGGACAATTTTTGTCGGTCATTTTCTGCTTATTTTCTCAATTGTACGTGTATCAAGGGTGTGGTGAGGCTACATAATTTACATTATCATCATTCATGAACACAAAAATCAGAAAGATATGGTTATTGCCAAGTGGTAGCATGAGAGTTTGGATCAGGAGACTGCAAGTGGGGATGAACCGAATGGGATGCACGAGTTCACCTCCACACCGCTACCACGTACGCGAAGGATGCCGAGCTACCTCGGCTCAAGACATATCGCGGAATGCACGGAAAATTTGTTTGTACACTTTATTTTTCAATCGCATGGGGAATTATCAAAATCGTCATTTTTCGTGAATACTTACTTCTTCGTATGAAGTCGGTCAACCTTCTTCTTGCAACCTGGCGTTCCTTAAGCACTTATTTTGGCTTTTTCTGATTTTTTATAGTCTGTCAATCGCAACATTGTAGGTTTCTTTAACTTTCAGATGAAAGTTAGCGATGAAAGATATTAATTCTCGTTGAAGTTCATTATGTTTGCTTGTTTCTCTTGTGAAAGGAAAGATGCATATGAATTTACAGATAGCTGATGAGCCATACTTATTCTCCAGAGCCGTGTACTTTGGCTCTTTTCACTGCACATTGTTTTAATAAAAGAAAAGGATGAGAGTCCATAGATAAAGCGCGATTTTACAGCATGAACATTTACCGAATTCACATAAATCGTCATTTTTTCAAAACTACCCGTTGTTACTTACTCGCAACCACCACTTCTAATCTATCTGCGCAGGGGGCAAAAGTGAAATACAAACGTTAACCATAAGGATGAAAATAGAAATAAGCATTAATGATTACTTTTAAGGAGTATTAACTCTTTGTACAAAAAAGAGCCTCGTTAATAAAAAGATACTATTGTTTTTTTTTTCTTTCTTTAGGAGGAGAGCCGGAAACGTGATAGTAACTGAAGTGGACAGTTCCCGACTTGGAATGAATAAATATCGTATTTTTATTATAAATAAATAAATAAATAAAGTAGACAGTGGCCCAAACTGGGACCGAAAAGAAAGGTAAGTAAGTGGTCCAAATGTGCTCCTCTTAAAGCTCAGATGCTGGCCAAAGCCCATTCGTAGAACTGTACCTGGAGGATAACTCTGAAACAAGCTTAACCAATGGATAGTACATCACCTTTTCTTTCATCTATATAAAATGATAACATTTCTTTTTAGTATTATATAACTACTTACATAAAATGATAATAATTAGTATTTTAAATTTTTTATAAAAAAATAATATTAAAATAAAAAATCTTAAATGATAAATAACTACTTATAAGGACGTGTTTTATTTTCACAGATTAAATCTATTTTACCGGATTTGACAATACGTAATGCTTGTTTTTTTAATAAATTAAAATTCATACTTTTAACTTTATTTTTACACGCACATCGTGTGTGCCACTGTGACTGGTTTAAGAGAATATAAGTTCTCAAAGTAATTGAAATTAAGTCAAGCTACGGACAATTCTTATGTTATATATTAGCATAATTTGTGTATAAAGATACTTAGACGCATAAATATAAATCATGTGATTTCCCTGGCAAAATATATGTGATCACAACCATAGATGAAATTTTTTTAAAAAAATTAGTAGGGTGTAGTGTTTAATGAGATAGGGCGTGTTTGAAACCCATTTCAGTTTTTAATTTTTATTTTCAAAAATTTCATCACCAAAACCTCTTTTAAGTTTCTTCTTTTTACAAAACTGATGGAATGTTTGATAGCGGTTTTGTATAATTGAGATTTTGTATTATTTTGTCTCTCTTCTCTTTCGATTTTTCTTCTCCCCTCTTTCTTTCACTTTTCCATACTTGAGAGTTTCTTCTGAACTCCTATATTTAACAAGCAGAAGCCCCCACCACAACTAGCACATCTCTTCTGCCACCATGTAATTACTGTAATGGCAGTAACACGCTAGCTCGCGAAGTAGGTTTCATTGGTGAATGGGTTTGATTGGCTCGAAAGGGCAGATCAAGGATAATAGGGGCAATCGACATATGAAATCTCGTGCTGGTGTTTGTTGTAGAGACAATGGTGGTCGGCATGATGGTGGATCTGGATCCAATGAAGTGGTGGTGTCGTGGGTGATAACTTATGTTAGAGGGTGTTAGCCCTATGGTTGGATAACCTAGGCTTACATCTTGTTTTGATGATAACTACACATTGATTATGTTCTAATGTGTGCTTTGAGTGTATTCTTAGTAGGCATATACATGCACACTCATGAAGACACATTTGTGAAGTTGGATAGATGGATTAAAGCCAAAGAAGCTTAAAGTTATAGTGGACATGCTATAGAAGCTTCATCAAGTCCAATGTCGAAGAGCAACAAAGAACGCATCGGCTAAGTTACTATCGATTATAATTGATCTTTACTATTATGTAACTAGTCTTGGTTTGATGCTTGGATTGATGACTATGACCTAAAAAGACCTTAGGACACCTTGTGCATTGCATGTGAGTTCATAACCTTTCACACAAGTGTGGTTCTTGAAAATGAGTGAACTTTGGAGCTCACTCAGATTTTCTCAAAAACTATTTTGGTGCCAATCTTTTCATATCTTGATAAAACTTTTCATTAGCTTTCCAACGCAAAAAACGGCACCTCAATCCGATTTTTCTAGAGAAAGTTATGCCCAAAATAGGAAAGGGGGTTCCGTGAGGCAGCTGATAGGCAGTAGGGTAATACAGTCGACTGCATTGGTCAAAATTCAGTTCCAACGGCTATTTTCGAGGACAAAACTCCAACGGCTATTTTAGAGGGATTACAGTCGACTGCATTGGGAATACAGTCGACTGCAATGGCAGTTTTGCCCATATTTTACCTCTAACGGCTATATTTCATTTGCTCTCTATATAAATGATTTGGGGCTTCATCATACACCATGGAAACCACATTCTAAGCCTCCATTCATTAGAGAAACATCAAGGCTCATAGATTAAACTTTTCTCTCTTCATCTTCATGATTTTACATCATTAAAGAGAGCATCTTTGTGAGCAATTCTTTGATTGAGAGTGAGCATCCTTCAAGTCATCAATTCTCTCATCTCTCTATTGTACTAGAGCTTCATTTGTACTCATTTCCTTTCAAGAGGGTTTCTTTGTACACATTTGATCTTTGTAAAAGGATTGTGATCAAGGCTTGGGTTTGTCAAGTCTTGGGTGAGCTTTGTGGATTCAAGGCTTGTTCTTGGTGTGGGGATATCACCAAGTGTTGTAAGGGTTTTGATCTTGACCCGGAAGAAGATTGTTGCTAGTGGATTCTAGTGCTCTTGCAAGGGACTTCCTTGAAGAGGTGGACGTAGGCTTGTGGGTATATCAAGCCGAACCATTTAATTCTCCTTGTCAAGTATCTCTAAACCCTTCTCTCTTTACATTATCATTTTACATTTGTGTTGAGATTGGTTGTTTGCTTATTTGAGTTATTGAGATTAAGGTTTTTTGTTTGTTAATTTTTAAAGTAGTCTTAAAACCCTATTCACCCCCCTCTAGGGTTATTTTATTGGTTTCAGAGGGTTTGGTGTTTGACAGTGTTAGTCAGTGGTGGTGGTAATTATGATTATTAGTGGCTACGGTAGTTGGTCGTGTTGGTGGGTTTGGTGTCTGTGGGTGTTGGTCATTGGTTATGGTGGTGGTGGTCAATGAATATGGTTGTTGGCACTTGGCGGTGTTGGCACTTTTGGGGTTTTCGTGTCTTGATCCATGGTGGTGCCATATCGACAATTAGTAGCCGTAATGTTTTGCAGTGTTCGTAGTTTGGGGTTAAGGGGTGTTCGTCTGTGGTTGTGGTTGGATATGGTGGTTGGCAATGTTGGTCGAATGGTGTTCTTGGTCGTAGGTGTTGGCGATAAATATCGAAGAGAATAAGAGGCATAAAATACTTCCAACAAAAGTTGAAAGTTTGATTTAAAAAAAAGAAAGAAAACCAAAACTCCATTAACCCCATTTTAGAAACTAGTTTATAAAACTGAAAGGGAAAAAAAACACTAAAACTTGTCAAACAACGATATATATTTTTTTTGTTTTCAAAGCTGAATAACAAAACTAAAAACAAAAACATTTCAAACGCTATCATAGTTTATTTTGACCATGGATGTGGAGACTTTAAATTAAGTATTAGTGCATTAGCATAATGCATTAGACGAGATTAATTTGAAAAATATTTGATCGTGTTACTATCTGATAAAATATTGTTCACAATGATACTAATATGTGAAGATCTGCAATTCTAAATAATAATGAACTCAAATTCACAATACATCGTTGCTTTATTACTCAAATGAGTGCGATTATTTTATCATAATCGGCCTTGGCTATTGGGTAATGGATGTTGAGAACATTATTTATTGTCATAAAATGTTACGTTTCTTTTACAATTGTAATAGATGATCAGGGTTATGAATTGGATACTTATAGATTAGATATAAATGTTTCAAAACCACAATGAATTAATTTTGAGACATTTTATGAATATCTTGTAGAGGAAAATTTTGCAGGTTTACCCATATAAATAATAAGGGCTTAAATCATATATCTTGGACTAAATTGCAATTACATTTATTTACTGGTTTTAAAAATAATTGATGCCAAGGAAGTGGGTTCGCAGTCGACGTGGATGTGCCACAAGGAATGCAGTTCGAGTCAGATGCCAAGTATGTTAACGTGGAACACAGCAAGGATGGTGCAAGGACAGAGACCAAAGGCTTCCTAGACAAAACTTGAGGGTGGCAGTACTGCGAGGGCGATGGTGCGATGCGAATATACGACGACAGTCACGGTCCAATGCTTAAGTCCCGAGTCAAGGTCATGTATGCTTCTCTCTCTAGGATTCTAGATTGAGAAAGTAAAAATGTTCAAGTTCTCTAAATGAATTCTCAAGACCTCTATTTATAGAGGTTGAGATGATGATGTCATCACGCGACACGAGGCGTTTCCCGGGAGTGACACGTCGCTGAGGGGTCCACAGCTACCGTTGCTCCACGGACTATCAAATCGCATATCTACCCGACCTGACCTGCACAGCGTCGCTCTGTCTAACTGGAAAGATTGGCTCCCACAACGTCGGTGTGGCCAAAGAATCCCCTTGTTCTAGCCACAAATCCAAGCCCTTGCAGAGTCCCACAGGCCTGGCAGTGGTGGGGAAGACCCGACGCCTAACTGCCAGGCGGACTAGGAGCGATGCCTTCTGAAGACCTGCTCCCGTCTCGGAGTGACCTAGGGGTCATAGTCCCTTGGTGTGCCGACGCAAGCCCCCAGTCCCGAGCACGTGGGCCAGCCACAAAGACACCCTAGCGGAGATAGTGTCCAGAAGGAGTCACCAATCCCGCTGTTGAGTCCTGGTGCCGAAGCACTCGAAAGCGCATCAAGGTAGCATCTTGGAGGAGCCGTCTACCTGACGGGTTGAGAAAACATTCCGGAGGAGCCGTTTACCTGGCGGAAGGGGAGTTGAAAAGCTCCCTAAGGGAGATAGTGTCTTAGAGAACGAGCCTATCCCATGGGTAAGTCCTTGTGCCAAAGCACTCAGAGCGCATCGAGGTAGCATCCTAGAGGAACCGTCTACCTAACGAGCTGAGGTAGCATCCTGGAGGAGCCGTCTACCTGGCAAAAGGGGAGTTAAAAAGCCCCTGGCAGAGATAGTGTCCTGGAGGAGTCGCCTATCCCCGCAGGTGAGTCATTGTGCCGGAGCATTCTGAGCTCATCAAGGTAGTATCCCGGAGGAGCCGTCTACCTGACGGGCAGAGGTAGCATCCCAAAGGAGCCATTTACCTGGCGGAATGGGAGTTAAAAAGCTTCCTGGCAGAAATAGTGTCTCGGAGGAGTCACCTATCCCCGCAGGATGCTGCACACTCCGGAGAGTGGGTCGAAGCATGTTCCACGTCCATGGCAGGGGCGCATGGTGTGGTGAATGAATATGGTGCCCGGAAGGCATGTAACATGATTGTGGCACATGAGCGTGATAAAGTGCGTATGGTGCTGGGGGGGCACGTCATTATGACAGAGAGCCTGGGACACGGCTGTATCATCGGCGCGACACATGGGTGCGACGAAGTGAGTGAGGTGATGGCGCCGGCAACAGGGGTCTCGAAGACGGCATTCGGGCGATGAGGGTCGCAGAGACGGTGCCTGGCGACTAGCAACGGGGGGTCGTGGTGACGGCGCTCAGGAGACTGGATACGAGTGTAGCGGAGAAGGCATCCGGGCGATAGATGTCGCTGATGATGCATGGTCGCTTGAAGAGAAATGAAGGTGCTAAGGGGGGAGGCCAAAGGCCAACCCTTGGGGGAAAGGCCGAGGCCGACCCCAAGGGAAGGCCAAGGCCGAGGCCGACCCCAAAGGGAAGGCCAAGGCCTACCTCATTGGGCAAGTGCCAAGGTGAGCCAACGGGCGACGTGCGATGTGCGACGGTTGAAGCGTGATGAGGCATCAGCAAGAATGAGTGTCTTAGTGACGAAGTCAACTAACAAAAGTGAGAAGTGCACATTTTGACCGATTGGAAGCGTTGAAAATTGACTGTTGGTAGTGCCGACGTGTCATGCAAAATAGAACCCTCACTGGACACTTAGGTGCAACCAAGATAGGTTGGGAACAATAATTAATAGGTTTTGAATAAGGTTATGAAGTAACTTTATGATTTTGAAATCATATTGTATATATAATATCTAAAAAATGAACCTTAGGATCCCCATCACAGAAGAGGGAATAACTCTTATGAAAACCAAGAATACAAGCTTTGTAAAAGCCAGGTTTTTTGGTGTTTCTTTTGAACAAGCTTGAAGTTCACTCTCCAAGTCCTACAACATAATACTGAGGGAAGATTTAAAGAGAAATGCAGTACATTGTCGAATCCCGCTAGATCAGTCAAACAATTGATTAGTTTTCTTTTCACGCGTATTTTACGCATTATCATGTTCATGTAATAACATTAACAAGATCGTGAGGCAAGTATTAATTGTTAATTTTTTCTCAAAAAAATCTATACTTATTTGAAATTTTCCAACATAAACAAATTTCAACCCTCCGCTACATCTTTTATTGGCCATCATTTTTTATTACTTTCGCTTTTTTCCTTCGAGCAAACTAGCGTAAGCTAAAGTAATTCGTAAGAACTCAACGGGATTCCCTTCTTTGTTTGTCTGATTTGAGGGGGAAGGTCCCGTTGAATTCTTACGCTTTCATGTCTACGCCTTAATTCATCCGATTATTACAAGGATGACCCCAATTCGAAATATGAACCATAAAAGAAAACACTTATTAAACCGATTATAACAATACCAGTTACAACACCTAAGAGAGTAACAAAGTTTCTCCTTACTATCCTTCAAATAGCCTTTTTCTTTCCTTTGATCATTTGAAATAAGTGATTTGTACTTTCTCATTGGGATGTAACTATGACAAGGTACATTGGTGAACCAAAAGTATTCTTACTTTTTATTGTTTTTCTTTCCATACCAACATAAAAAAAAAAGCTAAGTTTGATAAGATTGTATAACTCATTATCTAACAGGTTAAACTTTAAGAGCATATTGTACTTAATATGATATCAAGACTCTTCTCGCTGGCATATATGGTCCCTTTTATTAGTTGAAAATGAACTCCATTTTTTGTATTTTTATTTTTGTGCACCCTACTATATTTTTCACTTACTTATCTTTCGACGTTGAATTGAGAGCTTGCACATAAAGAAGCGTATTAAGCTTGAAAACATTGTTAGATCCACTTTCTAACGTCTTAAGATTTTAGAACAGATATTAACTTTGCAAAGGCTACACGTGTTACATGATTTAAGTTTGTTGATTAATTAGTGGGATAGTGTCAAATAATTGGCTGCATCAAGTTGATTAAAATTGAAAGACTAATATAAAATGAAAGACAAAGACATAAAGTAAACTTCAACCTCCTCTCCAACAACCCCTTCTACCCCCAATAACGGAGATACAACCATACAAGTTATCTATCTATAATATACATACACTTTATAGAGAAAATGGAGAAAAAGTGAAGAAGGTATATATAGTATATGTAAAAAGAAAGCCAGCAAAAAAGTAAGTACCCTGATGGAAAATCACTTCAAGCCCAAGAAAGGAATTCTTCAAACTACTTTCTACTTTGTTTTTGTAGTACCACAACGTTCTCATTTTTTTCGAATTAATAGCAAAAATTACTGTATTAATCATAAGAAATAACCCGTTAGAAGAATAGAAAATCCTTAAGACAGATCATGTATTGTACCACCAAAGTTAACTCACTTTCCAGGTCTCTCGTCGAAAGTTGACTGCAAAGTTTGAATTCTTTCCGACTAATTAGTTCATGAATGAGATTAAAGCAACACCGAGATAATCACGATGAATGTACGAAACTTGTACTCTACGAACTCGGAAGGGGGTGACAACGTCCCACCAGCAGGTACTTTCGACCGATACGATGGGCTTTCATATGATCTTAATGAAACACATTCACCATGTGTCGATGATGATCTTTCAACCTGAAAGCAAGGGGGTACAGAAATCCTCCATGGGCGGTGATGCTTCTATAGCATTTTATGTTGCAGTTCCAAAAGATGGAGGTAAATGACCCAAAGAAAAGGGAGGATAGAGTTCACCAGGAAGAGTGCATGGGAAACAAGTCGAACAACTGATTGAAGGGGATAAACAATTTTCATATTTTTGATTGAATAATTACAGCTTGAGGCTAGCTTCCTAGCCATTTATGTTAAATCTAAAACCATTGTGGTGCTAAGAATTAAAAAGTTCCACAAATGCATCTTGTAATTAGATTTAGCTAAAATCTACAGTGGACAAATAAAGTCTGCTGTTGAGAATAACCAAGTGAAACACTATTCATACTCTTCAAGGAACATGTTATCATCCTCACTCAATTTGACATATGAAATGTGTTTAAAATTAGTATAATAAAATAACACAGAAGTAATTTAATACATTTTTGAAACAGTAACTAATTAGATATATTTATCTTTGTAATTCTGACAATGATAATCAAACAAGTGAATAGACATTTTTTCAAAGAGTCAGCTTTTTCATATTATAAATATAAACATAATATTTTTTTTGTGTGACCATAGCAAATGAGTGTGTTACGTTTCACTGGATTCTATAACAATTTATGCATGTGATGCTCAAAATTAGCTACTATAATGTTTAAGCTATACCCTTGACAAGCCTACAGATTTGAAGAAGGATAAGTAAGACTTCAAAACTCTTCTCCATCGCTTCGCTTCTAGCCGAAGCAGACACACAGAATTCTTCACCAAGTCTTTTCAAAATAACACGACAACATTGTTTCAACATCCGCCGATACAAACCCACGTTCTAAAATTACTTTATATCTCGTTTACATTTCTACTATAATCGTCGTCACCATCAAGTTACTCTCGACTAATTAGATTAATTTGTTCATGCTACAAAAAAAAAATAACATTTAAAATCTAAAAATGAGAATATATTATTATTATTATTAACGTTACGTTTCACTCGAGGACATATGTGTAAGAACCAGCATTAAATCATTATTATTATTATTGAGAACGAAAAGTCTTGCCTAACAGAGGGACTAAAAAGGGTCAAAACAGAGTCAGAATTAAGCCAAAGCCGGCCGTTGCAAAAAGTAAAAGTAGCCAAACCCCTCTGCCACGTCCCCATATCTGTTGCTTAACGCCACGGCACCTCCACGGTCTATTCTCAGCCTTACGTTTCCCTCCCAGCCCCCACCGGGCCCCTACCCCCTCATTGGTCCCCGCCCCCCACCCCATATTTAAACCCACCACCAGATATTTCTCTCTTTTAGCACCACCTCCACCTACCGTCAAGACTCGCAGGCCAAAAAAACATGGACTCTGAGGGCCACTGCTGCACCGCCGTTACTGGCTACGACGCCGACGCGTGCCGGGCCCCGTCCACCGTCCACCACAATCTCCGCCTCCTCCTCTCGGACGACGTGCCGCTGAGGGTCCAGGCCGCCAAAGAGATCCGGCGCCTCACCAAGACTTCCCAGCGGTGTCGGCGCCATTTCTCGGCCGCCGTCAGGCCGCTCGTCGACATGCTCCGGTCGGGCTCCGTCGAGTCCAACGAGGCGGCCCTGCTGGCTCTCCTCAACCTGGCCGTCAAAGACGAAACGTAAGCCATGTCTCTGGATTTAGTGGTTCAAATGATGTTGCTGTTGTTTCGATCCTAATTCTTTTTCTAATGATTTTAGGGATGAAAGTGAGTAATTTATGGGTGTTTTTGGCTTGTTGCTGTCACTTTCTCGTCTTTTGTGGTTCAGATATCTTTTTTTCCTCGGATTCAGCAATTCGGGGAATGGAGATTAAATATTGCTTTCTTTATTACTATTACTTTGTTTTGCCTTTCTATTCATTGGTTGCCAAAAAAAGACTGGGGAAGAGAAAAAGTGAAGAACATGGGTTGCTTCTTGGTCCTAAACGAAAATTAGCCTTCCATCAATTAGGTGTACTTTTATCTGGGTGGATTGGAGCAAGGGTTTACATATAATTCTTAGTTAGTGATTTTTATTTTTTCAATTTCTGAGAAACCCAGCAAAAAGATGGATTTATAACAAGTATTGGAAAAGAATTGGATTTGGTGGTTGAGTTCATTAGATTGATCGGGTCTATATAAAGAATATAACTTTTGGGACATTTACATATATAAGCACTGAATTGGAAGGTGAAAAAATGCAGAACAACGGTTGAAGATTTGGAATATGGGTTTAGTTATACCTTTTATTCTATGGAGAGTTCTAAGATGTTGGAGGCATATTCTGAATGAGTAGATGCTTCATCATTTTGATTGGTTAGGTCTGACGGTGGGTTGTGCTTTTTCGTTCACATGTTACGCTTTCTTTGTCACCCTCATTGTCTCCCACTCACTTTCTCTTTGGTCTTCTACGTGAAGCTATCACATGGATTTGATTCTTCTAGATAAGAAAGTTATCTGATTTTCTTCCTCTCTTCTTTTAACAACCCGCCTAGCCCAAAGAGAAAGGAAAAAAAAAAAAAAACCACCCACCCACACAAGAACACACTTCTTTATTCTAGCATGATCATGTTTTTGAACAGAAATCCCTTGTTTTAATTTAGGGGTGCCACTTTCCATTTTGAGATGGATCAGGATTCTGCTGCCTTATCTTTTCATACTTTTGGCACCGGTGTGACAGTGAAACTTATTATGGACAATTATATCTTGCCAGTGTTACCTCACAAGCAAGAGGGAGTAAATGACTTGACAAGAAAGTAAAAATCTGGTTATTTTATCAAAATATATTTTATCCAAATGGCGAATCATGCATGGATTATAATACTCTCTGTTCTAGAGTTCACTGAGAAAGTGACAAGGAGCCCATTGGGATATGGCATCGTGAATAAAACTATCTTCATTTGTTCAGTGGGATGGGATTATTACGGATGTCTTGAGTAAAACTTATCTTAGAAGGATATTAGTGTGATTGAGTAAGCTCACCATGTCAATTGATGTACGATCGTTAAGTTACAAATCGAGGCTCATGTAAAAGCTTACTAGCCTTTCTTTAAAGCTAGAGAGAGGCACAGTTTTTTTCAGCCATTGTTATTCAGGCACCGGGCTCAGTCTTGTGAGTATCACACTACCTGAAGTATCATACTCTCTGGAGGTGACATATGGTCTTGTTCAAGCTTCTTAGGGTAGTGCCGCAGCTATGCATTAGATCGAAAAGGTTGGAATTTGACGGAACATTAAACAGCACACTATACTTTTCTCTACCTCTTTTTAAACTGTTCATCACAGGTGCCAGACACAACATGACCTTGAGACTATTGCACGCGACTTCCTCACCATCCCCACCCAAAACTCTACCCTCCAGTTTCCATATTCATCACCACCGTCGGAACTAACCTTTCCGTCGCTGTTCAGGTTGTCGCTGATGCCGTTTTAAGTACCCGACCAGGTTTAGCTTGCAGGGAGGTTGGAACTTGCCAGGAGAGGCGTTCTACATGGGATTGGGTTTTTATTTTTATTTTTGGGTTGGGGGGTGGGGGGGGTGAGAACTTGCCACTTCTTGCCGGAATTCATGAGGTCTTCTTGCTGGATGACGGGCAGTCTTCTCGCCGTAATCTTTCATTAGATTAAGTTCCCAATCCACAGTTTTATTGAAGTTGTATGAGCTAAACGCTGTCGGTGTGGTTTTGCCACTTTATCTTTCTCTTTCAAAGGGGTGGCCTTAACGCCCAAATCATCAAGTTGTGTTTTGGTTTTTGCCTGAAGAAGGCAGACACCTCTTTTACAATGAATTGAAGATACATGGATTTAGGCCAGACATTGCCTAATTGCAGATAATGTTGAATGGCAGTAGGGGTTTGTTATGGTTTGGGCCTGACGTGGGCCCACGACGAGTGGAGGGACCATTCTTAACTAACAGTTTGCTTATGCTTTTCGTCTGTTTGTCATTTCGTTTGATCTGTGGCCTTTATGGTAAGAATTGGGCACTGCTGATTATCATATTCATCTGCTTCTGTAACAGATTAATTACATACCTGTTACTTGATTTTATTGGTTTATAAGTTCGCTCTGCCATAATTTTTCCAGAAACAAGATTAGTATTGTGGATGCTGGTGCCCTAGAACCAATCATCTGTTTTCTTCGGTCAGAAAATTCAAATCTGCAGGAGCATGCAACTGCATCTCTACTCACGCTATCTGCTTCTACCGTCAACAAGCCCGATATTAGTGCTTCTGGTGCCATCCCCCTCCTTGTCAAAATCCTAAGACACGGGAGTCCACAAGCCAAAGTTGATGCTGTGATGGCTCTTTACAACCTATCAACTTACTCGGATAATCTGAGCTTAATTCTTCAAGCAGAACCTATACCTTCTATAGTGAACTTGTTGAAGGCCCATAAAAAATCTTCCAAAACAGCTGAAAAATGCAGTGCACTCTTAGAATCTTTCATGGGCTTTGAAGAGGGCAGATCTGCATTGACATCTGAAGACGGTGGAGTACTTGCGGTGGTAGAAGTGCTTGAAAGTGGGTCCCTTCAAAGCCGGGAACATGCAGTGGGTACGCTTCTGATGATGTGTCAGAGTGATAGATGTAAATACAGGGAACCAATACTTAGAGAAGGTGTAATCCCAGGCCTTCTCGAGCTCACTGTTCAAGGAACTCCCAAGTCTCAGTCAAAAGCACAGTTGCTTTTGCGGTTGCTCAGAGACTCTCCTTATCCAAGATCTGACTTCCAACCTGACACACTAGAGAATATTGTGTGCAACATTATATCACAGATCGATGGCGAAGATCAATGCGGGAAAGCAAAGCAGATGCTAGCTGAGATGGTACAAGTTAGCATGGAACAGAGCTTGAGACATCTACAACAAAGGGCTCTGGTATGCACACCGGCCGATCTTCCTATTGCATCTGAAGTTTCTTCTAAATGATTAAGTTCATGCGTCGGCTGTTATCGCTCTGTACGTTTTTGTTCAAAATTTCTTTTCCCCTCTTCTCCAGCCCGTTATATATATGGGATTTGTGAGATTAGATTTTCTTTACAGTGAGAATTGCCAGTCCAGGCCTTTGTCATGGTAACGGGTGACTGGTAAAGTGTCAATAAACTTGTAACTTTATGAGGTTGAAATGTAGCTTTGTAGCTCTTCTTTGTAAAACAGCTGGTGCATTAAGTACGTTACACGATTTGTTGCGAGTTTTTGTATCCTGATCATCTGGTTTCCAAGTTGATGGAGACTTCTATTGGAAAATGAGGTATGCCCTCCAGTTTTGTTGCTCGAGTACCGCTTAATAGTTTAGTGGCACTTTGTCGTGACAAAACTTCTGCTCAAATGGCTAAAAGGTTGAGCCAAGCATCACTTTTACTCTCTCGCTGAAGATGATCCGTTTCTCGAGATGGCATGTTCATTACTTAAAGCCTCTTGCTCACTCCAGCATGCAGTTGGTCCCAAGAGAGGCCGAAGTGTCCTCAGATCCCAAGTTTTGGTAATTTGCTTAGTAGTAGAATACATGGAACAAAAATACGTGCGGTGAACAGTCGAAGTTCGTGACACTCTTTGAAAGGTTATTGTATTTAAAGAAGTACGTGGATAAAGTAATTGTATAGAGAGTATTACCAGCATAAATTAATCGTGCTACTAGCATAAAGTAATCGAATAGAGAGGGCTACTAGCCATTTAGTACAGTACAACAATGCATATCAGCAATGGAACGCGTTAAAGGTAGTCCCAACCTAGATCGAAAATAGGAAACATGTTACCGGCGATGGTCACACTTTCTTAATCTTTTGGTAACCAAACCAAAAAGAGGAGGAGATGGTCATACTTCCTAGAACCTTTATTTCTAGGTTCGTCTATCTCAATTTGTGTACTTCTTTCGCATGAACCAAATCAACCCAATCGTTCAGTAATCAGGAGATCAAATAGCTTGAACTTATTTTTCAATTTAGCTGAATGTGCTGCTGGGCCTTCTGCTCGGTTTGATGAAAATGCTCCTTGGCTCAGCTAAAACTCCATATCGATAAGCATTTTCAAGCGAGTTTTAGCAATCTCTGGAATGAGAGAAATGATAGAAGTTATCAAGGATAATTCCAAGGTCGCTGGTTCCGATCTCTATACTAAAGGGTCATATAAAATTGTAGTTATAATCCTGGCAAAAAAAGCGCTACTCTGCAACTCAACACCACTGCTCGTCCATTCAATTACTTATACTCTACTGCTTTCACACTACATACATACATACATACATACACACGTACATACATACATAAATAAAACTGAAGCTCGTGTAATTTACGTCCAACACACACGAGTAGCACCCAATAACATTGACCAACTGACACACATCATTTTACTTGGAGGCGAATCCTTTTGTGGGGGGTGGAGGGCGCTACAAGCATTCCCAATTTTGTGCAATATAAGATTTCAGTTGCTATGTTACCGGTATATATTCTAATGTTGTTATGCATATGTCATCATTAGTGTTGACATAAAGTAGTCTCATCCCTCTTTTTTTGTGGATTTTAAGTGGTGAACGCTTATTTAGTGGCGCTTCAAAAGAGCCTTAGGTTTTCCTTATCATTTTGTTCAAATTTAAGGAATCTTGCTTGCTAGAGTTGGATTATCTACACACATGTACATGTATTAGTGTATGCATATATACACATCTTTCCTTGTAAAATTACCATTTTATTATTGTTAACAGATAGATTAATACTTTGCGCTATTTAATAGACGACAATCATGTAAATTTAAATGTAAGTCCAACTTGAACTCTAATTTAGAATCTCTCCTATAGAACCAATATGTTGTACTTAGTTTATTAATCCCTCTATCTTAAATTATTTGATCAGGTTTGACTTGCACACTTTTTATAAGATATGAGTCATATATTATGAGTTTTCTATTCTACCCCAAGAGATGTATACTTTTTATAAGATATGAGTGATATATTATGAATTTTTTATTCTACCCCAAGAGAGAGAGGAAGGGAGAAAAGTGAGTCAGAAAGAGAAAATGAGTTTGTGGATGATTAAATGTGGAGAGATAAATAGAATAAAAAAAGTGTAAAAAAGGTAAACATAAAAAATATCTATAGAATTTTTCTTAATCTAAAAAGTGATCAATTTTTTTAGACATTCTGATGCTAAGGAAAGTGGATTCGCAGTCGACGTGGAGGTGCCATAAGGAATGCAGTCCGAGTCAGATGTCAAGTGCGCTGATGTGGGACACAACAAGGGTGGAGTAAGGGTAGAGACCAAGGGCTTCCCAGACAGGACTTGAGGGTGGCAGTGCTTCGAGGGCGATGGCGTGGGATGAATACACGACGACAGTCACAGCCCGATACTTAGGTCCAGAGTCAGGGTCCTGTATGTTTCTCTCTAGGATTCTAGAGTGAGAAAGTGAAAAATGTTCTGAGAATGTCCAACTTTCAGAAAATGTCCCAGTGTCCCAAATGAATTCTCAAGACCTCTATTTATAGAGGTTGAGATGATGATGTCATCACGCGACACATGGCATTCCCCGAAGTGACATCACCGAGGGGTCCACAGCTGCCAGTGCTCCACGGACTGTCGAATCGCATATTCATCCAGCCTGCCCCGCACAGCGTCGCTATGTCTGTCTGGAAAGACTGGATCCCACAGCGTCGGTGTGGCCAGAGAACCCCCTTGATCTAGCCACCAATCCAAGTCCTTGCAGAGTCCCATAGGCCTGGCAGTGGTGGGGAAAACCCGACGCCCAACTGCCAAACGGACTAGCCGCGATGCCCTCCGAAGACCTGCTCCCATCTTGGAGTAACCCGGGGGTCATAGTCCATAGGGGTGCCGATGCAAGCCCTCAGTGCCGGAGCACGTAGGCCATTCACGAAGACACCCTGACGGAGATAGTGTCCCGAATGAGTCACCTATCCCGCTGCGAAGGGTCCTCATGCTGGAGCAGTACGAACGGAGCCCCTGGAATGAAGACTGCGATAGCTTTATGGTAACGAGCCTATCCCGTGGCGGCGATGGCTTTGTGGTAACCAGCCCATCCCGCTGCAAGGGGTTCTCGTGCCAGAGCACTATGAGCGGAGCCCCCCAGAATGAAGACGGCGATAGCTTTGTGGTAACGAGTCTATCCCGTGACGGCAATGGCTTTGTGGTAACGAGCACATCCCGCTGCGAGGGGTCCTGTGTCGGGGCACTACTAGCGGAGCCCCCTAGAATGAAGACGGCGATAGCTTTGTGGTAACGAGCCCATCCCACTGCAAAGGGTCCTCGTGCCGGAGCACTACGAGTAGAGCCCCCCGCAATGCTGCACGCTCCGGAGAGTGGGTCGAAGCATGTTCCACGTCCATGGCGGGGGCACATGGTGTGGTGAATAAGTGTGATGCCCGGAGGCCTGTAACATGATTGTGGCGCATGGGCGTGGTGCCTACAGCACGAGACATTGATTGTGGTGCATGGGCGCGGCGACGACTGTCGCGAGACCATACCTAGTGTCGGGGGCACATGTCATGGAAGTGGTGCACGGGCGCGACGATGACTGTTATGAGACCATACCTGGTACCAGGGGCACATGTCATGAAATGGTGTATGGCGGCGACGACCGTCGCAAGACCATGCTTGGTGTCGGGGGCACATGTCATGGAAGTGGCGCACGGACCGGAGACGACCGTCACAAGACCATACTTGGTGCCGGGGCACATGTCATGGAAATGGCGCACGGGCGTGGCAACGACCGTCTCGAGACCATACCTAGTGTCGGGGCATGTGTCATGGACATGGGCACGGGCGCGGTGAAGTGTGTATGATGCCCGGGGGCACGACATTGTGAAAGATAGCCTGGGGGCACGGCTGTATCAGCGGCGCGGCGTACGGGCGCGACGGAGTGAGTATGGTGCCGAGCGCATTGTAGAGTGACAGAGAGCCCGAGGGCACGGCTGTATCAGTGGCGCGGCGCACAGGTGTGGCAGAGTGATGTTCGGGTGACGGGGGTCAGGAAGTGACGTCCGGGCAACGGGAGTCGCGGAGTGACTTCTGGGCGATGGAGGTCGCGGAGTGACTTCCGGGCGATGGAGGTCGCGGAGTGACGGATGACAGATGTCGCGAGGTTGATGTGTGAATGTCCGTAGACATCGCAGAGGTGCAAGACTCGAGAAAACAAATGCGGGGGGGGGGAAGGCCAAGGCCACCACCCATGGGGAGGCCGACCCCTGGTGAGGCCAAGGCCGACCCTAGGGGGTGGCCAAGGCTAATGGCCAACTCCCATGAAGGGAGGCCTAGGCCACTCCGCCTTTTGGTGAACTTTGGGACGCCGACTGTTGGTGTTTTGATGGGCAATGACGAATCGGGAAGTTGCGTAACGACGAATGTGTTGTCGTGAGTCGTACCCATGTGACGAACAAGGTGCCAAAGTTACATACGAAGTGTATGAAGCGAACAAGCTAAAAGGACTTTGGGCAAAAAGTGAATAACCGAGGGGGGGAAGGCCAAGGCCAACCCCCGATGGAGGCCGAGGCCGACCCCATAGGGTTGGCCAAGGCCTTTGCCCTTGATCCCGTCGCTCCGATTGCGCCATCAGTCGATGTTTTTGGTGAAAAGGTGTTTGGGTGGTCGCGGCGCGACTAACGTGATACCGTGAGTCACGCTAACGTGAAATAATTGGTGACTAAGGCGTGCGAAGCAAGAAACGCACGTGACATGAGCGTACGCACTTTGATCAGTTCGATGCGTTGAAAAATTGACCGTTGACCGTGTCGATGTGTTCATGCAAAGCGGGACCCTTAGTGGGCCCTTGGATGCGACCAGAATAGGTTGGGAACACATTCCAAAAGAAAATGTGATCAATTATTTTTAAGAGTCAAGGGAGTATGTTGTATGCAAATTTGGACCTCGTGAATGGATTTCTTTTATCTTGGTCGTCAGTATCTTTACATTCAGTACCTTTATGTCATTATGGCCCTCGGTCGAGGGTAGGAATGAGTACCAAACCTTTTGAATCACTCCAAACCAACAAATCAAACCAATTTAATCTGAATCGTGCAAAGATCTTACCCGTTTGGTTTCACATTTCTCAAACGACCTCAGTTCGGTTCAAAGTTTATTTTTTTGAAATCGGTCACAAACCGAACTGACCTATGTATAATAGTTTATTTTTTGTGACATTCATAGATAAATTTCACATACATGAGAATAGGCAAATCTAAAATAAACAAAATCTTATAAGTTAAAAGAAAAGAAAATGACGAAAGCAGTTATAATACAAAAGTCTAGTAATCCATATGCCTTCTATATTTATTCATTCTTTTCACGCAATATTAATGATAAAGGCATAACTGAATTTTTATTATAATATATGTTTTGAACAATATTTAAATCTTATGTTAATATGACCACTTAGATATTGAATCTAATAAGGTTATGTGCAATTTAGGAAAAAACTATAACTTCAATTTCAAATAACATTTGGATCTAATAGTAGTGTGCTGAGAGATAACTTTTTTAAATGAGCACAAATCGATCTAAATCGACTCAACCAAAAACCGTCCAAACCAATAGTGTTTGTTCGGTTTAAAATTTTTAAATCGAGGGATAACGATTTGGTTTATGGTTTGACCTCCAAACCGAACCGTGATCACTCCCTAGTCGTGGATCCTGAATATACAAACCTGACAATAATATTGTATCAAGTTTGTTTTTCCATCGTGTGCGTAATGCACGCTGATGTTGTTTTCTAAGTATTGTTTGGGTAATTACCATCTTGTCCTTGGGAAAAAGAAATTTACTTGTACCTAACGGTGACAGAAAGCAAGCTCATGACATTTCACTTGCACCGGCTGAACGGTATTCGACCTTTTACGTCAAATGGGAGGCTCAAAACGCCCGCAGCTGTGTTCCTAAAATGCAGGGTAATCGAATTGAGGACGAAAGACTCCTGCATTCTACAATTACAACCAATGTTTTGAGGAGCCAAATCCGTTATCGGCCAACATTGGCTCAGAACTCCAGCAGAGGAAGAATTGATGGGTACCAAGTGTTCTAATGTACTGTGAGTTTGGGGGAGTTAAAATGTATTGCTTTACGGACCCTGAAAGTGCCCTTCATAAATTTCTAGAGCCACTGCTCATGAGCGTTCTCGCCATATAAGGAACACAAGCTAGTTTTGGGCGTGAAGAAATAATTTGCCAGAGTAAGCACATGTAATTCTCGGGTTGCACTTATTTAGAAAGTGCCCCTCTATACATGGTATTGGTAAATCTCCTTTCATATTTCATGAGCTTCCCGTCCCATATTTATAGTTATTAAAAGAGTAACGAACGTAACTTGATCCAGAAAAATGCTAGACTAGGAAACTCAGGTCGTGGGATAAATTCTTTTTAACCGGTACTTAGAATTCTCAAACCCTTTCAAAATTTGAGTGTTCTTTCTAAGATGGACTGTGAAATTACGTTCTACAAGATTATTATATGCTGCAAGGATTGAGAAAGAGATTACATGGTAGGAAACTTTGCTTTAGATTGAGGAAGTGGAAAATTCCAAGAATGGTACAGGAATGGTTGACCAAGTCAAGTGGTAACAGTAATTTACGCAGGAAGAATGCTTCAAACTCCCAAGACAGATTATAGGATCTTGAAGGCTGATTAATCTCTTTTGGATAGTTCATCCGAAAATGAGGGAAGCCTACTCCCTGTCAAATTGTATTTAAGCTGAGGTTTGTTCCTTATCCGCAAAGCCAAGGGGATCTATCCAACATAACAAGAGATAAGCTCATCCCCTTCGCCTTTCAACCCCTAAAGACAGCTAGTCTTGTTCTTATTTCAGATTTAGATTGAAAACTTTCCTATCCTATCTCATTTCAAGCCCTTTTCTTCCCAAACATGGCAACAAAATTCGATGGGATTGAAGAGGAACAGATCTCGAGGCTTGAACAAGGTACCAGCAATGCTAAGTCCGCTAGCCAATCCATGCCTAATATGGGCTGCTGCGCATCGGCTGCATGTGTGACAATAGCACAGAAGGTTGGTGTTCATGTTACGAACCCCAAAACATTCACGTGCGTGATCCATATAGCACGCATGCATGGTCTCTCAACCTTGTTTTCTAGAAAATGTTTTCGTGAAAGGTCATTTTTAGATTAAGACCCTTAAATTTTATTGCCGATTTTTCATTTTTGAGATGAAAATTTATATTAAGCTAATGAAGAGTATATGATCCACGATAACGTGTTGACGTTGTTTTCAACTTTTCAATATTTAGGACTTGAAAAGTCAAAAATGGCATCCTTAAAATTTTGATTTGTGATTAACTGACCTATGTTTTTCATTTTTTCTCAGTTGATTGCCGAGGTTATTGGGACCTATTTCATCATATTCGCTGGCTGTGGCTCCGTCGCGGTGAATAAGCTCTACGGCGGCTCCGTCACGTTTCCGGGCATTTGCGTAACATGGGGACTAATAGTCATGGTCATGATCTATTCCGTTGGTCATATTTCGGGGGGTCATTTCAATCCTGCCGTGACCATCACATTCGCCATCTTCCGCCGGTTTCCATGGAAGCAGGTACTTAGGTCTTCTATGAGCAATCTGCCGATTTGTTGCAATTATTTCAATCAATGGAAGGTTGCTCCGCAGAGTTCAACTATAGAAATGTCTTTACATGCTTCCAGGATTTATTTCCACCTTAAGGTGTTAATATGTTCAGTTGTTAATCAAATTTTCCTTTATGAACAAAAGAGTGAATTTATTCAAACGTTTGGATATTAATCTGCTTATGGAAAGCATTAATACTTTAAGATCGAAAGAGATAAACGTACTTTTATTCTGAAAGGACATAAACATTGTTACAATGTGATTGAAATAAGAGGATTTCACAATTTCATGTTGTTGGAGAACCTTATCACACGTGTCTGTTTCAGTGATTAACTATACACTTGTGTGGTATAAGAGACCTAATCTAGGCGACAAACTATAATATATTTCTTTATTTTGGCAACAACCCCAACATCACCAAAGACTCTTCATCGGAAAAGGAACCCAGATGCCTTAATGTTCCTGGGTCCGTGACAATGAACTAGAACAATCAGGGACTTGGGCAGTGTACATTACATTTTTCACAGCTATTTATTTTATCATTTATCATAACCATTCTCATATTTAATTGAGATATTACCTCTGTGACATGTTTTAGATGTTAATAATTGTTGCCTATATTGGTGCTATACAGGTACCTCTGTACATAGTGGCTCAATTGATGGGGTCGATTCTTGCTAGCGGCACCTTATCTCTGCTGTTTGACGTAACTCCTCAAGCTTACTATGGAACCGTACCGGTTGGATCCAACGTCCAATCTTTAGTGATTGAAATCATCATTTCCTTCCTTTTAATGTTCGTCATCTCCGGTGTTGCTACTGATAATAGAGCGGTATGTCCTCCGTTCTATGGTTGTTTCACTAATATTGTCTTTATGATGGGTTACAATTCGAAGAAGCCTTGGAACAAATTTTAAGAAGTTTTAGATCAAGGTCTCTTATAAGACCTTTAATCTTGTGGTTACTCTTGGCAATGGCAAGCCGAACCGATAACGAGACAAGCCAAGCGAAGATACACGAATTAAGCATAATGCAAAGCAGTCGTGTTTTGAAACGTTCGAGTATGTTGTTTTTCATTTCCTTGTCAAAGTGATTCGTGCAAGTGTTCACAATACAAATTCTATCATCTCCGGAATCTATACAAGGCTACAAAGTTTTTTCTTGTCCTACATATTTCTTCTTCTAATCACTCTTTCTTGATTTTTTCCGCTTACAGATAGGAGAGCTAGCTGGAATCGCAGTTGGTATGACCATAATGTTGAATGTCTTCGTGGCCGGGTAATTTTCTAGGATGTAAACCTTAATTTTTACTGCATTTCTAAGAGGATAATAAAAAGGTTTTAACAAATCAAAACGCTTTTGAGATCATCTTTTGCTAGTCACTTAAACGTGTTTGCCGACTTCGGCTGCAGACCAATTTCTGGAGCATCCATGAACCCAGCAAGGAGCATTGGGCCAGCTATTGTTAGGCATGTTTACAAAGGACTCTGGGTCTATATCGTCGGACCAATTGTCGGAACCATAGCCGGAGGATTTGCCTACAACTTGATCAGATTTACGGACAAACCCCTTCGCGAATTGACGAAAAGTGGATCGTTTCTCAGAAGCCCGCCGGCAAATGCTTCTTAGTTGGTTTTCGATTTGTAATTTGTTTCAAACAAAGGTGAAATTGAACAAATGTAGGTCTCTTTACTTCAGAATGGTAATTTAGAATTGAATTATTTTTTCTTTCCTACAAATTTGTAGATGAATGATCTCATTAGGAGGCAAAATCTTTGGTTGTCGGATATCTCTTGCCATGACACATTTGTAATGGCTAACACCGTTAAGATTTCGACATTTTTTTTTTTTTTGCGTTGTTAAGAATTTGACTTAAAAAGGAATAAAAGAAGCCTGAATTATGACAACGAGCAATGGATGCTTTGAGTTCACGCTTTCTTGCTAAAAATTGGAGATAAATAATTTTGAACTGCGAACTCGATTGTAAATAGTCAAGTCACAACTTGTGATTTACTAGGTAAGAAAGTCTAAAGTTTTCCCTTGTCGCATTAGGTTAGGCAAAACTTTTAACCTGTTGTCAAATGAGAGATGATTCTTTGTCTTATAAGTCCTTCTTCATCTTTGGTGGCCTCTAAAGTCCAAACAAGAGTTTCTTGATTTTTTAGCAACAAGAAGAAAAAACGGAGAACAAGAAGGGCGTATAACTCGCCAAGTATTTTAAGGATAACCAAAGCACACAAGCCAACCCTTTGTTTTTCTTTTTTCGAATAAATAAGACAATGACACTCATTAAAGGTTTTACCATATATTGTTGTTAGGCAGTGCACTACCAAAATGGTCATGATAGGTCCGTGGCTCAATTCATACATTTGTTAGGGACTTAACGTGGAGTATATGCGTGTTAAAAAGGTAAAGAGAAAAAAAACACCCCATGTCATTTTCAATTCTTGAACCAAAAGTTCAAAAACTTCGAGTCTGTTTGAAATCACTTTCAGTTTTAGTTTTCTGTTTCCAAAAAATCAAAATCAATTTAGTTTTTATTTTTTAAAAACAAATGGGTGTTTGATTACTCAATTTTTATTTTGAATTTTTTCTTTGGTGATGGTTGTGGTGGCGGTGGTGTCGGTGAGTGGTGGTGGCCGGCAGAGGGTGGCGGTGATCGACTGCAGCGGGCAATGGCGGTGGCCGGAGGATGTGCCGGTGGGTGGCCATGGCCGACGGCGGTAGCCAGGCGACGACAAGCAGTGGGGAGTGGTGGTGGGGGGTAGGGGGTGGGGGTGGTCTAAAAACAAAACCAAAATTGAAAACTCAAAACTCCAAAATGGGAGTTTAAAAAAATTAGCCCTGTTTTCAAGACTGGTTTTCAAAATTGAAGGGAAAAAAAAACCAAAATTATATGGAAAATGCATTTTTTCTCTCCAGTTTACAAAATTGGAGAAAAACTTTGAGTTGAAGGCAACAACACGTAACTTTATTTCCCAAGTTTAGATCTAAATATAAGGCTCACGATGCACCAATCGAGAAACAGGGCTGCAAATGAACGAGTTCTCGGGTCTTTTAGCAGACCTTGAGCACCTTGAGGCCGTGTTCATTTATTTTTGACAGTGTTCAACCTTGGCTCGTGAATGTTTAGGTCTAGGTTTGATTTTGGCTTGGCCTATCTCGATTGGGCTTGTGAAATAATTCTACTCGATAATTGGGGTTATGCAATATTGGGCTTACAATAAAACAAGTTGTTCACGAGCTTGTTCATAAACGATTTTAATTGTTCATGCTAGGCTTGTTTATTAAATGAGCTTAATTTTTTTGTTTAAATTCGGTTCGTTTTTTTAATAAAAGATTATGAACGAGCTTTTATTGAATCCCACAGACTTGTTCACAAAAAAGTTGGTTCAGTTGCAGCTCTAATCGAGATGCATACCCAAGTAGAGAGAAACTAACCACTAAACCTACGAATTACCTCCACAACCCTAGCCACCATGCCAGCACAAACTCTAGTCCTCTCTAATTTTTAATTAATACCAATCCACCACCTCAACAACCAACCATAAGCATCCTGCTCGCATAATCCAAGCAAGGAAACCTAAAAGACACGCACAAGCAAACATATATAGGTCTCCAATTCGGGCCACCTATTGAAATTGGGAAGAGCCAGTGAGCCGGAGGATGTTGGAATAAAGCCGAATTCACTGGCAGGAAGGGGAAGCCAATTTAAGTAGAACGGAGGGGGACAGCCAATTGAAGGCAAATACAAAGCACAAACAAGCATGCAAAACCAACGAGTTAAAAAAATTAAGCAAAATGGAATGACAGTGAGTCACACACACAGGCATGAATTCGATAAAAATACAAATGTGTCAAAAATGAGGAGGAGCACAACCTTGCCAATAAACCACTATGTACTGTGAGAAGCCATTCCCACTAAGAACTTTGTGAACAAAATTGCCCAAATCTGTGAATCATCATGTGGACCATTACATTTAGCCATCATCACTACATCAGAACTAATTTGATTTGGAGAAGTAACATCCCAACCTAATATCCAAATCATATGGAGGACCAAAAGATGCATACATGCATCTGTTTGACACTAAAAAATTCCTAATTAGGTTGGAGATCATGCGAAGTCTGCAACATGTATCAAGAAAAGGAAAGTGCGTGAAAGGAAAACACCAACCCCTAATGGGAACCACGCCAACAAATATCGTGGTCTCAACCAGTCAAGACAGTTAGATAAGCAGGACTGTTGCAATACGAAAAGCGATTAAGGGTATATCTAACAGTTCTAGATGGTCAGGACTTTTGGTTGGTTCTAGACTATCCAATATTTTGCATGCTGATTGAACAGACATAAAAAAGATTCTAAACAAAACTATTCAGAATGGCTAGCTACGCAGACACTAATTGATTGCTGTCCCACACATATGCGCCACGAGGAGGCAGCTAGAGTAGCTTAGTGAGTGGCAGTGTACACACACACAGAGAGAGAGAGAGAGAGAGAGAGAGAGAGAGAGAGTATGTGCCAAACCATCCCGTGTCATTGTTACATTAGCAACATTGAGCTATACTTCTCAAAGAAATGGCACTTTAAAGTTGTCAAAGTCCCCATAGCACAAAATAACATCTATGAGATTTACATTGTTTTCTTACCTAAGACATCAGACTTCCAGTTGTATCACATAACACCTTAACATTTTAAGTTCGTTACAATTGAACTAAAATTGTAGTTTTGTTAAAAGAAAGGTAGATAGACATTTCCATGTGCCCTTGGCGTGATTGTTGTCGAGGAAAAAACGTGTAAAATCACAGGTCTTCTTCTTCACTCTCCAATGCCAACCACCAATCCACTATACCCCCACCAGTCCAGCCAAGTCAACCCAAGGCCCTGCTACCACCACCAAACCAGCCGTGTCCAACCACCAACAGCCCAACCCGCGTTTGCCACCCTTGTCCAACACCCATAGAATATCCGTGTTAATGCATAACCACTACTACTGCCATAGCGTGTCCAATTGTCCATCACCCCGTACCATTACTGACCCCCCCTCCCCCCTCAACACACCCCACGGTCCGCCACCACCATCCCTTGTTTCCCATGACCACACACCCTTTGCGCATACGGGCGTGCGCTACCCACAAGCATCACGGTCACCCCTCCCCTCTCCCCATAACGCACCACCACATGCCCCTTGTACAAAAAGCATACACACACAAACACACCTTATAGATTTAATCAATGATAGCCGATCTAGGTTCGTCAAATTCAATGTGTGGCTGCGACGCATCTAGTGGTATGTGGTGATAGTGGTGGCGGCAATTGGCAGATATGGTCGATCTGGGAGTTGAGGATGGTGGAGGTGGTTGCGGTATTTTGTAAAGGCAATTTCAACGTCATGGTGGTTTGGTTAAGATCTGTGATGGTCTTGGTGGTGCTTTTGATGGTGGTGTTGGCCGTGGATGTAAATGTGATTATGGGTATGGTGGTGGCAGTTGTCCAAATAATAAAATAGTATATGAGGAGGTGGTGGTGGGGTTTGAATGATGGAGCAGTGAATGTGGTAGCGACTAAGACGATGGTTAAAGGACGAGAAGATTGAGAACACATAGACATAAAGAGTACGAAGACGAAGAGATTGCAGATTTGCCCCTCCATGTGGACGGCTGTCCACCTTTTTTATTAACGGAGAGATGATTTTGGGTTCAAATGTAATGGATTTAAAACGTAGGTGTTAGTATATAACATGATTGGAAAATTAGGGTCTTATGTGAGAAAATGATGTAAATCTTAAGGGGTTATGTGCAGTGTATCCAACGCGGAAAACAAAACAAACGACGCGGAGAGTGAAGAAAGAACGAGTGAGGGACTGAAACCCGTCGTCCGAAGTCCGGGCCGTGTACGTGATTTTCCGACACACCCGCTTTCCTCTCAAAGATTGTCACTTCACGAATTCCAATCTTCTAAAAACCCTAAAACGCCAACCCAATCAAGTCGAGCGAAAGATCAGAGGTCCTTTCGCATAGGGAATGGGCGATTCGTTGCAACGGTTGGGACCGGATTGTGAGAGCATCAAGGAGGAGCTGTGTATGGAGATCGATCCGCCGTTCAGGGAGAGCTCAGCCACCGCTGAGGACTGGCGGAGGGCGCTGGACAGGGTGGTCCCGGCCGTTGTCGTCCTCCGCACCACTGCCTGCCGTGCCTTCGACACCGAGTCCGCCGGCGCCAGCTACGCCACCGGATTCGTCGTCGACCGCCGCCGCGGTATCATCCTCACCAATCGCCACGTCGTCAAGCCTGGTCTGCTTCTTATTTTTCATTTTGCGCCCAATATTAGATTTTTATAAAACTCACAAGTTTTGCTCTTTTCGTTACTGAAATTGGTGTCTTTACAGGGCCTGTAGTTGCAGAAGCTATGTTTGTGAACCGTGAAGAGATTCCTGTGTATCCGGTATACAGAGACCCAGTGAGTGTCTCAATTTTGTCTTAAAAGTGAAACGAGATTTGTATACACGGTCCTCCAGTTGGTCTTGTTCATCTTGGGCGTTCCGTTGAATTTTGTGTGCCTTTATAGTCTGGAAAATCGAGCAATGCCAAGAAGATCATTACCTACCCACTTCATCAACGAGTTTGTTAAGTTTGAAGATTTTGTGAGTGGGAATGCGTGTAGTTATGGAAATAGAGAATTTATGCTGTTTTAGAAGGGTGCATGTTATGGTTGATCCACGTTGTTGCCTGTTGGTGGGGTGTCAAATCATTTGAATTCGCCTACGTACACAACTTGTATAAGGACACAGTATAAGGTGCTGGGATTTTCACAGCTTTTGTCCCGACTAGATGGTCTTTTAGTTGCTGATAAACTATGTGCTTTTTCAGTTAAAGAAAATGGAGAATACGTCTTTACATGTAGTATTGATTGTCCAAGTTTTGAAAGTGCTTGTTATATTAGAAAAAGCTTTGGTCTGAATCGGAACTGGCAAATATCTGCTCTTTTTGGTTGCTGATACACCTTTTCTTAAGTACATCTTTACACATGCAACTACAAAGAGCAATTATCTGACATCCTACTGCACGGTTTTTTTTATATATTATGCCGATTGGAAAGGTTTTACCTGGTAATAAAATGTATAAAGATTTACTTAGAGAGTTGCTACTGATACATTTTTTTCTCCATTTGATGTTTCCAGTTTTATTATTTCTTCCCTAGTCTTAGTTCTGTTTTATACTACTCTTACTGCAGTATTCCTTCGCTGGGCAGAACACGGACCTTGTTCAATGTGCTTGTTGGTAGTTATAGTAATTGAGCTGTTGACACTCGCACATTATTTTGGCGATCCTTTCTAATTGCTGCATATTGGGTGAAGTATATTGGATATGGAGTACCGTTTACCATATTATATTGTTTTGCATTTTTGCTCTTTCACACATTGTTTATATAATTTACGACTTTGTTATCATTATGCTCTTATTTTCACTCACTGGAACCTTGAATCTTTTGGTTACATCTATATCCAGATTGTTATTTTTCCATATTAACCGAAAAACACTAGAAAAGAAAAGAATCTGTTCATAAACCTTAGGCATGCAGTATACGAGCACATTCAATATATGGTTGATGAAGTTGGTAAGTGTTGTAACTTGCACAGCTTGCAACGACATGCATATATATATGTGTGTGTTTGTCTAATGTGTCTACTGTATGTCTGTATATATCTGTATCTGTGTGTGAGGGAGAGTGTGTGTGCGCGCGTGTGAACGCACTAAATTATACACTCGTATGAATGTGCAGATCTTGTCCCAACTTTTGCTTTGTAAAATATATTGGTCTATTGAGTTCTATATCTCAATGGCACTAATTTATGTGGCCCTTCTTCTAGGTCCATGATTTTGGGTTCTTTTGTTATGATCCTGGTGCAATCCAATTTCTGAGCTATGATGAGATTCCTCTTGCTCCTGAAGCTGCTTGTGTTGGACTTGAAATCAGAGTTGTTGGTAATGACAGTGGAGAGAAGGTATCTAATCCAAATTTCTAATTCCGGTGCTATTCTGTTGCTTTGCTGTTATAGGACTACTCTTACATCTCTTACAGTTTTATCTGGGACATACAGTATTATAGTTTAGTAATTTTGGAAACATGATTCGAAAGTTTTATCTGATTATTCAGTGTGGTCTTGGTGGATTTTTGACAATACCAATTACCAGAAAGAAAAAATCATTACCTCGATTTCTATCCTAGAAAAATGGCTAGCTTGTGATCTCAAGAATAAGCACAAGGCCTTGTAAATACTTATGACACATCGCGGATGTATATGTTGTGCCGGATCACCCTGCCAAGATTGACAAAAAGAAGTACAATGAAATGTGGAATAGCTATAAGCCAAGATAACATGATTGACATGCAAGAGACGTAGATCATTATTAGTTGAACTGCTGTATGGAACTCCCAAAATTTTCTCAGTTTTGTTTGGTGGTGTTTTTATCAACAAAGACTACCCGAATGAAATCCCTACGCTGAGATCTTCTTTGGGAAAGATGCTAACATTTGCTCTTAGGGCACATTGCAGAAGACACGAGGCTTCGTAAACTTTTAGATGCATCGTGAATGTTAGAGAACTAGGAGCAGGCAAATATTGATTCCTGCCATGGGAAATACCTGGATTACCCGGTCAAGAAAGGCACATACAAGTACAGTGGACAGTAAGTAGCTATAGGCCAAACAAGATGATTTATCAGAGGACACACAGAACTGCGTTGTTTGGTTAAATGAAGCCTAGAAAATTCCCACTTTTGCTATGAAGAAAAAAGATTGTACACTACAATTAGCAATGCTCTCAGAATTCTGTAATCATCTGTGTCATTTGTGGATTTCCTTGATGGTTTTCTCTAGGTGCTAACTTGTGATTACTCTCTCCGTCCCTAATTAATTGATCATATTTCCTTTTTGGGCTGTCCCAAAAAATTAATCACTTAAAATCCAAATTAAGAAAGATTCTGTAGACGTTTTTCCGTGTTCACCCTTCTTACACTTTTTTTATTCTATTTTTCTCTTCACATTTAACCCTTCACCAACCCATTTTTCTCTCTCCTTGTCCACTTTCTTCCGCCCTCTTTCTTTTGCTCTCGGGGTAGAATAGAGAACTCATAAAATGTAACTCATGTCCTAAATAATTGGCAAATCGGACACGATCATTTAATTAGAGACGGAGGGAGTACCATTTTAGCCCCCAACTTTTGTTGTTTCTAGTGGTGTTTTGTTTTGCTCGTTTTTTCAATTGAAGAAAAAAGTAGAAACATTGACAACCCAGTACTCAGTAAGAAACTGCGTTTTCCTCTTAGTGTTATGCCCCTTATGCCTGCCTCTGGAGAATGAACTATGCCTCTGTTTGATACTATTCCCGTGAATTTCGCAAAGAGCATTTGTTGCAATAAGAACAGCTATACTTGAAACAGTCACTTGTTATACAGCGACTAGTTTGTGGACAAAATAAACGACTCATTCTGCGAGTCAAGCTACGGTCCCTTCCCTTCAGCTTCTCTTTTTCTTTGATACGGTCTACGGCATTTACTGATTACAATCATACATACGTGCTCTGCTTTTTGTGCGTACTTTGTTCACTATATGCACGTCCTTAGTCTTTCTGGCAAAAGTACCAGTATTTCTCTTCCAGGGTTCCTGTAGAAGAATAAAGACTCTGCTTTATTTTCCTTCAAAGAATTGAGTTACTTATCCGGTGCTACGTATTGAAACCATTGATTTTTCACTTATATATCTGAAGCTACTTATTTACTCTGCACATCTTCCCTTTTTCTGCCCCCTGATATTGTGAAATGAATCTAGTGATCTCAAAAGAACTATACGACTAATTCGTGGGAAAGGTTGTTGACATAGTCAAACTCCAAGCATTGACCAATTTTAGCATTTGTAAACTTATACCCAAATAGATTGCTGGAAGGCTAAATGGTGATTATGATTTACGATTATGCATTACACTTGATGTGATAAGACTAAGATGATGGTTATATCTATGCTTGTGATGCTCCATTCAACTTTACTTTTGTTGATTTGCCTGCATCAAGAGTACATATAGAGCAGGCACGTTACCTTGTCTTAGGCCTTAAGCTAGTAGAACTATGTATGGTATGTGTTAGATTAATATTCCGTTATTTAAACTCTCTTGATTGAGTTTTTTATGTGTTATATGGATTTAATCCCTCCCTAGAGTTTGATTTAGCTTTCTCTCTTTCTTTCCTCCTCTTCTTCCCTTTCCTTTTCTTTCAGAGGGTGGTGGTTTTTTTAGTAGTAGTTGTGTTTTTTGTTGCTCGGCAAATGGTTATTTGTTTGATTCTTTGTGCACCT